>PYAF01004598.1:1029398-1112942 GCA_007407185.1 Glycine tomentella
AACTTTAACTTTAAATTAGGTTAACAATAAAATGAGTGAACTTTTATTTTGATATTTTTACTTTTTTGAGAATAAAATATTTAGTTTTCATCTCTCAAAAATATGAAATCATTATTTCTTGTCCTTTTACTTATGTGTTTAATAGAAAGTTAAATGATGATGCTAAGTGACACTATTAGTCTTTGCAAAACCATGTCTTATCATACAGAAGTTTATGTTAAAATATTGATTATAAGTTTTACTGAAATAATTAAAAACAATATAACAAGTTTTATCAAAGAAACTTGTTGGAAAAAAATTATAAAAAGTTCTTAAAAAATTACATTATCAACCAATTCAAAATGATTGATATTTGTTGATATAGCTTTTAGATAATTATTACAAAAATTAAAAAATTTACTATACATAATAATTTATAATTAAATGATAATATAAGATTATTTTATACTTTGAGCATATAATTTATTTTAAAATCAAATTCGTGTATAACTATTTACTCTTGAAAATATAAGAATTGTAAATTTTAAAAAAACACATTTGATTGAAAAATGAACTATAGTTAATTTACACACTACTCTGGTCTCTGGAACGTATAAGATGGAAAATAGAGTTGATTGAATATTTTAAAACAATAATAAATTGATGATACTAAGGAAATGTACCTGATGGGTGGGTGTTGAAGGAAAGCTGCAAGGCTGCAGCAAGAAAAACAATGAACACAGCAATAGACTATTCGTAGTGGGAATCATCACTGACAGCAATTCTTATTAGTTTCAGTTCAGTTCGGGATCCTGATTCAGTTGAGCCTACTAACAAAAAATGTTGAAGTGGAAGATTTTATATATATATATATATATATATATATATATATATATATATATATATATATATGTTTATGATTAATTTTTGTCAAAAATTTTAATCAATCATTTTTAATAAAATTCTTCATCTTAAATAATATTTTTTTTATTTATAAGACTCGGACTCCATTAGACATATTTAAAATTGAACCAAATTATTTATAAACGATCAAACCGATAAAAAAAATGAAAATAAACTAAATCAAAATTACAAATATAAAAAATTGCATATTTTCTTATTTAGTTGGATTTTTGAATTTCATATAAAAATCAAAACCAACAAACCACATGTTATAATTATATTATATTATTTAATAAATTTTTAGTGACCTAAATAAAAGTAAAACAAATAATTTTCAAGTAAAATATGTTAAATAACAAGTAACGCTATGCTGTGTTTTCAACGAAATTATAAACTGAGGTTCTTTCTTTGATTCAGGTTAATGGAAAAGCATTGATCCTTAAAGAGATATTAATTTATTGTTAGATTATTATTTTTATAAATACGACAACAACTTCAAATTTAGTATGGTAACAATTATACAAGAATATTTATAACAATATGGAGTTTTTATTTGAAAAATTTACATTATAAAATGCTTAACAATTCAATAGTGACCTAATTATAAAAATTAAATTTAACCGAATTAAAAAAGATTGATTTAGTTTGATTCAAATTTTATTTTAAATTAAAATTGAATTAAATGAAATTATATTTATTTTTTATGTTTGATTGAGATAATTTTTTAGTGAAATTGAATTTTTTTAAAATTATGTTTTACGATTTATTTCTTTTTATTTTTGCATTTACAAATTATTTCTTCAATTAATATGTATTTTACAACAAAATTTAGTCTAAAAATAAATTCTAATGGACCATGGGAATAATCCTATTTGAGATCTTGACGATATTTATAAACTTGAGATCGAAGGTCCTAGAAAGAGGATTTAGATCATTCTTCAACTCAACTGAAATATTTATTTCCATACTCACAAAATCATATCAGTTCAAAATCGAAATCACAAATCATTTATAAATATTATATCCTCTCCTCTCAATCCATCAACCAGACCCAACGCTTTGCTTTAACGAAATGAAATGCATACTTTTGAGAACGTGGCTACAGCCTCTTTCTTTTTATAGCCATTTATGTCAGGATTCTGATTCTAACACTAAATTATTTTGAAATGTCCACTAGTTTCTTTATCTGTGCCATCACAGAACTTTCTATGTTGAATGTGGAATCTGTGGATTATAAAAGTTATTTAAATAATAATATATATCTATATTTAATTAATATCTTTGGTAAATATTTAAAAAAATGACTTTTGTAATTGAATATACTTGATAAAGGTTAAAAAATATCTTTAGATTACTTATATTCCTGTAAACATTTAATTATTTAATTTCACTACTTTTAATAGAGAAAATTTTGTTTATTTTATAGTTTAGTTAAAAATTACAATTTCTTAATTGAATTGTTTTTATCACATATAAAATATGATTTTTTATTTTCTGTTAACATCAATATGATAATACAATCCTAATTGATTATATAAAAACATATTTTATAGCATATAAGAAATAATAATATTAGGCTATGTTCGCAAAAAAATAGCTTAAAGTTAAAATTTTAATTTTTATTAAATTATAAGTATTTGGTAAAATTAACTGTTGAACTAGTTAAAAAATGTAAAATGACATAAAATAAAATCATGATTTATTTTTAAAATATAATAAAAAAATAAATAAATATATTGAGGATACAAGTCGAAAGAAATATATAAAAAGTTAGAAGCCATCTTTTTTAAAAACTGTTATTTTAAGTAGCGTTTCAAAATATGTTAGAAGTTACTGAAAAATTGTTTTACCAACCGTCAAACAAGTTTTTCAGCTAGTAAAAAAAATTAGAAACTAGTTGAAATGCTTTATGAACATAACTTCAAATAATATTTCAAAAAAACATTAGAAGCTACTAAGACTATGTTAGACAAAACTAGTTGGAAGCTATAAAGTTAGTTGGAAGCTAAAAAACTAACTTATTAAATTATAAGTATTCAATAAAATCAGTTGTTGAAGTAATTGAAAAGTATATAATTATTGAAAAATAATAAAAATATTATTTATTTAAAAATGGTAAACAAAAAATTTGATAAATATATTAAGGATAAAAGGAAAAAAATATAAAAAGTTAGAAACTAACGTTTTAAAAAATGTTACTTCAAGTAGAGTTTAAAAAAACGCCAAAAGTTACTGAAAACCTATTATAAAAAGCATGTTTAATGTTTAATGAACATGTGAATTTTTTAACAAGTAAAAATAGTTCTTTTAAAAAGAGAGTAGAAGAACAATATTTGATATTATAAGAAATTGCTTCTAACCATACCAAAGGCATGCCTATACTCTTTGGAACATAATCTCTTGTTTCCATTGTAATGTATCATACATGCTTGATAGATCATGTTATGGTGTGAAGTCCCTTTTAATGGTACATTAGACCACTTCATTAACCTGCGATAGCTTACTCATTGTAAATTAAATAATATAAATCAATAATACATGTATTATACATACATACGTAAGTTGGATGTATATTACTTGGTTTTATCTAATAAAATATATTTTCTTTTCCCTTCAACTCCTCCCTACCTACCAATTTACCATCATCGTTCTCCTGCGGCAAAATCCCGCATACTCTAATCTGAATTTTCAGATTTTGTCAATTTTATCACAAATGCTATATCTTAAATCATTCCAAATTTCAATCCAAATTACATATTTGAGTCCCAAATCAAATCAAATCA
Organism: Glycine tomentella; assembly: GCA_007407185.1. Classification (NCBI taxonomy): domain Eukaryota; kingdom Viridiplantae; phylum Streptophyta; class Magnoliopsida; order Fabales; family Fabaceae; genus Glycine; species Glycine tomentella. The sequence continues at coordinate 1,033,064 of PYAF01004598.1, forward strand.
GATCTTTTTTTTTTTTTTTTGTCAGGTTAATCAAATCAGATCTTAACGTTGCCTAATGCATACAATTCATGGATAGTAAATGAAGAGTTCAAGTTCTACAATCCAGTTCAAAGTCATTTTTCAGCCAAATCTTTGAACAATTAAAAACTATTCCAGACAACGACAAAAATGTAAAAAAAAAACTATCAAATCAAGAGAGAAATGAGACAAAAAAAACGAAGAATCAAAGAAGAAATGAGCATTGTTGACGGTCGTGGATGACGTGGACCGCCGGTGAGGAGAAGCCGGAGATGAGGAGATGAGGAAGAACCACTCTGTGTCGCAGTGTCGGTGGCCTCCTCGTCGACGCCGTCACAGGCGGAGACAGACAGGAAGATGGAGTTCAGTTCGCAAAGGAGAGATCTTGATGCGCTTCCTCGAAAGATCCACTCTTATGCATTAGAACCACCCCGTCGTCCCGGAGAACGGAAGCGCCGCCGCGTCCTCCGATGATGTCTCCACCTCCAGAACCTTGCTTTTGTGGTCTTTCTGGTAATTAGTGCAGTTCTCCGGCAGGTCGTCGAGTCGGAGAAGAAGTCGCCGTCCTTGTCATCGGAGAAGAAGCCTCCGTCCTTGCGTCGGAGAAGAAGAAGCCTCCGTCGTCACTGTTGAAGAAGAAGCTGTCCTCTAGGATTCTGACCATGGTGGACGGCGAAGTTGCGAAGGCCATGGAGTATATCTGAAAAAAAAAAAATACAGTATTATACATTCAGCTTACATATGTATAATATATGTATTATTATTTCCTATTTTTTAATTAATAACGTTTACATTACCATACAGGTAAAACCAAATGGTCCACTGTAAAAAAGTTTTCACCTTAGTCCGATCCTTAATTCTTCTGCTTTCTTTCTATACAATTGGGCGGATTCTAATATGAAATAGTAAATCACTTAAAAAATTCTACTTTTTTTTTATATATTTTTATTAAAGTTTTAATTAAATAAATCCATCATGCCAATATATAAAACTTTTATGAGATCCTTAATTCTTCTGATTTGGTTAGATCTCGTGAAATTTTGGATTTTGAAAATATGGATTTATGAGATCTTAGTGTTTAATCTTTCACATTGATCTCAAAGGTGAATGTGAGTGTTTAAAATAAACTTTTAATAATTTTAATATATTTTTATTTTTTTCTTCGAATTTGAAACCTCTTGCTAGCGGTAATTTTAACACTTCACAAGTGAGAAAGTGTTTTACGACATCATATTAAAATTCACTGTACAAGTTGTATATAACCATCACTAAGTGTATGTTTGTTTTATTGGTGTGTTATCTTTTACCAACTTGTTAAGAAACAACTCATGTATTACTTATGCCGTGAAATGTGCTAGAATTCACGCTGCCGCAGTTTGAATGACAAAACAAACATAGTCTAAACTTTTCAACTTGTAAGTTATAATTATAAATTTTAATTGACCCATCTATTGTCCTATTTTTTTATATAAAAAAATACAGCTGAATTATTTTTGAGGAGAAGAGTTAATTTTAGTTCAAAATAGAAAATATTAATAAGCACTAAAAGCTATTTATTTACCAGAAGACAGTCTTTATATATAGTAAAGCCAAAATGTCCATACGAGTTAAAAGAGTGGGGCTTAGTGAATACACATTCTCACCACCGGATCTAGATCCTGGATTAGTGGTAATAATTTATTTTAAAAAATAAAAATTAATAAAAATAAGTTTAAATATATAAAATTAAAAAGTATAAAATATGAAAATATAAAAATGTGAGTAGTAAATTTAAATATATAAAATTAAGAAGGTAAAATATAAAAAAATTAAATAATTATATATAATTTTTTAAAGTAAAAAATACATTTGTCCACCCTAATACATCCGCCAGTGCACATTCTGCATAAACACGTGATAATGTGTAACTTCGTTTTCATTCTTCTAAGTGTGTTTGTTTTGAACATAATGCTTCAAAAAAAAAATTCACTCTTTACAACATAAATCAACCAAAGACACCATACCCAGGGCAGGGGCGTAGGAAGGGGCATACCTATCGGCTAGCGGCTAGCGGCTAATGGTCATTTAAAAAAAATTAAAATTCATTTAAATTATTATATAAAATTATGTTGTGATTCTCTTTGTTGTCTTAAAATCTATATAAAAATTATTTATTTGTCTAATTATTCTTTCTTTCACACATTGTTTTTTTATATTCAATAGTGATATACATTCTCTTACTCATAAGTAATATTAATTATATATTAATTTTTTTACATATATATTAGGGTAAAATACACTTTTAATCCTTAATGTTTTGGAATATATTTAATTTGAACATTTATGTTTAAAAATATTTAATTTAGTTTGCTTTTAAAATGAGTCAAAATGATTTTTTTGAAATCATGATTGTTTTTTTACGTGATTTTAAATCCTTTTTTACCAATTCAATAGTGAAAATTTCATTAGATTCTCATAGAAATTATAGAATTCAATTGATGTTTGTATTAAAAAAAAAACCGATAAAGATAGTAAAAATTGTGTGAAAAGGAAAAAATAAAAGTACTTTTGCTTTTACTTAATTATTAAATATTAAATATTATTTTAGAAAGATAAACTTAGAGATCAAAAGGGAAAAATATTTAATGACAATGATGATGGGTGATGCAATTTCATCCCTTCTTTGTGCATTTGAATTTGTAAAACAAATATAATAAAAAAAACACCCATGTCATATTTTACACTAATTCTATCTTCTGTACTCGATTGAAATATTTTATAGAAGTATTCACCTATATTTATACAAAGAATAATATTACACATACGACTCATTTATATGTAAAAGCTCACCCATATGCAATGCTACTCTTCCATAAAATATTATTTATAGTTTATAAATAACATTTAATGCCTTGTTTGTTTCGTTTAAAAGGCCAATGAAAGTATGAGAAGATGAGAAAATATTAATGTTGTTTCAAACGCTGCATTTGCATTTTCTTTCTGCTGAAAATACAAAATATGGCTGAAAAGGGCACAAAAGTTGAGGGTCCAAAAGACATGGCTCAATATAAAAGTCTTACGGACCCATTAGGCCCATTTCATTGATTAAATGAGCAATTTGCTTACAGAATTCTCAATTTTATTTTATACACCCCTTAAATTTTGAATATTCCCACATTACCCTTACTTAAACCCGTGATTCTCCACAGCACCACCTCTCTTCCTCTTCCCCTTAGGCTTTGTTTGGGAGAGGGATTTTGGAGGGGAAGGGAGAGAAGGGAAAGGTTTATGTAGAGACATCTCCTTGTTTGGGAGTTTTAATTTTTGAGGAAAAAGATTTGAGAATTTTCAAAACTCCTTTGAAATCCTCCAAAGCCTTAAAATTATTGTTCCCCTATTTGAGGGTTTTTTAGAAGGAAAAGTAACTAAAATTATTATTATATCAATCAGTGTTAATAAAATTACTATCCTACCCTAGTCAGTGTAAAATATATGTATTAATTTTTTAAATAAGGAAAAAATTGTAAAAATTTCTTATTAACTCTCTATTTCTCTCTCTTAATATATTTTTAACTCCCAAACAATGAAAAATGAACTTATCTTATTTTCCTCTCTTTCCTTCCCCTCCCTTTCCCTTGAATTTCTTTTCTTCCCCTCCCCTCCTAACTCCCAAACAAAGCCTTAACATCCTTCTTCAACCACAACCACACAACAATAAGAACCACAATGTAGGATGTGGAGGGGAAGGAGAAGAGGAACAACATGCCTAAAACATAAAAAGAAAAAAAAAGAGCAACCAAATTTCCTTTGTACACATCAAAATTTCACTTAATCTCAATATAAAAAAAAAAAAAAAAACGGCACCAACAACTCAAAACCGCAACATTATTATCATGACTCACTAGGCACGCATCCAAACTCCCTCTGCAAATTAAATGAATAATCAATCTCTCATAAAGTGTAACTCTTACTGAATAAATAAATTTATTAGTCACTAAAACTAAAAAGGATACCATTAATAACATGCATACTTCGTGTAGAAACAGCTATCACATGTATACTTACTAACTTTATGGTAACCTCAACTAATACGTACGTTAAGTGAACTTGTGAAACTGTCACCTTCCTCTTAATTACCCACTTAATATATTATCTGAAATATTTTCTATGAAATTTTCATCTTTAAGACCCACAATCAAACACAAAGATTCATTGAAAAAAATACATACGATATTGACAAATGAAGACGGGAATTCTCGAAATACTTCTTGTTAATGCTAAAGGCATTGCACACACAAACCTTGTTGGTATATTTCCTTTATTTCACTTTAGCATGTCTATTTCAATATAATGTTTCAATGAATCTAAAACGTTAATTTTATTTTTTTAGAAAACTTTTTTTTTTTTTTTGTTAATTTCCTTGAACCAAAACCATTACAGGAACACCTTCCTACTATGCGGTTATTGAGTGCGGGACTCAGACTCAAAGAAGCAAAGTTTCGTCAGGTTATAATTAATGCGTGCTCATACTCGTATATGAGAGAAATTATTAGTACAAAATTATGGTGTAATCACAGTTTCAATCTTTTTTTACATAACATATAATTAAATTTTTTAGTTTATGAGAAAAAAATTAATATTACTTAATTATATGTCAATCGAGAGAGGAGAGAGTCTAACTAGTGAAATAGTGTGTATGAATTATTGTAAATTTTGTATATATTTTTTTAATTCTTATGAATAAAAATAACACTTAATTATATGTCACTTAGAAATTGATAAAACCATAATGATCTGAGTGTAATAATTTATTTGTATGGCTTGAACTCACACATTCCCTCTCTCTGTTTATTTTTTCTCACATTGATTCTACATTTCTACTAGTATAGTGACCGAGTTTATATATGTGATCGATGCAGGAAAACATGAGCAACCTTGCTGGAATGAAAAATTCATATTTGATTTCTCACCATTTGATTGCAAGAATTCAACCCATCTTAAGTGTAGAATCATGGCCACAGAACTTTTCACAAATGGTGGATTTGTTGGTGAAGCCAAGTAATTCTTTTCTATGCAAATTTTCTCCCTCCTAATTATTTTGATGTATACGTACAGAAAGGGACCTTTAGCAGTGCCACAGTACCCTTTAGAAAATTTTATTAATTTTAAGAGTTTCATTTTCATATCTCGTCAATATTTTTTTGTTATTAATCAATTTAAAAGTATTTATGTATAATTTTAAAATTAAGTATTATAAAATCAATAATTTTATCATAATTTATGATTTGATAATAATATACTAAGACTTTTACATTGTAAGTGTATATAAATAAAAAAAATCGTTAGTATTATCCATAGAATATGATATTTATATTAGTTGATTGGGACTATATATAACCCTTCTCAAGATACACTTTTCCTTCAAAGGGGTTGTGTAACATCCCGGGCGCTGACGAGGGCGGGGAGTGATCGCCGGTGCAGTGAGGCACGGACAAGGAGCGGCTCCTGGCAGGCTTCCAGCGGGAAGGGTACATGAATGAATCGAATACACACCCGAACGAGAGGGATCCAGACGCTGTGCAGGTATGGGACTGTACAGTTGAGGATAACTTAAAAGGATTTAATAGGTACTACCTATACTAACAAGGTGCATCTACTTTTCGGTAGCCCATAACATAAGAACTCCACAGTTAAGCGTGCTTGACTTGGAGCAATCTTGGGATGGGTGACCTCCTGGGAAGTTTCTCAGGAAGTGTGTGAGTGAGGACAAAGCACACCGAAAAGTCTTGTGTTGGTATGTAGGGACAGTCGTTGATCCTGCAAGTGGCCGGGCGTTACAGGTTGATTTGTATATTTTGCATAATTTCTTTTCTCATAAAGCAGGATTTACATAGGTGGAATAATCTCTGAAGGAAATGATCAGGGATATATAGAAGTAAAACCAGCTGCATATAATGTGGTCCTTGAAGATGACACTTACAAAGGACAGATAAAGATTGGATTTAAATTCATTGCAAATGTAAGGTTGATTATCTTTTCTTGCGCGTCGAAATTAATTATCTAATAAATGCCAATCACAATTAGTGTTTGTTACCAGAAAAAACAGTACATGATGGGGAGAAGGGATCAATGCATCACTTATGAGAATAAAGAATCAAGCAATTCTATTTGTGGATGCATTTGGAGAATATCATGGTGGAAAATCTTGTTTTTCTATCATAAGAAACGTTCGAAAGACATACAGAAGATGAATTAGGGTTATCATTTTGATGGATAATTAATTAAAAAAATCAAAACCATGTCTACTGTTGTTTTATCTTTCTTTTTTCTAAATCCAGAATGAAAGAGAGACTTATAGACTTGTTACCCTTAAAATGTGTGTATTTTATGATTTTGCTAGGATCACATCTCCGAGTTAAAAGATTGCATATATTTGTAAAGGCTTGCGTATATTTTTCATACATATATTTTTCTAATTTTTTTTATTATCTAATTTTTTTAAGTTTGATTATATGTCATCCGTCAAAATCTATTAAGTGATAATGACACACTAATAAAATATAGCATCATTGAATTAAGTGATAATTTAACATATTAGCATAATGTCACATCATTATTTAACACATTCTCATTAACGATAAATATTAAAATTAAACATAAAATTTCAGATACTAAAATAAAATAAAAAATTGTAATAAAATCAAAATGGATGTAAATCCTTTATAGTAATAGTTTAATAGTGTAAATAAAATTTACACCATCAATTAAAAAATTTGCAATTAATATGATTTTTAAAATATTTATTATACTACTAAGAATTATCCAAATTAGATGATTATTATTGGAGGAGAATGGTGCATTAATTATTTTCCCTTTCATATCCTTTCCCTCCTTTTCAACTTTCTCTTTTTTCAGAAAAAAAAAATTCTATTTGCCTTATCATTTGAAGTTTGAAAACCAAAAAGGGTTTTGTTTTGTGGTGCATACTACCATGGTCTAGTATGATAATTTGTGTGTGGTACACAATTTTTTTTTGAGGGTTTCGATCTATCAAGGTGCATAATGTTATCATGAATCTTGCCTCATTCCACAATGTCCCCTTCCCTCACATCTTTTGTGATGTCTCCGACAATGGTGCCATCGAGGATGACATAGCTCCATCGTTGTCACAAATCCATCTTCATCACGACTCCGTTGTCATTGCAGATTTGTCTCCATTGCGATAAGAAAGTGAAAACAAACTATAAAGACAAATATAACAAGAGGAGTGTTTAAATTGTGATTTTTCGTAATCAACAAAGCTTTTCATTTGAAAAAAATGTGATAAAATAGATAATAGATTTTTGAAATCATGGTCGGATGATGAAAAAAAAAATCCGCAAAGCATAAGATATTTTCAAACATCTAAAAGCAAATTCAAATCCTAAGTCAAATATAACAAAGAAAAGAAGTAAAGATTAAACACACAGAATTATACTGAGACTACATCCAATTCCTGAAACAACCAAGTTTTACTAACTTCTCATAAGTTACAATTATGTCATGACCACTTTTGACTCTACAAATCAAGCTCTCTCTCAACTTTGATCAACACCCAATATTTTTTATCACATTAAGTCACTGTTGGTTAAACAAATAAAAAAAAGTTGTTGTTTGAGTTTGTCCACTGAATAATTATGTGATCGTCTTATAGACGATTTTACCATCAACACTTAGTCTTTTTGTGCAATATATTAAAAGTATTTTGAGAGCTTTTGAACTTTATAAGAATATGCAAAAAAAAAAATTACATAAAGAATAAAAAATATTTTCATACAAGATTCATAATCTTGTTTTTCAAAGATTTTGGTATTTATAGTCTTTTATTTTCAAGTGTTTATTATCTTATATGGATGAATTTCTTCACTTGTTCTTCATATGATGATAATGATAGTTGAAACATTTAATGCAAAAATTAAATGCACATCACATCATTTCTTCAAAGAGAATTTATTTGGTTGATTTTTTTCACTTTAACATAAAGTCACTTTCTCATAAGTTAGAACAAATTTACATGAATACATCTTTTGATGGAACTTAACATTTTAAACCTTAATCTTCGTAAGATTTAACATATCTTATGAGAATTGCGTGATTTTTCATAAACAAACTAACACAACATAATATGATAATGTATCATATACATATATATATATATATATATAACTTTAAACATTATTTATTAACATCAAATTAAAATAATTAAAATATTCACTTCGTATAAATATGTTTAGATTTAACAATTTTTTTATGATGCCAAACAAATAAAAATTGAAAAGTTGAATATTCATGAGATATATCAATTAAGCATGAGTAGAATCTTATCATATACTAAGATAATATAACCTTTGAATCATAAAATTTACAAAGTAATAATAATTAAGTTGATAAACCCGAATTGGAGATGCTCTTTTCTTCTTTCTTTTCTTTCTTTCTCGCGTCTCAATTTGCTACTGCAAAGCAAATCCTCCTTCCTTCCATCAAATCCCCCTTTTTCTCTCTTCCTTCAACCATCGTTCGTTCTGATTGAACTTTGCTAGGGTTTCAACCTCTCTCACTCTCAGTAAGCAAAGGTACCGATTTTCTTATATTACAAGTTAGGATCTGAATTCGTGATTCTGTAATAGGAATCAGAAAAAAGATTCCTTCGCCGCCTCTCAGGTAGGTTTCGTTCGTTCTCTTGAGATTTGAATGGAATTGCATTGTTTGTGTGCATAGCTCAGTGCTGGGTTTCACTCTTTTCACAGTTTGAATGTCTCTCTCTCTCTCTCTCTCTCTCTCTCTCTCTCTCTCTTTTTAATGACTTATTTCCATATTGACTGAATTGTTGTTTATATGTCTTTTCCCCCATACTTTGTTGAATCATGAATTAATCATCTGTCTTGTACGTCAATATTCAACTTGTTTGTTGAAGCGTGTATTGTAACCATTAAATTAATTCTTTAACAACTAGACCTTCAGTTCTGCCTTGATTGATTTAAGTGGATTTCATGACTTGCTTTCTTGTGACAATATGAACTTATAAATACGATGTTTTTATACTCTTTTGATGTAGAAATTGATTTGAAAATCTTAGGGTGAACTCATTCATGAGTCTGTCATGGTTGTATGCTGCGTAGATTACAGTCTCAGTTTTACTACTATGAACTTTCTGAAAGTCTTTGAAGCATCACGGCATCACCTAATAAAACTTACCATTATGGTAGGTAAGTACAGAGGCTGAAGTTTGGACATTGTTGACTTCAACAATGGGGTCCAATTCGTTGAAGGATTATCTAAAAAGGTACGAAAGTAACACTGAAGAAGAGAGGAAGAAAAATAATAAGAAGAAGCATAAGAAGAAAAGTCAACCACAAGCCACTGGCTTATTAGTTGTGGATGAAGATCCCACGTGGCAGAAACCTATAGATCTTGGAGAAGAAAACAATGATAACTCATCAGGTATATAATACAAACACAAAATATTAATTCTTGTTAGACAATTTACCATTGTTGATTTCTGTATTATACTACTATTTCATATAGCCATATTTTATTGGTTTATGTAGACGAGGAGAAGCCAATAATTGATGAAGACATTGAAGTGAAGCGTATGAAGAGGCTTGAGCAGGTGAAGGCCAGACGTCCTTATCATGCCATATCTGAAGATGGAAGTGGTTGGGTTTCACTTTCTTCTAATTCTGCAAATCCTATTAACTCAATCAATGATATGTCTCCACCTCGTAAAAGAAAGGGTGCTGATTTATCACCTCATCAACAGCTGAAACGCAATGACACCCCATCACCAGATTATGGGACTTCTGATTTGCAAGACATATCTCCACCTCGACGAGGTTGTCATGATTCTCCCTCTCAAGATGCTTTAAATGGATCTGTGGCATCAGACCTTTCACCCCCAAGGAAAATCCAGAAGAATGCTGCAAGACCAAGTTTGTCTAATATTTCTTTCTCTCGTTCACCTCAAGATCTCTCCCCACCTCGACGAGGTCGTCATGATTATGAGACTTCTGATTTGCAAGATATCTCTCCACCTAGACGAGGTCGTCATGATTCTCCCTTTCAAGATGTTTCACATAGATCTGTGGCATTGGACTTTTCACCCCCTAGGAAAAACCAGAAAAATGTTGCCAGATCAGGTTTGTCTGATCTTTCTCACCACCATTCACCTCAATATCTCTCTCCACCACGACGAGGTCGTCATGATTCTCCTTCTCGAGATGAAGCAGTATCAGACCTTTCACCCCCAAGGAAAATTCAGAAGAATGCTGCAAGACTGGGTTCATCTGATCTTTCTTGCCATCGCTCACCTAGTCCTTCAGTTAAAGTTGTTTCACATCCATCTTTGGATCCTGACCTTTCTCCGCCAAGGAAAAATCCTAAGGAGTTGTCCAATCCTGCTGGTAAAACAGGTTTAATTTCTGGTAAGGATATCAGGGACGAGATTGACAGAAAGAAGAGGGATGATATGTTGAGGTAATTGTTCAGTTATTTTATAATGTTTTCCAAGCACATGTTCTTTACTAAATGGATATTTGTTATTATCCTTGCTTAATATCATGACTTTGTAGTTCTAAGCATGTTTTCTTATGTGGTTATGGTAGTATGGATTACTGAGATATTTTTATCTGGCCTAGACAAAAGTCTTGCTTCCATGATCAGAAACAAAGGCTGTTTACTGTTTATTGACTATGACTACACTTGAATAGGAGTTTTTCTTGATGTGAATAACTTGGGAGAAATCCTCTGTAAGTCTCATGAATTTATAACTACAGCATACACAATAAAATTTCTAGTCCGTTTTTACTACTTATTGACTGTGGCTACACTTGAATAGGAGTTTTTCTGGTATGATTGACTTGGGATAAATCCTCTCTAAGTCTCATGAAGACATGAATTTATACCTACAGCATACACAATCAAATTTCTAGTCTGTTAGTTTTAGGGATTGGTTAAACACTTAAACTAAATGCAGCAAGCATATGATCTTTTTCTTATTATATTTACAAAAGGTGTTGAGTATTTACTAGGAATACCAACAAGTAGATTGGGATTGACTCTTTTATGTTCAGAAAAAAATGCTGCTATTTGTAGCAAAATAAATCACACGCTTCACATATCGGGAAAAGCTTTTTCTGACTTAAGTCTAAAAATGTATTATGTTATGCCATAGTTATCTTTATCTATTGTGGCTGAGTGTTACATTGCATGGGCCACTATTCTTTCTTGATTTTGTCCTGTTCTTCCTTTGCGGCAGTCATGACTTCTATCATACCAAAAATCATTTAAAATCGAAAAAGTTGCAGATGTGACTCATAAAAGGGGTTAAAAATATCCCATTTGTTCCCCTTTGTAGCATCATCCAAGGTGTCTTTCCTGTCAAACTCTGTTGTCATTTGTGTTTTGTTCTCTGTTCTCTGTCCGTAAATGTTATGCTGCCCTCCCTTTCATTCTGTTCTTTGTCCTTGTGACCTTTGATTAATAATGAATTTTATTTTTGGTAATTTATTGTTTTATTTATATTTGAGCATTCATGTATGAATATTATGATTGCTGATAAAAAAAAAATGTATGAATATTATGAAAGATATATTATTGTTTAACTTTCATCTAGAATTTCACAATCATGGCCATCCCACTATCTTGCTATGGTGGTATTTGTGCCAGCCGCCCCACATTGCCATATGGGATTGATTCATTGATAACTGTACTTTGTGCAGATTTAAACAGATGGACCCTTCCATCAGTGGGCATGGTGCTGAACCTGTATATCGTGATAAAGTAAAAGGTCAGAATTCTAGTCAATTGCAAGTTGATGTTTCTGTTCAATGTAATTAAGTTGATGTCTTTGTGATAACATGAATTGTTGAATCATGCTGAATTTTGCAGGAGTACGCATTTCGAAGGAGGAATACTTGAAATCAAAACAGAAAGTAGAAGAAAAACCCAAGGTATTTTGTGCACTGCATCAATTTTGTAGCACTGGTGTATTGTTTCTAGATGTAGCTTTCTGTATACTTCCAATGTGTAATTGGCTGCATATATGTGTAGAAACTAGAAAACAGAAAGTATGATTCTTTCTGAGGATCCAAATTTTGTTTGTACGTAATGAGTGGTAAAAGATGATCTGAAGGTTGACTGGTAATGTGCAGTATTGCAAAATGATCTGAAGGTCGACCTGGTAATGTGCAGTATTGCAAAAATATGATTCTTGCTTAGTTTGTTTTTGTTCAATTGTGGATATTTTTGTGGAGGACTGTCTGCAAATTGAAAAATGATCTGAAGGTTGACCTGGTAATGTGCAGTATTGTATGTTAATTTTGTCAAGCATCATTGGTAATTGTGTAGTTGGTTAATTGGTTTTGTAAGGATTACATATGAAGACCATGAAGAGAAATGATAAGGAGGTTTGTTGGCTTGCTATAACAAGAGAAATGATAAGGGTCAAATTGTATTCAAGACAGTAGATTGATTATTATAGAGTGAATCATCTAAATTTTTCCTAATAAAATAGAACAATAAGTTATTTGTCCTATGCAAATATATATTAACTAAAATATATCTTTGGTGCTTGTTGAGGATATTATTGCTACTAATATTACATCAAGAGGACAAGAAACTGTCTCATATTTGTTGTCATTTTGTCTCCTGTAATTGAAGTTGAATGTTAGAACATTGATGTTATTCATGTTTTCCAATGAAAGCAGGCAAGCTGAATTATTGACTATCTTTGTGATTTTCAGGAGATAGAAATAGAATGGGGCAAGGGCTTAGCTCAAAAGCGTGAAGCTGAGGCTAGGCTAAAGGAACTAGAACTTGAGAAGGGGAAGCCTTTTGCACGGACCAGGTATACATAAAATACTTAGAAACACAACTTCTAGATTGTTCTAAATTTGTTATCATAGTGATACAAATATGCAATATGTATGTGACACAGTGAGTCAGTGACACAATTATTCTTAAAAATATAAGATTTGATACATGTACAATACATATTAAATATGCATAAAAAATTCATAAAGTATACATATATAATTGCAAATCCAAAATTCCAAACCTATAAAGCACTAAAACATGCATCCCCCATATCAATATTGGATACATATTTGATATTGATAGGCTTGGATTCTCCATGAAAACATATCGGAAGTGTTGAAGATCGTTTTTTCTAAAAAAAAATACTTGTTAAAATCTGTCAAGTCTCAGATCCTTTGGCTGATATGGGATTATGGGTAGTGGAATGATTCGATACAATATCAAGTAAATTTTTCATATACGGTACAAATTATTCTTGATTCAGCTATTGGAATGAATGCAACATAACAAACAACTCTTCATGGCTTGTATCAACTCTTCCGAGTTTGTAACAATGCACATTGAGGTTAATCCCCCTATAATTTGTGCAATTTATGTCTCCTATGTTCTTATAAATAGGGGGATTAAAGTGCTTCTCCACTCGTTTGGAATTTTCTTAAACCTAGTAACCTTGTGAAACAATTTTGTCAGCCAACTAATGCCTTTCTCTCCTAGACTCTTTAATACCTCAATGCATACGTTAGTCCATTTGCTTTGCCATTATCCATCCTCTTCAACACATATTGTACCATAGATACTGAATCCTAAGATAAAAGGTTTACTTTTGGTTCTTCTATCTTGTATTTAGACTACAAGAGTTAAACAAAAGTTCTGTCCATCATTAAATATATTTTGGAAGTAATTCCTCATTTCCTCCCGCATTTCTTGATTGTCATGTATTTAATCACCAGGGCTAGTTTTTTCACACTTGTTTGAACATAACTTGAATTTGTGTTTTTTTTGGGGGGTGATAAGTGCTACTACCTCCTTCCCATATCTTTTGATGTTTAAGGTTATTGCACATAGATTAAGGAATATTTAATGGAACTAATTATATTTGGACTAAAATAACCTTTTTTTTTATCGGCAAAAGTATAGATATATTATATATAATATTAAGTTTAGTACAAGTGGTAGTGTTGTATATACAACCTAGCAACAGAAGGTGCAGAACAATGGTGTCCTAATACATGATAAACAACATGAATTAGAAAACCAAAGATCTGGCTGTAAGCTAGGCACCTAACCACAAAAAATTCTATACGCTAGTCCCCCCCTGAATGCAAAATCCATCCCTAATGTTGCTAGACTAAGAATGAGACGGGACGTCAAATCCTTTCTCCAAATTTTTAAGCCAGGTCCAGCAGAAAAATAAAGCATCCTCCATCAATTTATGTCCTTTGAAACTTTCATTTAGGAAGACCATCCTATTCCTATGATGCCAAATACACCATGTCAGAGCGATCCCCCAAGTCTGCCACTGTTGTACCCTAAGTCCATTTAGATTGCAGTAGGAGTGTTGAAGGAAATGATCTGTCGGAATTTCCGAGAATACACCCACTATGTTTACCCCAGACAGTGATTCCCACCGTAACAGCATGATTTTAGCACAATTGAAAAATAGGTGAGACGCGTTCTCATCATGAATTCTGAAAATGGGCAGCTAACATCGTTGATTTTCACATTCCTTCTTCTTAGGGTATTCTTTGTAGGCAATCGATCCCTGATCAGTCTCCAAGCAAAGAATGAGGCTTTACTTGGGATTTTTAGCTTCCATGGCGCTTTAAAAACTGTCTTGATTCTCAATTGACACACTACTGAGTAACCTGTAAGCGTTCCCCACTGTATATCTCCCACTAGAATCTCCCTCCCATCTCCAAGTGTCTTGTTACTGCCCTTGTACTAACAGATCCTGTATATCCTCCATAAATTTTGCAGCTGTGTCTATTTCACCCTCCAAAAAAACCTCCTCCACTGTGACTAAAATGACCTTATTGAATACCTTAATCTTTGATACTTGCACCACTAGTAGTGAGTACTAAATAAGGGTATATTTGAGAAAAATGCATTAATTAGACTTTGAAATTCTAAAACATCAATTGTTTTGTGAAGAATTTAAAAAGCTAAAACATTAAAAAGATATGGGAAGTAGGTAGTAAATTTTTATAGTAATAGTATAAAATGAAGGTTTTTCAGATTTCACATTAGTTTACTGTGTACCAGGATGAAAATTTCTTCATAAATGATTTTTGTGTTACTGAAAATCCCTTTGAGAGCTAGCTCTTGGCCATCATTCATATGCAATGTTGATGCTTAATTGTGGGAGTTGATGTCATTGAAAAAGGTTCCTTTTTCCTTATCTTCGTATCTCTTATGCTGCATTTACTTCTGTTTTCTTTCAGAGATGATCCTGAACTAGACAAAATGCTGAAGGAGAGATTAAGGTGGGGTGATCCTATGGCACATCTGGTAAAGGTAATGCTAAACAACTCATTGCTTGACAGTTGACATGTAAAGTGGAGGAGTTTGATCAGTTCTGACATGTTTTTTTGTAAATGCACATCTTCATTTTTCTTCTCCTTCTTTCACCCTTCTTTTCTTTTATCTTATTTTTCTTTTCTTTTGTCTTTTTTCTCCTTTTTCTTAGCTTTTTTTTTTTCAACTTCTTCGTATTTATCATTGAGTTCATCTATCACCAATCCCAATTAACTTGGATTAAAGGTGTTGTTGATGTATCATTTGCAGAAAAAATATCTAGAGCCTGTTCTTCCAAACTTGGGGGAAAATGAGAAGATGCAGGAATCAGGTTTTGTAATCCCTCAGGATATTCCAAATCACAGCTGGTTAAAAAGAGGTTTAGACGTTGCTCCAAATCGATATGGAATAAGGCCAGGACGACATTGGGATGGTGTTGATCGTAGTAATGGTTGGTTCATATTCGCCATCCTTCTTTTACTTTGATTTTACCTTCACTTTTCTAATGGAAATAGTGTTAAATGATTGACTTTTCTTCTGCTGTTTGTAGGGTTCGAAAAGGACATGTTCAAGAGAACAAATGAGAGGCAAGCTAGAGATAGAGAAGCTTATCTATGGTCTGTGTCTGATATGTGAAAAGTGGCAGTATAACAGATGCAAAGGAGTATTCAGAGTCTCATTGGGAGTCATGCTTGTAATGATATGGATTTTGAGGGATGTACTGTTGATATGTGAAAAGTAACAGTCTTTTTGAGTTCTATTCTGCTCGTCATCATATAGTTAAATTTGTTTAGGTTTCGAAAAATTAAGGATTTTTTTTAACAAGGAGTCAAAATAAATAATAATAAATTTAAAATTCATTTTCTTTGTTAATCCAAAATTTTAACCTAGCCTCAGCAAGTAAAGTAGCATAATATATTCAGGAGTTTCATTTAACCAAACATTGGACACCCTGTCAAGTGCCAGCACCAGCATGGCCTAAAGTCTCAGCATTATAAGTCCTAGATATTAAATTACATTTAAATTTATCAAAGAAATTAAATTAGATATAAGATTATTTTGTAGTTAATTAAAACTCATTTTAGACATTGCTTCCAAAATAAATAATATTTTTTAATTATATAGCATTTTATAATTGATTATTAGTGTGAAACACTTTACCTGTTAAATTTAAATCATAAAAATCAAGGAATGTATTACTAGAAATGGAACCAAACAAAAAAGACTTCGCTTCAATGTTAGGTTCATACCAGGTAGTGGATTCAATTATTGATCCTCTTTTTTTTATCTTTTGAGATAAATTTATGGATCCTTTTTTATGGACCAAAAGAATGTATACTTAAAATTCGTTAGAATAAATTCTGCAAGAATTAATGATATTTTTGTTTAAAAAAACAATTGATATATTTTTTCATGTCTAATGTAAAGTTTTCAAAAATAGCTTTCACGTTATTGATGTGCTTTTGGTCTTAAAATTGTATTTGCAAACATGTTATTAACTTTTTTTTTTTTTGGCTATAACATGTTATTAACTTTAGAACATTTCCAATAAAAAAACTTAATTCAAGTTCTTAACTTTTTTTTGTGGGTCTCTTTAAGGCTTTTTGCCACATAAAAATTAAAAAAAATACTAGCTAATTTTTATTTCAACAGTAAAACTCAATTTGAATTCTTAATTTATTTATGGTGAGTACTATTTTATTTTTTGCTGACATAAAAACTATTATTTTGAGTTGATTTTATTTAATAATTACACAATCTTGCTTGTAATTGCTTTTATGAACAACCTAAAAAAAATCTTAAAATAACTTGTTTATTCCAAATTTTCAATAACATTTAGGATTAATCACACATTTTATCCTTCAATCATGATTATTTTATAAATTTTATCACTTAATTATTTTTACATTTTAACATCTTACTTTTTAAATTTGTATATTTTATCATTATATTTTTAAATTTTGACTATTTATTATCAGGTTACAAACAAAACTACGTCAATTTTTAGGGCACTTTTAATACACATTTAACAAATTGGTAAAATGTGTAAAAAAGTTAGAAAACATAATAATGAAATATGCAGAAAAAATTGAATGGTAAAATTTATAAAATAACAATAATTAAGTTGATCAATAATTGGAAATGCTCTTTTTTTCTTTGTTTCTCTCTCACATTTCAATTTGCTACTTCAAAGCAAATACTCCTTCCTTCCTTCAAATCCCCCTTCTTTTCTTCCTTCAACCATCGTTCGTTCTGATTGACCTTTGCTAGGGTTTCAACCTCTCACTCTCAGTAAGCATAGGTACCGATTTCTTTTTATTTTTTTATATTACAAGTTAGGATCTGAATTCGTGATTCTGTAATAGGAATCAGAAAAAAGATTCCCTCGCCGCCTCTCAGGTAGGTTTCGTTCGTTCTCTTGAGATTTGAATGGAATTGCATTGTTTGTGTGCATAGCTCAGTGCTGGGTTTCACTCTTTTCACAGTTTGAATGTTTCTCTCTCTCTTTTTAATGACTTATTTCCATATTGACTGAATTGTTTTTTATGTCTTTTCCCCCATACTTTGTTGAATCATGAATTAATCATCTGTCTTGTACGTCAATATTCAACTTGTTTGTTGAAACATGTAACAATTATATTCATTCTTGTTGAATATTTTTTATTAGGGTAAATAGCCAAATTCGTCTCCAAAAGTGTGATGTGATGACAAATTGGTCTCTGAAAGATGTAAAATACAAATTTAATTTTTGAATGTGCAAAAAGTTTGACAAATTAGTCATCCGTTAAATTTGTAAGACCATTTTATTATTGAAGTTGTAATGTTCAAAGATCAATTAGTCAATAAGTTGTATTTTTCAACAACCAATTTGACATTAAGTGGCAAAGTTTAGGGATTAATTTGTCATTAAATTGTTTGCATGACTAATTTGTTGCACTTTTTCACATTCATGTTTTTCATCTTTTAGAGATTAATTTGGCTATTTATCTTTTTTATTATTAAAAAGTTACCTTATGTTTTTTTTAATCATAAGCTCTTTGGAACACAAACTATAAGCTAATCTGAAAACGCTGGCATGTTTTATTGTGCTAATTTATTTATGAATTGGTATATTTGGAACTCAATGCTCCTTCTGGTGTCAATGATGTTGTCTTGCATTAATATATAATTGCAGGTTGTGTCCTTAAAGGGAGACCATCATCACCAGACTATAAAACAAATTTTTCTTTCCAAATGGCATTGGTTGTAATGTGTGGGCAGCCATGCAGTGGGAAGTCCAAAGCTGTACTCTGTCTCGCCGAAGCTCTCAAAGAATCAGAATCAAAACATCAAGTGAGAATCATAGATGAAGCTTGCTTTCATCTTGATCGCAACCAAAGCTACACGAATATGCCTATGGAGAAGAATTTAAGAGGGGTGCTTAGGTCGGAAGTAGATAGGTCCCTGTCCAGAGATAGCATCGTCATAGTAGATTCTTTGAATAACATCAAGGGTTACCGGTACGAGCTTTGGTGCTTGGCTCGAGCAGCCGGTATCAGATACTGTGTGGTCTACTGTGATGTTGAAGAAACCATTTGCAGGAAATGGAACGAAGAGCGGAGGGAGAAAGGAGAACCCGATTATGATGATTCGATATTTGTAGATTTGGCAAGAAGGTTTGAGAAACCAGATAGAAGAAACCGGTGGGATTCTCCATTGTTTGAGTTATGGCCACATAGAGAAGTGACGGAGAAATCTTCCCCTGCTGTTGTAGATGCTGTCTCCTACTTAACCAAAAAAGTGGACTCCAAAACCCGGGATGTTAAGATACTACAACCAACCATTGCAACTCAAACCTCGCGTTTTTCTGATGCAAATTCTCTCTTTGAGTTGGACAAAGCAACACAAAAGGTCACAAATGCTATAGCAGAAGCACAATCTCAAGCTCTTGGAGGACCACTTAATGGAGTTTCCATAGGGAAAGACTTGCCTGTAATCAACATTTCAAGGTCAGTCGGGCTGCCGGAGCTACGGAGGATGCGGCGAACCTTCATAAAATTGACAGGGCAAACAAGTTTAAGTGGTCCACCACCTCCTTCTGATGCAGATAGTGCAAAAAGAATGTTCATTGACTACTTGAACAGGGAACTGGGAACATCCTGAAGATAAGATGATAGTCTTACAATTCAGCTTAAAAGATGCCATATTTGTGTGATTAGATCGTGAGCTGTTTTATATTTACCTAGAGCATTATTAATGAATAAACTGCTTTTTGAATTCCCTCTTTATTCTACTATCATTTAATTTTCTTTTCTTTCCCAGCCCAAGTAATGAAGTAAAAGGTATATATTTTTTTAAGTGAGAAATGTTAATCGGAAAATGTATATTTGGTTTAAGAAAACATTTTTTTCATTACAAATAATTATAAAAATGTCATTTTATTCACTTATTTTTTTTTTATTTTAAATACTTCCATTGGTTTTTATCATTTTCTGTCCAATCATTTATAAGAATAAAATAAAACAATTATATATTTTAATTATTTGTGAGAATAAAAAATAAAAACTGAAAATGTTTCCTCATATTAAATTGCCCTTTTTCCTTCTTTCTTTGTTTAATAAAACATATCCAAATTCCTGTCCATAAGGGGTATTCACAAGTATTTGTTTGCAAGATGCAAGATATCTTGTATTTGAATGGAGTATTTTATGAAAAATAATTTAATTTTTTTAAGTGAATTTAAAATATCATATTCAAACTGATTTGTTTGGATCACATAAAAAACAATTCTAAGCCTTGAAAAGATTACCAAAAGGAAGATTGTCAAGAGAACCTACATAAATTCGTATGCTTATTTGAGTTATTTCATGCAATTTGTTTTCCATGGTTATATTCACGTTTTACAATTTGATTTAATTTCATTGAATGGCGTCTATATACTCTTGCCTAGGTACCCAACGTAGGCAACCGATCCAAATATTACCGACATTAATCTATCTCACGTCCTACGTTTCCAGTACTAATTATCACATTCGATAACACAACTCACATCATGTTAATAAATCATATTTTACTTGCTGCTCCTAAAAAGGTACATTCTAAAACACTGCAAATTTTGCGATGTATGCCATACGAAACAAACATTCAATTCCATTTAGGGGCATTCTGGTTTTGCTTTGATAACATTTACCTAATATACGCGTGTGTATCTATCACAAAGCTAACATAATGCAGTTTTTCCTATCATGATAAAAAAAAATATATATTTAGGGAGAAATGAAACTATATCTAGAATTGCCAACAAATAATTGAATGCTGCAGCTCATGGTGATGCTCCAGATCAACCACATAACTTGTGATAATATGAATATGAGAAAAAGAAACAATGGTTGATTGCGCCTGAGTGGGCTTGTGCCCCTAAAAGCTATAGACAGTGCTCACACAAACGTTCACTAGACAGAAAAATGAGCATGAAACAGCTACAATTATCACTTTAGACTATATTACTCGGATCAATTGGTAAAGTAAAACAATTATATCCCTATATATACAAGAAACCTCTGAACTGAGCAAGTGCACAATCCAGATGGGGGTGATCAAACAGGGCAGAACCATTGAATGAGCAGTCTTGAAAACTCCCTTTACCCATTTTTTTTTTTAAAACAATGCCCCTTCAGCTTCCTTTAAACTTCAACACAAGAAGGGAAAGCACAAAATGGCATCTTCATGCCATTCATGCATCAAATATCAAATATAAATAACAAAACCGCAATCGCACCGGCTGTCAGCTGAGGGGTTTGTATACTCCAAAAGTCAAAACCAACAAAAAATATTGTTAATCAACTATCGTCATCCATGGCACCAACATATGTGAGGTCTGTCCGTCTCACCCTTACAGCCCCTTTAAGCCAGCTGGTGGCTCGAATATTAGCATGATCACCACTTGCAGTATTACCTGCCAAAGGGTAAGATCCAGCGCCATCTTCTAAGAGCGTCCAAGGATCTATTTCCAAATCATTGTCCTGTAGTTTTGACTTCCCTGATGCATTAGATGCAACCCTTGATAGAACTGGATTCCTCTGAGGGATAGTTGAACTACTGGAGTTAGACCCAGGATTTGTAATGCTGGGTTGAAGGCAAACAAGAGCAGAATTTGAAACAGATGGTGGCTGGCAGGATAAAGAGCACCGCATAGAGGGGATGAGTATGGGCATTGCAGCTTGGATACGCCACCGAATAGTGTCTGGCAGTTGCATACGATCCAAGTCATTCTGCATCGGACAACAGATCATTAGACAAGCGTGACTAGGAAGATTGAATTAATATTTCTAGATTGCCAAAGATGTAACATAAACATTGCCAAATTGTAGAGCTTCAGTAGAGATATATGAAGCACGGATATGGCTACTGGCTAGCAATATCTGATATGACACCAGTACAACATATGATACATAATTTCTTGAAAAATAAAGGCATGGGCATGGCATGATGCACCATATAACATATACATCATATTATAGAGATCATTTATGAAAAACCATTGGGAAACATAAAAGCCATCATAAGAAAATAATGGTCGGGTCATTCCATGATTGAGGGGTGAAAGTAAACAAAAATAAAGAGTTTTTAGTTCCAATATTATTCATTGCAGACGACCAAAGTCTAGAATTTATCAAATTCTGATGACATCCCACATTTGTTGACAAAAAACCTCAATGGAAAACGGAAAAAATAGTGGAAAACCGAACAATTATACAATATTTGTCTTATGTAAAACTTTGGGACTATTTAGCTACTATATTCACAGAAGCAATAACTGTAAATGGACCAAAGAAAAAAATTACAATAGATAACAATTTCCAATGATGTTGAAATAGCATACATACCATATGGTGGTTTATATCTCACACCGGAAAGGTATAAAAAATTTCAAGTATCAGTCCTTACTAGTAAGTAGCATAACAGAAAATCTAATAATACAAGATGTCTTGAAGAAATGTCTCTGGTATTACCATGATGCCATCATATCCAATTAACAAAAAAAATAAAAAAACTTGCATACAGCATCTATAAATCCTTAAAAAGAAAAACTAATTGAATTAAGACTCCAATCAGCTACAGAACTTCTAAGCACGCAGATCATACATGCACAAACAAATAATTGTTAAGACATTGTATTTTAAATTAAGACCTTCTCAATACTTCAAAGAATATCATGTTTGTTGGCTATTTCATCTTTGACAACCAGTTTCTCAAGGAAAATTACATTAGTGTTAAATATGCTGAAAAGCCATCTAAAGGATAAGTGACTAGAACCAAAAATTATACACATTAGCGCTAAAAGAACAAACCTGCAAAGTCTCCAACAATTCTCGGTCAATTCCAGAAAATTCCCTCGTAGGTTCACTGATTGTCTTTGAAACAGGCTTTGCCCTAAGCCAACTTGGTGGATAACTACTTAATAATCCATGCAAAACCAACAACAAACGATCAAACAAACTCCCAGAAGAAGAATCCACAAAAGCAGCAGAAGCAACTTCAGAAGATGACTCTGCCTCCCTTATTGGCAGAAATGGCACAGCATTCACCGAAATGTCTGCATCCTCATGCACAACCCGGCTACCAAGGAGACGAAAAATTACAGTGGCAAGAAATTGTCTCATGCTCCGCACAGATGGCTCCCTGCAAAATTGAAATAAAAGGAACTCAAGAATAGCTTCTAACATTCTAGGATGTAATAGTTCCATCACAAGCACACACAAAAAATAAAAAAAGGTCAATGCCTTCATGGGAAAAATATCCATATTTTCACTACTAAAAGAGAGGCCATAACTGATTTAATTGATTTCCAACTCAATTTAAAGCTCAAATCCATTTTGTTACAAGGAAAAACTATCACTTTCAGTAGCAGCAGCTGGGACCCATGATAATTCATACATAATAGAGAATCGTATTTCTGAAACTGAAAATAATCATATAGCAGTTAGCTCCAATCTTTTCTCCATTTCAAGAAAAGAGAAAAGGACTGCAGATTTTTTTTTTTTTCACTTGACAAGTTCATCAAGAATCCTATGAGAAAGCTAATTACACATTACAATATCCAGTCTTATTACCTGTCAGTGCAAAGAATAGGAAGAAATCTCAGGAGCAACTGCAAACGTAATGACATGGAAGCTCGTAGAGCTGCAGGAGATGGTGGAGAAGAATCTGCTGCAACTGTTTGCCGTCTAGCTAATGCAGGGCTTCCACCTCTCATATTTTTGCGGTTATTTACTTTATTTGACTGACCTTCAACTCCAGGAGGAGCACTTCCTACTGGTTTACTTCCACCTGTTACAGCAGTTATTTGTTGCTCAATAGAACTTAACTGTTTCATCATATCACTTGCAAAGGAATTGCGGGATTCATCAGAACTTTGATCTATGCAAGGAAGAAGCAACTCAATAAGAGCCCTCTCAGTCACTTGCAGCTGGCACCTTTTCAAATCCATTCCCTCTTCAACAACTTCTCCTTCTTCAAGGGATGTGCTATCAAACTTCTTGTTATCCCCTTTGATAGTTAATGGATCAGTAGATGGGCTACACCAACCCCATGGCTCCCAAAATTGGGTCTTAACAGAGAGATTTTTTTTCACAGCAATGTTATGTAGCCTTTGCCTAATGGTCTTCCGACCAAAGAGGACATCCTGGCCTGCAAGGAACCATTTAGCTTGCAACAACATTGAATCCTCTAGTGACCTGCCAAAGAGATGAATCAACTCCGAAAAAAGGGGTGCAGCATCAGGTCTAACCAGTAACCTTGTGAGAAGTATTTGAATAAAATTGTTCTCATTCTCAGAAGCAGCAGCAGCCTTCTCTGTACTAGGTGAGGACAACTTTATAGCATCAACCAAGGACACATCACGATTCTCCAGTTTTTCAACGAGGGCTTGTTCATTTAAAAGCAACCTGAGTACAACCCACTGCCAGTGAAATTTGGCAGGTTGCAAGGTATCCAAAACATGCACAAGCAAATCCTGAAGCTTAGACTCACTATCTGTGAATTTAAATTTAGACTCACCAGGTCCAGACATTCGGCTCCCATCATCCTTTGTATAAATAGATGGTGGCATCATACAATCAATCATGGCATTCAGGAAAAGCCTAGAGCGTAGGGGAACAAATGCTGTGGATTTTAAATGCATATCAGACCCATTAAACTCTAGCAAGGTTGCAAATTCAGAATCACTAGCATCTGCAGCCATAAGATCATAAAGACCCTGACAGTCTCTAAAACATACATCTCGAAATGGCAAATGTTTTATTGCATCAGTTATGGCCATTGAAAGAGACTGATAAATTTGATTCATGTCTTCACGAACTGTAGCATTCAGTATGAAAGGTCGCCACCTAACAAAGGCAAATATTGAATAGGCAGGTGGAAAGACCAAATTTAGAGGAAGCATACGTTGCATCCTTGAAAGAGCCATAATAGATGGTTCACCCAAGAGTTCCACCACTAACCCTTCACAGACTGTTCTGCAGTTTCCAACAAGCAATCTAAACCAATGGACATGACCTTCAATTGAACTATCCACCTTAAAAGCCATAACTGAACGAGCATTTCCATTTGAATTGGATCTAGTGCTTCTTACAAATTGTACCACATCCAGCCCCTCCTTTAATCTGAGAACTGTCACAATCCTTTCCAGGCTGGTAACACCATATATAATTGCACCAACAAGAAGTGCAGAAACAGCAGCAGCAATTTTTGTTGTTTTTGCCACAACCTTATTACAGTTGCTTCCCATATCATTTGAAATAGTGTTACTAGAATCATGGGCTTCAGGAGACATTTGAAACTGAGAACGAGATGCTTTACTAGGAGTAAAAACACCTGCAAGAGCATTAGAAGCTTCAGTAGCTAGAGCAATATCAAATACACGGCTTTGGCGTTCTCCCAGAGCTTCCTTAAGCAGGCATAGACAGGTTATATGCATTCGCAGAATGCATCTGGCATAGTTCAATGAATTTGTAGCTGACATTGTATTTGAATGATTATTGCCAGATGAAAAATCAGGCATTTTTGCTAAAGTTGGACCAACACTGCCAACAATCGCAGAAACAGCAGAAGAGACCAAAGAGGGATCTCCTTCTTGAGCAGCACCACCAGTCTGCCTTATGCAATCAATCAAACCCATAACTATTTGGTGAGCAATTTGATATCCATTATCCCATTTTTCTAAAGAAGGACCTTTTGGTGTACCAGTAGCAAAGAGCTTTCTATCTTTTCCAAAAAGATAGTGGAACGCTTCTTCAACATTACGCTGCACTATGTCCCTCATGCCTGCACCTACTCTGGATGGTAACCGACCACCACTTATCTTCTGACGGAAAAAATCATCATGGTCCTCAACTCCAGCTGGAACTCCTAGGGGTAAACCTAACTCTCCATCCACTGACCCACCAGACTCAAGTTCAGAGGAAAGTCTAGCGTCAGATGTAGTCTTAAAAGTTTTCTCCCACTCAATGACACTAGCCACATTGCTGTATTTTCTCAACAAGTACCGAGCAAAAGCTAGGGCCCCTGACCCTGAAACCCTTCCAATAGATGCAATAACAGTGGCAGCACGATGCATTGCAGATGACAAAGCTTCGGGAATAAGGTCTGCAGCAACAAGAATGTTCTCATACCTACATCAAATACATTGCAGAAGTCAAGTTTGACAAAATCTCATAACATCCATAAAGAAACTGTCCAACACAAGCATAAAGTACAAAAGGAAAACACCACTCATAAAGCACTGGTTGAATAACAAAAATGATAAATACTTCAGGGGGAGGATGGCCCATAATAGATGTAGAAACCTCACTGAAGGTTCAGCAAACTTGTACTATAATTATGTTAAAACTTGAAACTGGCCCCTTATAACAAGAACAAGTATTTATGTTGTTAATTTGTAAGTATAGGATTTTATTTAGGCAATCCGGATCCTGAGTAGACGAGCAATGCAGATTTAATCAATACTGGCCTGATTAAAGATGACAAGAAATGGAGCATAAGAAGAAACAGATATAACAGCTTACTACAAGGTACCCTATAAAGCATAGTATTTATATCACATATGTAAAAGGTGCTAAGCCATTGAAAAGTATTAGAGTAGACTACTCTAATAAAAAAGAAGCAAACATCACAATAATTAGAAGGAAATGCTGGATGGGGGAAAAGCAAAATAATTTTTTTTTCCCAAGAGACAGCAAACAAAAACTATATATATATATATATATATAAGATTGCAGAGCTGCAAACCTTCTGACTGATGATAGCAGAAAAGCCTCTCCCACATCACAAACTTGGTTTTCCACATTCCTTGGTAGCATCAGCATATTCCTCCCAGAATGAATTGTAGAATTGGGGCTATTAAGAACCTTTGGCAGCAACCAAAGGAGGAACTTGACAGCTGATACCAAATCATCAGCGATATCCATCAAATAAAGAATCACAGAAAGTTCGTCTTCACCAAGTTTCCACCGTATTGAGCCTCTATCATCTGCAACAGGAAAAGGCCTGCCGAACTGACCAACTTTACCAATATTTTTCTCCACCTCTTCAATTACCTGCCTAACAACAGTCAACAGCCAAACTGCTATTGCCCTTTTCTCAACAAAACGTAGCTGCTTTAATGCTTTTCCAATGGAAACTATATCCCCAAAATGACTTGTTCGGATTCTATCGACAGACCTCTGCCTCTCTCCATCCATAGCAGTTTTATGATGAGGGCAGCTTACCTTGTTACCACACACATGACTAGTTGATGCCCCTTGGCTACCCTCAATTCTAGAAGCTGCCAGTTGAGCTAGACTCTGAGTTTTACGCACATTCTTTTGCCGAATCTTGGTGACCTGCTTGGTTGACTTTTGTGGTTGATCAACTTTGAGAGGCTCTGGGGATTTCATTCCCTTTTTCACCCACCATGTATCGTCATCATCAGATTGAACTGGAGAATGCCCTTGAACAAATGAGCTTCTTTCCTCACTTAACTTTGGCCTCTTTGCTCTGCTACATTCTTCACACCCAGGTGTACCCTCCACTGGATCAATCTTGCTGTATGGAGACCCAATAGGTCTTCTAACATTGCCCTCAGATTCATCACCTGTAGTGCTCAAATTAGATGAACAATTAGGTAGCTGTAACAGTACTGAGATAGCTGTTCTTAGTTCTTCAATGTTAGCATTATCCTTTGCATTTTTAGAAGATATTGTGGTAGAAATAGCATTTCTCTGATCAATTGGCACTGCAGAAACTTCATCCTTTGCAGACGCTGGATATTTTTTTTTCTTCAGAGCAGATATATTGGAACCACTGGCATCATCACGGGACACACTCAGAGGACCCCGAAGTATGAGGCGGCGTTCATTCAAGTAAATTTGCAAGGCTTCTTTGAGCTGCGGCCCTTCAACAATCCCTGATTCTTCCAGCACATCATGGATAAAGCATCCAGGTAGCTGCTTTAAGATGCGATAGTGTCTCCTCCATCGCTCCAGGTCAACCACATCTACATTCACATCCATGATCCCACTCACTATTAGCTGGCGTACATATGCCAAGGGGTAAAAGATGCCTGCACGTATGAGTTCAACCATAAATAGATGTAGGCGCTTGGGACCTTCCCCTTTATGCACCACATGCTGATCAATCCAACAAACTATTATATCATGTAGAGGACCTGGGCTTTCAAATACTGAAGAAACCGTAATCTTTGAACTAGATTTCAATCTGGATACATTACCCACATAATTCCAATTCTGCCACTGACTCGAATTCTTTGCAAGATGACTGGCTCTGTGATTTTCATTTGTTTGTTTTTGTGAAATCTTCACATCCCTAATCTTCATCTGTAAAAGTCTAACTGCTATATGTACTTGGGAAATATCTTTCCTACCTGTAAACTTTATGTCACGAGGAGGTGTACTGCGGAAATCCCTAAAATCACAAGTTGCCCACTCACAGAGGAAAAACACAGAATATATAAGGGCTGTATTTACAGTCCCAAACCATTTCAGAGATAACCTTAAGCAAGGGCTGACTTTGGAAACCCAGCCTTCAGATACAGTTCCACCACAAAGATCTTCAAAAAGAAATTTATATGCTACACGCAAATCACCCAGCATGAGAGATTTATCCAAAGCTTTTGCAACTTTAGCTAGACAATGACCTGGATAGCCTGGGCTTGCAGACTTTGAAAGATCTTCTATACTTTTCTGAATACATGAAATAATGTGACCAAAATCATCTGAACTCTTTTTTATCTTCCCTGCAGCTTCAGTTGATTTTAGTACAAAACTCCCATCATTCATTGTGTGTGAAATTACAGAGGATGGTAAAGGAAAGCAATCCAAAGCAGCAAAAGTATCTGGCACCACAAGTATTAAATACCGGAGCATCTCAATCACAGCATAAGTTGTATATGCCCTCCTGGAATTATCTACTAAATCAGAACCACCTGGAGCAGGATCACGAATGACACGAAGAGCTAATCCAGTAAGAGTGCGTACATAAGATTGAGACAGGACAATAGTTTCTAAAAAACCATATATAATAGGCAATAACAGCTGCCAAACCTCAAGCAGTTCTTTTTCCTGAAAATTACAGAAATGAGAAATCAAAACATGAAGGTTGAAATCAGTGAAAGATATATACATCACACTTTTAGTTTCATGAGCACATTGTACTTGTTAAATGCAAATTGATGTAGAAGATAAATACCTGTAGTTGATTAAACACCCAATCAATGACAAGAGAAGAATGAAGCAGCCCTTCAGCATGATGCCATTGCAGAAGCCGCACAATATACCACCATCTAAAATGTAAGGATGGCCCTTCACCATCAGAAACAGATAATAATGGATCATTTTTATTCTGCAGTGAGCCAGTATAAGGTATTTGTGGTGATCGCTCTCGACCATGAGAAGCAGAATGCAAAGCATTCTTTGACAAAAATTCATCCACAAGTGTTTGTAAGTAATTGATAACATCTTTTGTCCAAACATCAGAGCGAGACAGCTGAATCTTGTCAGCAGCCCCAGTAGAAATTCCAACAGAACCAGGTCGAACCTGAAAAGGTCAATCATACTCTACAGATATTAAAAGATATAAAGCAATTCATCATATTAGGTAAATATAGCAACGCTGAAGCATCCCTACCTGATTGAGGTAAGTAACCTTGATAAACCAGGTGGCCCTAAGCAATGGAACATTATTCCTGATAAGAACCTCTAAAAGTGATGCCCTTTTATAACCATGAGGAACATGATCAGCTAAAGAGCGTAATCGCTTGTGCTGCTGAGATAAACCCTATAATATAATTTTAACCAAGTTACTAAAGATACATTGAACCACCAAGTAATGTTCAAAAAGTAGTATTTAAGGATTTTACAGCCATAACAACCTGTCAGCATCAAGTTATCAACAACAAAAAACCTAAGGAATTAGTCATAGTAACTTATATAAGTATATAACAGTTCTCCTAATTGAGTAAATCCGTGAATAGCTAAGCCTGTCCAGGACAATTCAGCATTAAAACATTCCAGATCCTTCCAATATTCACATCCTGCAGCCAGTCACATCAAGACTACAACCATCTACTACTAAGTTACTGACCATTTAAAACCTTGTGCTTTCTACATATAAATTTACCAAAAACGTATTAGAAACAAAAGTGAGGGGTCAAAGCTGGTATACAGGAAGTTGCACAAAGAAAAAAACAGTAGGAGCAAGACTATCACCAAGTATACCTCAATCCATTTCTTCTGGAAGTCCTCACCACAGGGTCTTAGTTCAGGGAAAATGCCAGACCTGCCAAGTTGTGATCCTGAAAGAGCCACACCATATACTTGACCAGCCTGTCAAATCAAACGCTCATATAGATCAAACACCTTCTGAGATAGGTAGACTGCACACTAAATCCAAAATAAGCTGGAAGAAAGCACAAATATGGATACACTATAGAAGTAAAATGTTCAGCAAGGATAAATAGATCACAAGATTAAAGATCATCACCTTCCTCTTCTGAGCACGAGATTCATTGATGGCCCTCAGACGTTTTCTAATAGCCTGGAAATTAGACGTAAAACTACAAGTTAACCTATATCCACATAGGCTTCCAATGAACCCAAAAAATGTGCAGTAAATTCAGAGCTCAGACATATAAACAAAAATAAATAGGACATAAATATCTCCAAAGAGACAAGAAACAAGAGAGTCACCTCTTTGCATTTAAGAACAATGTTCTTGTTAAAATGCGGAACCTGAGTTAGTGAAATTTCTCTAGCTTCCTAACAGACACAGGAAGCAAGACAAGGTCAAAAAATAGCAGATACCAGACAAAAGAGCAGGTTTGAACAGTTGAAATAATCTATTCTAATAAGAGCACAATTTGATTTCTATAATTCAGTGACTCATCAAGGAGATCTATGATTCTAAAGAATACATGCATATCCATATCACTATTTCCATTTTGAAAGAATGAAAGAATTTGATTATAAAAAAACACCAAGTTCAAAAAACTGCCAGATTACAGTTTCAAAATTTCAATTACCCTGGACATATTCTATCAAAAATATTTACAAAAGAAATATGAGTTCGGCATAAAATATTCAAACCTTGAAAAAACAACAAATGGATAACTGGAGAAGTATAACCCAATCACTCATAAGCAAAGTTGCTACTATAAACTATCTGATTTGGTATAAATACAGAAGTAAAATTAGAGCATCTTTTTCTTAGCTTTTGAAGAAATAATTGCTTTTTTTGTCAGCTTCCTGAGAGATTTAAAAAAAAAAAAAAAAACATTTGCTTCTCAAAATTTGAGCTTTCCCGAAAAAGTACTTAACGGCATACCTCGAGTCCCTCAACTGTATCCCTGTATCCAGATTGCAAATATTCTCTGGTTAGAGTCTCTTCAGGACAATTTGGCGTTTGGGGATGAAAGTCTGGTGCCCCAAGCCTGAGAAAAAATAATTGCATTTTACATGTTAATATACAAGATAATAAAACCTTGAAGCTTAACGCCTTAGAGTAGAATTACAAACCCACAACCACAAAAGTGCAGAGAAATCTGGAGAGAAAGAGAACAATTCTATAAAGGTTTATTGAATCTCAGAAAAAAGAAGAGAATTCTCCTCCAAGAAAAAACATAAGCTGATAACAAGGTGGGGAAGGGGAAAACATCACACATGCATTTTTTTTGTATTTTAACAGCGCAATACGAAAATATTTCCCCCAGTAGAGCCGGTACTAGTAGTTAATCATGAAGTAAAAGTAGGCAATAATTTTTTAAAAAAAAATGCTATTATAAACAGGAACTACCTAGAGTTCAAGGGTTCTTTATCACATTTCAACTTGTATGGGTTTAACGGTAGTTGTCGCCTGCAAACACAAAACCATTGTATTCAACTTGATTAACAGCATCAGATTTAGCATAGTAAGAAAATAAGATGCCACTTTATTACTGAATATGAACTTTATAAGAAAAGAAACTTTAGCAATATTAGAGTATGTATGTAACAATGTAAAAACTGTATTGCAGTATGTCTTTGTAAGTGCTGGTTAGCTTTTGCTAACAGCACCTCTCTATGTGTAAACATGAACTCTTTGCTATCTACACTTCTGTACATTAGGTGATTAGTTATTTCTGTTAGGAAGTTAATTAGTTCTGTTAGGGAGTTAGTTAGTTCTGTTCAGAGGTTTATATATAGCTCTCTAGTAACTAACCTTAACTAACTTTTCCTATACTGAAATAATATCAGAGTTCATTTCTCTCCTCTGTTATCTCTCTCACTTTTCTAAAAAGCAATAATAGGTCAAACAAATATAAACAATATTCCAGAGGCAAGAAAATATGAATTTAAAATGTCATTATTAACCTAATGAATGGAACAAAAACAGAACTCCCAACCCATGCTTTCCAATTTAGTTCTTCATTTAAAAAATACAAAACCCTTGTTACACTGCATCCATCTTTTCAGAAAAATAAAAAAACGATCCACCACATGTCACTCTTCACATTCAAATGATTAAGAATATTTTGAAACTAGCTATGGTATGGTAGAGTCACTCCCACCAAAAAAAACAGTTTTAAAATGATAAGAAAAAGAGAAATCTTATCTTGATAAACATAAAAACAGAAAGGGGAAGCAGTGAAAGATTATACCAATTTCTGCTGAACTAGTGCCACCGTTCTCTAATTTTATATGTAAATTATATGATCATTCCATATTTGGAAGTTCAAACACCACTTTATATAGTTTCGGGAAGGTCAGGTTTTATATTTAGATTGTGGTACTTAATTAATAGAATTAATACTAATGACATGTTGCACTACATAAGGTTCTTTCCCCTAGGGTGCGTTTGGTAGGAGAGAAATTTTTTCATGTCCGAGAATCATGAATCCTGGTTTCCTAGGAATCAAAGAGTTACATAATATTTTTCCCAATAACTTTAATGATCTACCACATTAAATAATTTAATAAGAGTAACATGATGTTTCTACTATAGTAAAAAAAATAAAATCAAACTTGGGAAAGTAGGATTCTTACCCCCTCCTCCACAGGAATGTTTTTGTGGGAATGTTAGTTAAAAACGATTCCCAAGAATCATAGCTTTCTGGGAATAAGTTTCTTAAAAATGTGTACCAAAGTGGGAAGCTAAAGTTTCCCGAGTAAGGATTCCTGGGAAAGTGAAAATTTCTCCCCTACCAAACACCCCCTTAATGACATGTGATGCCATCTCAGAATCTGTTCCTCACTCGTTCTTCCATTGTTAAGCTGCAGTCCTGATGAGGCACTCTTTATTTGGCACTTTTAGTGAATGTTGGGTGCGTGCTAGGTCCATGGAACAATTCTTGATGATTAACTATCATGGTTTTGGTAGAAAGAGGCTAAATTTTGTGCCAATGTGAAATTTCTGCTATCATTTGGTGCATTTGGCAGGAGAGGAACTCTCAAATGTTTAAAGAGGTTTATTTGGTTCATCACATTAAAATGTTTGGCATTTATTTGGCATCGAGCACATGGCATTTTTAATGGGGTTTAGCTAACAGATATGTTAATTATTGATCAAGGAAGCTTTGTTACATCCATTTTCTCTTTTTTCTTGAATGTTTTCTGTATTTTTTGTCCTTTAGGAGAATTCTTTATCTCCTTTCACTTTGTAATTATTTTGTCCAACTCAATATATTCCTAATTTTATATAACCAATCCAACAATAAATACTTGCTAACTTTGCAGAATATAAAAAGAATTCAAATTAAAAAGGACAAAAAAAAACTTGAATTAACACTTTTAACATTTTCTACATTTATTAAGTCAACACATCCAAGCAAATAGTTATTTAAATTGCTACCATAAATTTTACTTAACAATATCATGAAAACGAGAAGATATTACTAGAAGAATAAAAAAATCAAAATAGGACGCAAAATTGCAAACATATCCACTATACAGAAAGAAAACTTTTCAACCCTGTATTTACCAATTTACTAATTTTCTTACAACTAACATTTTTGGTCCTCGCTATTTATAAGCAGACCAATTAATGACGTGCTCAAGGTTGTGAAAATCTCGTGTAAGATTGCAACATTACACGCTTTAACAATTCCCCCCCCCCCCCCCCCACAAAAAAAATCCCATGCACGATTGACCAAAGGATCAGGTTTCGTGAAGATTGCAGAGGATTGCGATCTTCCTCATCCAAGATCGCATGATCCACTCCATGCCAATCTTCCGCAGCTCAGGTTTTGATACAAAACCCCATTGCTGTCCCAGCCGATTCGTTTGCAAGTGCCCTAAAATTCTCGACTTCTCCCATTTTGCAAAACCATCTATCTTGACAATGACTTCGATCCTCACTTCTCCCTCTGCTCTCCGTTTCACTGCAACCACATTTTCTGCTCTGTCTCTGCCTTGCTTCCACTGGGTTGTTGCAAATTGTTCATAACATGTGTCTCTGTCAGGGTTATGTCCTATTCTTGCTCTGTTTCGTTGGTGCGATGTGGTGCCTCTCTTGTTCTATGTAAGAAATTTCTTTTTTTATTGGACTGTTTTTGCGGTTGAGTCAAAATTTCTTACTTATTTTGTACTTTGATTTAGGCTAACTGATTATGAATTTCTTATGTTTACTATTTTGACTGATTATGAGTTTTTTGGGACCTATTAGCTATGACTTATAAATCTATAAATATTAATTTCCAGTTTAGGTTTAGCTCAAGGTTATCATTTAAAAGATATTTTCCTTATCTATGTCATTTTTATCACATGTATATTTACTATATATAATTTTGCATCTTTTGGGAGGATCTTACAATCCATGTTATGATCCTTCAATTTACAACCTTTCATCCCCTTTCCAGTCCCATGTAAAATCTCAATTTTCACAACATTGGGTGTGCTATAGAAGTGAAGCATTGCAGTGCGGACCTGGGAAGCTACAGAAGCAGGCTCACATTGCAGTTTCTGGTTCACAGTCACAATTGCAGCTGAAGTCATGGCATTAGTGCACAACAGCAGCACAACTCTAACAGGATTCAAGAACATTTAAGGCTGATGTTTTCCTGGTGGAAGTGTTGGTTCAAAAACTCATTTTAACCCCTGTAACAAAGGCGATCAGGGGGGTTTGTGGAGGGTAATCTTCATTTTCAACTTTTTCAGTGGTTAATCTGTTAAAAAAAAAAAAAAATTCCTAGTTTTAGCATGCAAGATTGTTGTTGGTTTAGCATCATGATGGGACAGTCACCCTGAATCTGGATGAACCACGACCACCTCCCTTCTCCGGCAGTATCTCCGACTTTTTCAGGCCAGGTTGTGACAGTTTCCAGCAAGCCTGTAGACCTCGATGGCCCTTGCCTGGTGTTCTACCCTCTGTTCTCTGTTCTGTCTCAGCACCGCTGCTTTGTTCCTTCCTCTCTTTTGGTTTGATAGCAGACTCGACTGTCAAACAGGTGTTTAATCTTTATATGTAGAGTGTTTAGCTTCAAATTCTGACTTTTGATTGTTTACTATGAATATGAATGTCTTTAATTTTGGGTCATTTTTATTTTTCAGTATTTATAAATGTGTATTGTAAATTAACTAATGTGTATCTCAAAGCATCATATTAGCAGACATCCCACTACCCACTATCCTACTAAAGTAGTTTTGGAGTCAGCCATTTCACACCAATATGGTTACGAGCATGGATACCTAACCTAATATTGCTTGCCCGTTTTACCATCAAAGCAGATTATCAAAAGTAGACAGATTAATAGAGAAAATAAAAGGAAAAGAATATTTCATTGGTTGTAATCAGAGGACACTCTAAGCAATTAAATGCATAAGAAATGAAAAATGAAAAGATATAATAAATACTTGAATATCCGGATCACTCAAGAAATAAATGAATCCCACTCCGGTGTAGTTTCACAATTTTCAAAATGATGTTCATCAAGTGAAAAAAGAAAAGATCATTAACACAAATTATTAGATAACAGAAAAAGAAAATATATTAAAGCAAACCACTGTCTCTCTCAACCACAAATATTTGGAATTTGCAGTTCCTTTATCACATATGCTATAGTCACAATCATTGAAAAGAAGAAAGTGGCAATAAGTGGAAAAAGACAGGAAGCTCCCTTACCTTGAACTTACAGCAAAGTTAGCTGGCAAAGAAGGTGAATCAGATCTTCCTGGGTCCCTAGCAGATGGTCCACCTATTGTACTGTTGTTAACTGCACTAGTGCAGCTGCCAGCATGATACCTTTGCATTTCCCCCAACTATAACCAGCATACTGCCCTCAGCATCATACCATAAGTAGTATTAGCTAAACTGCATGATCAACAATGCCACCCAATTAATTTCCAACCATTGCCAATTAAGCAAACAAAAAGTACATTAAAATAAAATAGAAAAAAGGATGCATATGGCTAAGCATTATTGGACTTCCTTCAGCTGCTAAAGTATATGTACTGAAATCCCTAATGCACTATTATATATCCCAATTTTAATCACCATCAAGCAGAGTGTTATTATTCTTATTTGTAAGAAATTTGGAGGCGGGCTTTACTTTCCCATTTCATTTCTGGTCCACTAACATGGGGAAGGCTTTTGTAATCAGGGGAGGGATGGTATAAGATGTATTTTGTTTTTTTGAATTAGCTTCACCTCAGAACCCAGTGGGCTTTTATCATGATTCATGTTTTAAGCCTCCTCAGTTCTGGGTTACTTAGGATATGTTTTGCAATACTTCTTGTAATGCAGAATTTCCCCTTTATATATACATAATACTATTTTTGCTGACCAAAAAAAAATACAAACACAAAATGGATAACAACTGAAAAAAACACAGTGCCACAAATAAATCATGATATCAAACTCCCTTCTGCAGACTGCTTTTAAAATGCTAAACATAAAACATAATCCGGAAAACGACAAAATACAAAACACTAAAGTCTAGTCCACACTGAGTCTGGTATTCACAAGATAAAACACAACTCAGCTGCTAAAGATTTTGAGGAACTTGACCGTTATATTCTGAAACTGAAGTGAACATTTATACCCCCATATAAAACCACAGCTCCTTCTAAAACGCAAACAGAAGAAGATGACCAAGCAGTTAGAAAATTAGAATTTTTTTTAAACATACACCCTCAACAGCATCTTCTCTTCTATACTACCGCTAAAACCAAAGTCATAAATAAGCAGATAAAATATTAGATATCGATGTAGAGCACAACTTTCAAATTGGAATCTCCAATCCATTAAAGGCTTCCTAGAGACAAATTCCAATGAAAATACATATGGAAATTGTACCTATATATGATTAAGTGCCAACTCTTCAAACTAGAATATATACTTGTTGTGATCAATCATTATGGTAGCTATAATTGTAGCCCCAGCCCATATCTGAAGCAATAAATTACAAGAGAACACAGAAAGTAGCAACCTTGATCAAATCATTCCCGATCCATAAGTATAGTTCAAAACTCATAGGCAATAAGAAAAGAAAATACCCTTTCACTTTTAAATATTTTTCCTCCCAACTCAAAACACCTACTGAACTAACTAGGGCACCAAATGAAACCTTCTTCGGATGCAAAACACAACCTTGAAGACAACCCACTTGCTTAATCGTCTAAAAAACGTGGGATTGAAAGCGAAATTGCAAAAACCAAAAATTCGAACCTAATGCAAGAAGAAGCGCCAAAATTTGAACTCCGAAGCAAGATCCAAAACTAGGGTTTGTGGGGCGAAATCCCCAATTTTTCATTTTTTTTTTTTTGCTTTTCCCCCAACTTCAGAAGCCAGTTGCAGATGAAAAAATTGGGGTCATGGGAGCTAGGTTTCAAATTCCGAATTAAGAAAAAGAGGGTTTTTTTTTTTTAAATAACGTGAAACGGGGTTGAAGATTGTTAAAAGGGAAAACTGGGGGCGTGCCTCCGAAGACAAATTTTGGAACTTTGAGCAGAAGGGTGGGTCGAAGAGAGAGAGAGAGAGAGAGAGAGAGAGAGAGAGATTGCAGAGATGAAGAAGAAAAAGGGTGTGAAGCTTTGACTGAGTTTTTGGGTGGTGATGACGACGACGATGCTTCTGTTGGTTGCTTCCTCTGATAGGCATAAAGGGTGAAGAGGAAGGTATCTCACTAATTATTATTATTAAATTATGTTTGTTCTTAATTAATAATAATATTAATTATTTGTTCTTAATTAGTTAATAATAATATTAATATTATTCTTCATTATATTTAATTATTTATTATGATTTTGTGTGTGTGCTTTGTATTCCTTTCATGTCCTTCTGTTTTGATCTTATATACATGGTATTGTAGGAGTGGTTGGATGTATTAGAGACAACCTACTAGGGCAAAATGTTCATTAAATTTGTAGGAGGTATTAATTAAGGGTTCAATCATGAAGATTTTGTGTTTATTTGTGTAGTTGGATTGTTTTTTATATACCAAAATTGCATGTCATATCTTATTAGCGGATTTTTTAATTAATTAAGAGATTGTTTGATAAGATTAAATCGAAAACATAAAAACTTAAATATATTTTTAATTATTAATAAATATTTTATTTTTATGTTTGTTTACTAATAAATATTATTTTACATTGAGTCTCTAACAAAATATTAATTTTATTTTTTTCTTTACATTTTATTTTGATCCCTAGTAAATTAATGAATTTTATGTTTACTCATCGATAATTAATGAATTCTGTTTTAATCTCGTCTAATTACAAATGAATAAATTTTACTAGGAAATGAAAAAGGTGTCAACAAATTGTGATTTTATTAGGAACTCAATACAAAGTAAAAATGCATTAAATAATAAACACAAAAATTAAATATTTAATTAGAGATTAAAAACATATTTAAGTCAAAAATAAATCAATTCATTTATTAGATTTACTAAGAGCATTAGAAATATATACTCTACACTCCTTGAAACACATAATAAGACATGATATTCACATTTAGTAAATCTCAACCTAAGAAAATTTGTGTTAAAGTGTGTGTCTCAAAAGTGAGAATGTGTTCCTAATATTTTTCTATATATTTTTTAAAAAAATTTAGACTTTAATATGGTTAATTTTTTTCTTCTCTTTTTGTTTATCCAAATTTTTTTTTTTAATAATTGACCATTGAGATTAATTATATAGTTTTATAATGAGTAAAATATATTTTTGATCTCTTAATTTTTATCCATATTAATCTATATAATTTTTCTATTAATATTTTTAATTCGCATATCATGTGTCACCATTAACTAATGATGTGACAATCATGTTATCAATCATCATGACGTCATATGAACAACTAATCTTATGTGACAATCGCGTTAAAAAAATATGTTTTTTAGTCTCGTATATTTTCATAAAATTCACTTTTAGTTTCTTAACATTTTTTTTACCTGTCTAGTCCTCCAATTATTATTCAGCATTGTTTCTAGTTTCTCCCATCAATTTTTTTCTTAAGTTATGATGTAACAATAATATTTGGTGGGAGAAAATGTTGTTGTTTAAAGACATTTTTTTAGTGGTTGTATACGCTATAATTCTTTTAGCAATATAAAACCACTAGAAAAAAAGTTTGGAAATTCGAAAGTAAAAAGAAAAGGAGATATAGTAAGCAAGATTGACAACCCCCAAATAATACACAAAATCAACAATCCATGGTAAGAAAAATCATAAACCAAACTCATGAACCAAAACTTCAAGCACCAAAACCATAAAATCTCAACACTAGATAACTCATCATCATATTTTCGCTCTCTTTCACCATCACCACCTTATGTCCGCCCTTTGCACACAATGTTGTCTGTAAAACATATTAGCAAAAGGATTTCTGAAAGTGAGATTGAAATTGGAGGATTTAGCGTTTGTTTGGGAAGTAGAAGTTTGGATGAGAAGGGTTCGAAGATTTGGGTTTGGAAAGGGTACTTAAGTTGTGTTTCTTACTAGTTTCTTTCACTTTTTTTTAATTTTTCAATCTCTCCTTTATAAACTATTTTCTCATAGTATTACACCACCATAAAATTTGTAACTTCTTAGATTTGCCATAAAATGTCTTAAACTAACAACATTTACTATGCGATTAACACGTTATACTAGAAGTTGGCAAATCATATGTCTTTTACATCATCACTTAAAGGTGATACTTGACGAGAATGACTAAAAACAATGGCAAATGATAATTAAGGGATTAAAATAAGTCAAAAATTGTTAAAATGTCATAAGGGAATTTGTTGAAAGACACGAGACTAAAAGTATAATTTATCCATAAAATTTACACGTAGTTATTACATTGAATTAGTAGTTCATGTGATAAGGCGCATAATTATGATGTCATCACTTAATAAAGATACATTAGATATTATAATTATTAATAAAGAAAATATATGAACTAAGATTGATCAATATTTGATTTAAAAATTCAAAATAAAATTAGTTAAAAGTTAAAAGAACAAATACATGTGTTACTTATTTAAATATGCAATACTTGAGAAAGAAAGCAACAACTCAAATAAGATAATTGAAAAAAGTCTATGAATAAAAAATTATTACTTATGTACTCTATGAATAAAAATGTTAGAAGAATTGTAATACATCCTTAAACACTAACAAACATCTTCACCCAAGATAATTGTGTCTCGGAGTGTGGCTTGTTGCGTATCATTTTTTTTTCACATATGCATTAGATTATACTTCAAAATTTGGTTTAAAGTTCATTAATTTAGGTTAGTGTAACATCCCGTGTGCACCCGGCGTATTATCATTATTACAATATCAGAGTATCGCAGCAAGCATGGAAATAAACAATAAAGGAAGCTTGATTTCAATATAAATACACTTTATATACATATATGGTGAATATCTGACATCTACACAGTACATTTTCTCAAAACTATACAGTTATTCCCTAGGATTCCAAAATACAGACAAAAAATAATCAAAATGCGAGCCAACAAACTCCAGTCATCTAAACCTAGGGTTGTCTTCACACTATCCCAGCTCAGGCCTCTTGCCTTGGGATTTCTCAGGCACTCCTGTCTCTGTTCCTGCAACATGAGCCCCAAAACAGGGGTGAGATAATCATCTCAGTAAACTCAGGGTTCTCAGAGGTTTCCCTCCCCCTGGTTCACCACCCAGCATAGCATGAATATATATATATATATATATATATATATATATATATATATTACATAACCGAATAACAATTACATCAAGTAATATGATCAGTAAACAGCCATCACAACTAACAGAAATAAGCTACATGCACACCGCAACATCAATCAAACATATACAATCCACATACAGTGCCTGGATAGGATCATCCACTGAAGGGCACATCTATCCAGGACTTCACACCGAGCACCTGAATAGGATCATCCACTTAAGGGCACATCTATCCAGGGACTCATGCCTGAGTAGGATAATCTACTGAAAGGCACATCTACTCAGGACTTGCCGCCCAATACCTGAATAGGATCGTCTACTTAAAGGCACATCTACTCAGGGTTTACATGGACGCCTATGGATTTTCCCAAGGGAGATCATCCACCGAGTGGGAACATTCTCAATGGGGTCCATAATACCTCATACTACTGGCCAGTAGATTTCAAGCAATCACATCACAATCAGCACATAGCATAATCCATGCAATAATACACTACACTAGTGTAATCAACATCATCATCATAAGCAACATAACTTACACTATTTCAGTGTAATCAAATCACACACACCCTATCTCAGGGTTGAGCTAGCACTCAATTGCTAGCAATCATCAAACCCTCTCATCAAAATTCATTACACATTCAGTATCACAACATCATAGAATATCAGAATACAAGCCATATCAAGCAATCACCCATGTTGGGTGCAGTGAAACACAAGCAAGGAAACAATCCCTGAAAACACTGAGCTTACCTGGTCTCAGCTCAGAATCAGCTCCCCTAGTCTCGTGGTGATCTCTACCAGCGATTTGCACTTCACGCCCTACAATAGGCATGAATCAAATAATCAGAAACGGTGTTCAACCATTTATATGGAAGGAAACACCCTTCCCCTCATCACCAATCAAAATCTTCTAACTTAAGGTTTATCTTAGCCCAGCTTTTACTAGGCTATACATTGACCCTCAAGGGTCTGCCTCAGTCGCACCAAGGCCTCAGAGTTCCTTTAGAATTCTGTACAACTCAATTCAAAGTTGTGCCAGAATCAAGAACCCACATTGGTTCAACTTAGCCAAAACACATATATAATCACGTTTTCACCGATTATTTGGCCTTATAAATAACTTTTGTAAAGGTACTTAAGTTAATTCAGTAAGTTAATTCAGGCCATAACATTGCTCATTCACACACACTTCTCCCTTCCCAGAGCCAAACTCAAACTTCATCACAATTCCAGTTTCAACATCCCATATCACTCAGAACAACCTCCTGATGACATTTCTCTAAAGAACCTAAGCCTAATTCCAGCCCTATCATTAATTGGTCACTATTCACCCAATCTCCCATTCCATGAATTAAACGGTTAGGACGTGAATTTCTTACCTCAAATCAATAGAGGAAAGCTAGAGAAGTCTTTCTCCTAGCTCTGGCGTCCTTGGACCAGCTTCTATGCCCCTCCAGAGCTCAGCTCTCTCTCTCTCAAGACTCAATGGAATGAGGTTTCTCTCTAGCTAGGCTGAAATGGGCCCTCAAATAATTCAATTCAAGATTAAGGATGATTAGGAGGTGTTTTTATGGATGTATGATGAAGGTATGAAGCTCCTAAGGTGCATCAATGGTGGTCTAGGCTCAGGGAGGAAGAGAAACAGTGATTTGGGGCCAAAATTTCGTAATATGACCTTCAAATACAGGGCCTGCCGACCTTCCCGCGCTAAACGCGCCATATATGGCGCTATTCGCGCCAAATTAGCACAAGAAAAAGTTTCCTGGCCACTTATGACGCTAATCGCGCCATTACGACGCTAACCGTGCCAATTGGGCGCATCTGTGGCGCTAATCGCGCCAAACTGACGCTATTCGCGTCATCAGGCCGCAAGAAATGGTCTTCTGGTGCAATTTCACGCTACTGACGCCATGTCCCACGCTACTGGCGCCGCATCCCACGCTAACCGCGTTGTTCCCATGCATTAGCATTGCCACGCTAATCTCCACGCTATTAGCGTGGGATTTTTTTTTTTTTTTTGGAAAAATCTAGGTTATTATAGTTAGCTTACTAGATAATTCATTGGTTATTATGCTACTTATATTAATGATTCAACTTGTGACATCACCATCATCACACATTAGAGACATGCATTATGTCATGATGCTTGTTCGTTTATAAGTCTTGCGTTAATTTTGTATCGACAAAACTTTTTTGAGTTGCATTATGAAATAAAGACAATTTTGATTATGAAAAATTATATAGATGATAACGAATACTTACACAAGCTCATTGAGAAATATAAAGTGTTTTTAAGTATCGATAATCGATTCTAACATGTTACTAAATAGATATATTGATTATCACTATTTATTGAATGATGTTGAACCCAAAATATATATTGGTTGAAATAAATATTTCCAAAAAAAGTTATCTTTTATCTTTATGAATGAAACAATACTTCATTCAATTCACTACTACAGTTACCAGTTAAAGCTTTGTCGGAAGGAAATGTGTTTCCTGACTCAATGTATGAGGTTTGAAAGATTATTAAGGATCTTAGATTTGATTATGTTAATATAAAATAAATGTTTGAATTGACGATTGTATCTTGTATAGAGAAAACTATGAAAATCTTGATAAATGTCTTGTTTGGGAGGAAAAACACACGGCAAGAAAATAAGAAGAAAAACAATGTTTCCAATAAGATAGGTAGTTACTTTCCTAAAGATTCTAAAGATTATTTATATCAAGGGTGAAGAGCCAATCCACTCAAATTTTGCCAATTGAATTTGTGAGTTTTCAGTTTTCACTCACGGAGACACGGACCCAACAGAATCTCGGTCTCGCGTCACTGCGCCGCCACGTCACCGCGCCACGCCGTAAAACGGTACAAAGTTTGCTTCCTTTTTCTTTTTTACCCTCTTTCATCTTCCGCTAGAGCTCAATCTGCTACCATGTATTATTATTATTATTATTATTATTGTTGTTGTTGTTGTTGTTGTTGTTGTTTTTGTTATTGTCGTTAAATGTATCTGCAAATTCTGCGTAGATGCAATTTTGGCTGCTTGAGCTATATCTTCTACTCTTTATTTTTTGAAATTTCGATCTATCACAATGTTGAAGGTTCCATTTCGACGATATTTGAAGATCTTATTCTCTCTCTCTCTACATCTTAGATTTTTTCTGTAAATATTTGTTCTTTCTTTTGTTTATCATTTCCACTTTGGTAGCATTTGCATAATTTAATTTT
Source organism: Glycine tomentella (assembly GCA_007407185.1). Lineage (NCBI taxonomy): Eukaryota > Viridiplantae > Streptophyta > Magnoliopsida > Fabales > Fabaceae > Glycine > Glycine tomentella. The sequence goes on from PYAF01004598.1 coordinate 1,077,326, forward strand.
GCTGATGTAGATGCTAGATGGTTGGGTGTGTGCTTTCCTTTTGGTGCTTTCTTGTTCTGTGGAGGTAATTGATGCAAGTGTTGGTGATGCTGATCCGCGCTATAGGTACTTACTACTTAGCTCCATCTTTACTTATTTTATATATTTTGAAAGTACATAACTACTGCTAATGTTGGGACTTAGGAGTCTTACAGGGAATGTTAGGAGCTGTTTGGATTGGGAGGAAAATGTTCTGTCTTTAATTTTTGTTTATAATTTTCAAGTCATTTGACATGTATTAGGCTGTGTGCCACTTGGAGTTGATATTTACCCCATAACAGTTGTCCATGAGTCGACATTGTCTCAGAGAGACAATGTCGGCTTATCAAGTAGAAGTTGATATTTACCCTGGAACACCTATTTTCCAAGTTTGTACTGAAAATAGTGAAAACAAAATCTTAATAACGACCCTAAGCCAAAACAGAAAGCATTTTCTCATACCAAACATCCCCATACATAGTAGTATCCGATATAACAACATCAACAATAAACACCTAAGCCTCATCACCAGGTAGGATTTGCCTCTTGGATTAATTGACATCACTGGGTTCTATGAAGAACTAAACTTAAGATACTATACTACCATTAAAAGTGATGCCTTTCCTACTGGCCCATCATTTATTACCTCTGGTTCCTTTTTACAGTTTTGCTAATTTTAGTATGTAGGAAATCTTCATTGCATTTCTTAGTTACTATTTGCTCTATAAGTTATGTTTTTGGATTTCTCCAATCTATTTTTATTTCTTGTTTGATTTGGAAATCAGGGGTTGTATAACACAGTGTCAGGAAACTGGATGCGTTGCGCAAAGATGCTTTCCAAACTGTAAATTTTCTTCTGATGGAGAATTTATTGATCGCCCATGGTATATGCAACAAGAACCACTCTATTTACAATGGAAAAAATGGGATTGTCAAAGTGACTGTCGGTACTACTGCATGCTTGATAGAGAGAATGAAAGGGAGTCACATAACCTTGGACCTGTCAAATATCATGGCAAATGGCCATTCAGGCATATATATGGGATGCAGGTATGATAGCAAACAAGCTGTATCCTTATGTTTTTCATTTTGAGTTGGCATTCAATGATCTCAAATCCCTTTGTTTAATGAACTATCATGTATCCTTTTAATCAGGAGCCTGCTTCTGTGGCTTTCTCAGCTCTCAATCTCGCAATGCATTTTCATGGTTGGGTTTCCTTTTTCATTCTTATATACTATAAATTGCCTCTAAAAGATGGAAAGAAGGCAAATTATGAGTATGCTGGTTTGTGGCATATGCATGGGCTTTTATCACTGAACTCCTGGTTCTGGAGTGTTGTTTTCCACAGTTGGTAAGTTATTTATGCGTGTATTTTTAGTATTTTGCATTGATTCTAAATAATGGTTGATTAAAGTGGGGTCAGTTATGCTGTCTAGTGGTATTTCTTAGTGTAGTGATACTAATTAGTTCTTATATTTAAGTCTGCATCACCTGGCAAAAGATGTGACACAAATTGAATAACAATATATGCATACGATATGTTAATCCATAAACTGTTTCTTATGTTAAGTTTTAGTATATGGTTATTCATAATACTTCCCCTTTCTAAGACACATTAACATCTGTGAAGGCATTTTTTCCTTGAAAATGAAAGCCTTTATAAACTTCATTTTGTGTAGTCCATAATATAATTGGTTTTAATTAAAGCTAATTCTGATATTGTTCTGAATTATGTTGATGCTCCAATTGTTTTCAACCTCACTCTTGTTTTAAAATCCCACTTAAACTGTGAGAAAGAAAGGAAGCATGTCTCAATTACTTGTTGAATATTGCAATTTATGTATCTTAAAATTTTCCTTTTATCTCAAGTTCTTTGTCCTTTTCTTCTAAAGCTTAAATTTCATTGTTTTGTACTGCAGAGATGTTGATATAACAGAGAAACTAGACTACTCATCTGCTGTCGCTCTCCTTGGGTACTCCCTCATTTTAGCCGTCTTACAAACATTCAGTATTAGGGATGAGGCTACCAGAGTCATGGTTGCTGCTCCATTGATTGCTTTTGTGACCACCCACGTAATGTACATCAACTTCTATTTACTAGATTATGGTATGTCCTGTCAAGTAATCTTTATATTGGCCGAGACTGAGAGTTGATTGTAGGAACAATTCTGCTTGACAAAAAACTTACCTTGAGCTGTCTGTTAATTATGTATGTTATTCATCTACGTGGCTTCTTCTTCAATCACAGGATTATTGACAAGATTCTTAACTTGTTTTTCTTCCAACCCACTCTTTCGGCTTAAGCTGTGGCAGTGACTCTTACTTTTGAGGGGTGCAAAGATTGGATTTGGTTTGAATAGCTATACAATCTTTAACAAAATTGAAGTTATGGTTTTACTGCAAGTATCCTAATGCGAGAGATTTTATGTGCATTTGAGAGAAACATAAGTTTTAACTTGTAATTTTCTTCATTATGTCTATCATTGCTCTTATTCATTCCTTTTTCTACTCTTGTGCTTGCGGATTTTGATAACACTCAATCTAACTGTGTAGGATGGAATATGATAGTTTGCGTAGTGATGGCCGTGGCACAACTTTCCATGTGTGCAGTTTGGGATGGTGTTAGTAACCATCCTTCGCCTCGTTGTTATTGCTGGTGGCCTTGCAATGCTCCTAGAAATTTATGATTTCCCTCCATATGAAGGACTTTTTGATGCACATGCTCTTTGGCATGCCACCACCATTCTAACTTACATTTGGTGGAGTTTCATCAGCAATGATGCAGAGTTTCGAACCTCTAATCTTCTTAAGAAGGCCAAGTAGCTTCCTTTTAAGTTCACTCAACGCTTTAATGATCATGCTTATACCCACAGCTAAGCCTGAATATGTTATCATCGATGGTGTACTTGTGAGTGTTCATTTCACTTTCTATCTGTAGTATAGACTTAGTTGGAGTTTTGCCTTTACATTTGGGGGAGATGAAGTTGATAGACATTCTTGACGCTCTCTTCAAGGCCGAAAGGATCTTTCGGGGTTTTCCCATTTCTCTTTAGCTTACTTAAAATGTGTACACAATCTTACTTCTATTGGTGGAGTGATTCAATTTTGAAGGATTCTTAGGTTGTGTTTACATGTGGACTATGAACAGAACAGAATGGAATGGTTATATTCAGTTCTCTTTGATTCCAACAAACATTTTAGTAGCATCACAATATGCCCTTTATTTAAAGAGAAAAAAGGTTATGCACTGACAATGTAAAAAGTTTTATACAATCATCTAATCATAGATCACAATGTATGGTAAGTTTGATGACTTTTAAAATAATTATTTTAAAGTAATTCAAACGCCGATATGTGATTGGATGACGGTGTAAAATTGTTTTACATCGTTGGTGCATAGACATTAAACTCTTATTTAAATTCCATATTCTAATATGCTTATTTTTAAAATTCATCAACCATGTGTTTGGATAAAGCATTTAACAAAGGTAATGTAATTTTTTAAGGCATTTCAATTACTACTTGGTAAAATTTTTCGATTGGATATTTTAGGATTTTAAGAATTTTTCAATATTTTAGTCCTTTATTGCAAATTCCTTGTTCTCAAAGGTCAACATGCTTGTACTTCGCACATCACATGCTTGTCAGTTCCTTCACCTCTCCATGAAACCGATTTTTGATGATCTCATATAACCAAAAACTCATTGGGATGTGGCATTTCTTTGGTGAGACTAGGCTACAATCTGGAAGATGAACAAGATTACATAATATTGTTCGTTGCGAGACTCCAACAACAACGACATGCACATGGTGGCGATTGCCATTGGCATGTGCTTGTTGTTGGCATCTATGTTGGGGTATGCCAACTCTGACATCCTCATCGTCGTTGCGACGTGGCGTCCCTCAACATTGGAGGCATGGTGGTGTTGTGCGAGGTTACCCACCACTTTCTCTTGGTGGAGCCTCAACACTGGAAGCAAGACACTACTATGGTTGGAATTCTGAATCCACACTGCCATAGATCTCAGAAGGAATAACTTTGAAAGGAGAGGTTTTCGGATGGAAGTGTACATAGGGAAAACGAGTTAGTTTGAATAGAAGTGAAAAGAGGTCAAAATGTTTGACACAAAGTATGACCTAATCTACATTAGGCTTAGGTTTGACCAAACCTTTTTCATAATATAAATTAGGCCATGACTTTTTTTAAAGCCTATTTTTTTTAAAAGCTAAGCCCTAGACAATTTAAAAATCCTTTTAGGCCTAACATGTGTGCCTATATTAAAAATAAGCTTAAATAACTTTTAGATTCATGATAAATATCCAATTTTTGTTTTGAATTCCTATTAAATATTTTTGTTGTTCCAAGTCCTTGATATATTTAAAGTTTGTTCTAGGTCTCTGTTGTCAATTAAACGATGACGTGATATCATCCAAATGATTGATATATATTGGAAGAGTCGTTGAGATTGTGTCATATCATTACTTAACTAACGACAAAGACTCGGAACAAAACTTTTAATATATCAGGGAGTCAGAAAACTAAAAAAAATTATCAGGTTCTCAACAAAAATCGAGTATATATTAAGGACCTCAAACATATTTAAGCCTTAAAAATATAAATAAATTCATTATTATTATTATTATTATTAAATCTTACATTTATTTTGTCTTTTAAACATGTTGATCTATGTAAAAGTCAAGCCAAAGCTTATATTTAACTTTATTGAAAGATAAATTTATGTCTCATTTAAAAGTTTTATTTTGGAATTTTTTTTTATATAAGTTATCATTCATGTATATTAAATCTTAAAAAGATTTATAGCTTACAAACAAGATAAATTTGATTTTTATACAGTTTAACATACATATTTTTACCTATATTTTTACCTCTTTCTTGGTGTTAAGTTATAATAAAGTGAGCTCTTAAATAGGCTTTAAGTCAGTCTTAGGTCTTTAATAAAAACCTTTGATAAGTAAACAAACTAGACTTAGGCCACATACTTTTCACTTACGCTTAGGCCAGGCAGCATACTATTTGTTGGTTTCTAATGTATATACTATTTGATATTTGATTTGATAATTTGGTATATAATCTTTCTTTCTAGTTGGCTGTTGTAAGCTTGAATTAAAAAATAAAAGTGTAATTCCATTAGTTATGAAATAGTTTAGTATGTTTGTATTGTTTCTATTTTGAATGTTAGATTTTAGAAGTATTAGGTCCATAACTAGTTGAACATCTCAATTAAATATTGTGAACGTTGCAACATCGGTACCCAAAAACTTAATTATGCATATCTTAAACCTAAAAAAATATTATTTTTATTTATTTATTTATTAATGTGTAGTTAATTTTGATTTAATATAAAAGTTAATTTTTTTTTATAATTTTGTACTCTTGTTTGGTACTTATACGATTGATTGCATAATTTTTAAATGTATTAGTTTTTCAATTGTGATATAATTTTAAGTCTTAAATATGTTAGAGGACTTTGATAAATAATTGATTTTTGTTTTGGGTCCTAATAAAATTTTGTGTTGCACTAAATCTCTAACATATTAAATTTTTTGTTTTGAGTAGTTGTCATAATAAGTAAATGATTGAAAAAGAATAAACTGAATACATTGAAAATTCAAAATATGAAGCATATATAGCCTGGACATATATATATTCATGTGTAAATCGTGTAGGTTTTATTTAAGGTAGGACTCAGCTTAACAAGAAAAAGAAATATTTTTGAATAATTCTATTGTGCTTCATTCATACTAATTTTACATGGGAATAGCCTCATAGTATCTCTCTGCACTTTGATCACTAACCAATCATTCAGGACACTGTAGCTTAGGCTTGGGTCCGTTAAAGCTTAATCTTCCTCTTATATCGGCTAAAATGACTATTTTCCCCCCTACATGTAGCCTTTCAAAGCAATCTTATTCAACGTATATGGGAGACCTAATCCATTTTGCTAGACTCAATTTCTATTGATAAAATAAATACGTCGTGAAGCATTGAATATTAATTCATAACTCATAATATGTTTCTAAAGAAATGAGATTTCATGAATAATTGTCAGTTTTTTATAAGAAAAATAGAAACTAAAATGTGATATTCTAATTTTTACCAACCAAACTACTAATTAAAAGCTTTAAAAATGTATCAAGCAATGAAAATTTGTTCACATGTTCTTTAGCTTCAAACAAAGTACTTTGCAGTTTCCTAATGACACTACTGTCACGGTTTCATGTCTCTTCTTTCTTCTTCCCTTGAAAACTCCAATATCTGAGTTCACACTATTGTTTTCTATTACATACAATATATAGCTTAACCAAAACAAACAAACTAGTATACAAAGTAAGGATGATAATGATATGATCGATATCAAACACACCTGCTAATATATATGATCAGCATATCAAACTCTACAAAATCTACAACTAAATACCGTTGGCCCTTAGTGGGTGAAGTGAAGCACACGCAAAATAAAAATGTTAAACTTTTGTCATTCTAAACAAGACAAGCATCATTTGTACTTTAGCAAGAAGCAGTTGCAACTGGCTTCTTATTTACTTATTGTGACTTGTGGTCCCTTATTTGAGTATCCTCACTCACCATGAAACTATTTAACACAGGAGAAGTCAGGCATGACCAAAGAGAAATGTTATGGTACCAAATATGCTTTTAAAAAAAGCCTACAAGTCCCCAGTATTCTTTACTTCCCTTCCACCTCTCATAAAGGAATTTAAGAGGTGATAATGCACAAAAAGTAGTGTGTTGTCTTTTTACACACTTTAGCTGTTGTCATTGTTCTTATATTCAAATTGAAGCTGAGAACATTCACTTTCTGGACTGTTGCTTACACAGCTAAGTATTGTATCTTCCATCAGTTCTGTGAGGATCGCTTCTCCCATTTCAAAACCAATTGTTTCAGCATCAAGACTATGGTCCAACCATGCCCCATTTTTATCCATGTCTTTTTTAATAATTTTGTCCAAGGTACGCGGTGGGGGCAAGGGAAGGAAATGCCAGCACACTCCTTCCCAGACCTTGAGAATAACCTTCTTCATATTTGGACTAAGCCTTATGCTAGGATTTACAAATGACACGCAAGGTGAGACCCCGAAGTAATTCCGACAAACCTCCAAGAGAACGTCATTGATGCAGTCATTGACGAGCTTCAGATCATGGCAAAGCTGGTTTGGTAACAACTCTACCTGATCAAACAAGGAAGGATCTAGTATCTTGTCTGAGGAAAGACATTTCATCAGCAATTGATCTACAGTCAATCCAGAGGCTTGCAGGACTGCTTTGATGCAATCATATATCCATTCATTTTCTTTCAGACAATATTTGTCTCTATTAATTTGATTCAAAGGAGAACAATATTGTTCTTCAAATTGCAGCAGCTGTGCTGGTACTTCAACTGAAAATCATGAATGAATGCGATGTCAAATTAAAATTAATATGGCAAACAAAAAGGTATGTTACATTGCTACATTTTATGCTGATTATTCCCTCAATATAATTATAACATTTTATTGTCTCCAAGGAAAACAAAGGACAATAATATGCAACTGAACAAATAAGTTGACACTATTAATTTCTAGAGGAATTTCAAGATAAGTATGATTTAGAGCTCCCGACTAACCAGCAAGCAGACCTCTATACTTTTATGTCTGTGTTTAGTAAACAGTTAGAGGCAGTAGAACCATTGGAAACAAGTTTTTAAAGATCTAGCTTTTAGAAAGAGAGTTTAACTGTTTAGGAACACTGTTAGATAGCCTTGATGGCTTTAGTGCAGGAATTCTTACCAGGTTGAAATCTGTAGTAGCCAGGGTTGATATCATTCTCTGAGAACGGTGTGTCAAGAACAGATACAGGACTTGGCCGACCAGATACCTCTGTAACACTTTCTAGCTCTTCAATTTTCTTAGTGGTGGAAGAGTGCGGGGGGAATGACAGTGGAGATGTTGTTGGTTTGTTTACTTCTGTTGCATCCTATAGATAGAACAAATGATAGTTTTGAAATAGTTAAGGGGTCAATTTGCCAATGAAGCCATAAGAGTACACTGCTAAACAAATCATAACTAGTCCTTAACATATGTCTGGCATAATAATCAATTTATCCCTAATCATTGATTTATGTGAAATTATAATGCAGACAGAAATACTACCTGCTTTGAACTTTGGGAACATCTTGCACAATCAGAAGTTTCTGAGATACCATAGTTTTGGTCATCCTTTCCTGCACTGAGGTCAACTGGTTCTGAGGAAGATTCCAAAAAAACACTCACCTCTTTTGCAGATTCTACATCACCTGCACAGAAATCAAGAAAAGGATAAGCAACAGGATATGTAAATAAACATACACCAAAATCTATCATAGAATCTATTACTTAAATCATATATTTTAGACATGATACCTTCAGTAACCATCTCATCTCTAACAGGACTAAATTTTTTTGCTTTGTCAACATGACTAAGGTCGTCTGAGAAATTTGAGTCTGACTTAATTTCTTGCACTTTATTATTAGATCTTTCATCACAAATGCTTGATTGCTTCCCTGATTTGTCCATTTCCTGATCCAAATCACCAACAAGGGTTCCTTGTTTGGGAGACACATTATCCTTATTAGCCTCCCAAATTTTATCTGAAGAAGAAAATCTTGTCTGTGCAGTCAGAAAATGCTGCTCCCAATCCCTTCCAGGACTGCTAAAGGGAGAAAAGTTGTACTCAGGAAGAGATAGTATTTTCCCAAGGGTTCTGGAAATATTCCTACTCGACAAGTCTATTTTCTCATCTCCATTACCTACAATCTCAGACAGATGTTTCTTAGCCTCAATGTACAAGTTAGAAACCCTTTGTTTTGGATAAGTACCATTTTCATGTTCCACAATCAATTCAGAATCTTTAGCTGTACCAGTCTTGTCTCCTTTCATACCACCAGTGGTAGGTCTTGCAATTTTTTCAATGAAGAAGTGGTCTTTATTAGGAGATCTCATTCCAACATTGTTTTTACCAATGGCTTTGCTGCTAAGCCACTTGTTTTGAATTTCAGCAGCAGGGTGTCTTTTTGAGATCCCTTCAGGGTTTGCATGTCTCTCCTTTCCCATAGCATGCTTTAACTTCTTTTTTATCTCTGTAAGAGAAAAATGTGAACTAGCTCTCACAGAAGGACCATTATATTTGACAGAATCATGAGTATCTTGGGATGAGGCAAGGTTGTTTCCAGTTTCAAAATTTTGCAAGCCTATCTGCCCAGGCTTCAGAATAACAATTCTACTTGACATATTAGTGTTCTCATTTTCATTTGTTGATGCTTTTGATTGAGACTTCTCCTTTTTTCTGAAAAACTTATGCTTTTTGTGGTTGACTATCTCCCTATTCTGTTCCAGGTTGCCATGATCTTGTTCTGAGAAGTTGGAACCAGTGACACAACCATATTCTTTTTCATTTGTTCCCTGAGAATTCCTAAACTCTTGAACACATTTCAACAAAAGTGAATTCGGGTTTTGTAGAAGTGAAAGAAACAATTCCTTATCCGAACTTATGAGCTGGAGAACTTCCATAAGTTGATGGGAGCAAAGGAATTTTCTCGCTTTGGATGGATCTCTGCCATTTAATATCATCTGATCCACAAATTCACAAATTGCATCTCTTGCATTTTCAGAAATAGCTTGCTTCTGGTTTGATTGTGCATTAACTTCTACTTCTCCATCATTGCCATGCATCATGGAATACGCATCTTTTAGATGACAAAAGTCTTCAATCATCTTATCCAGATCAAGATTATCTTTCAATTGCTTCCTTGAGTGCTGATTATGTGTGAATTCAGATTTCGAGGTACTATCCAAATTTAAATCATTGGTGTCCTCCTTATCACGGTTTTTGTAAGATTTCTTCTTCCTTTTGGAATCTAACTTCAAAAGGACTTCACGCCTTAATCTGGATTCCTTTGATTCTATTTGGGCACTATATGTATCCTTCATTGCATTCTGGTCAATGAACATCTCTTCTTCTATGAGTTTCTTCACACTAGGCTTATTAGCAGCGGTTGCAACTGTTGGTCTTCTACTTTCTCCATTGCCCTGAAACATTCATGATACATCAATATTAATAAATGCACAGCCATCCTCTTAGCAGATAACCGAATTTTACTAATGACCTAGAATTTTGTAAACATTTTAAGTTTCAAATTCAAGACTGGCAATGTGGCATAAGCATATGGATGGACAGACTTACAGAAGTGCCTTGACAAACTTCATCCAAATTGCCCAACATCTCAGACTTGTTCTTAGAATGCACAACACCTGTGAGAAAAGAAAATGAGATTCAATAATTTTTGTAAATTTTTCTGTGAAACCACTGCAGTTGTACCAGACGGTACTCCACAATCATTATTATTATTAGTTATACATTAGACAGAAGAGACATTTTTTTTTTATGATTATGAAATATTTAAAATCCAAACCATTACAGAAAATTGCTTGACATGCAAACATCAGCCCCTGCACAATTACTCAGTATATAGTGATTTTGTTATTTATATAGCATATAGAAAGTCTTAGGTGTTTGGTGGACATATCTTATAGATGTATCATTTATGCACATGAGGATGATTGTCAATTCTGTACCAATCTAGATATTAAGTAGAGTTCTTACCAACAGCATGCTTGCTGCTTCGCCTCTTGTCTGCAATCATCTTCCTCGTGGAGTGACCGTGGCGAAAATCAAACATACTAATAAAACCCCACATGCAGCCTGATTTATCTTTCTCATACCGCACCGGGCGTCTTTGGGACTTCTTTGTCATGATGATTGGGTACAATTGACCTCCTTGTTTCCTCTTTTCTTTTTACCCTTAAAGGGTGCTAAGATAGTCTTGGCCTCCTTACTTTGCCACAATCATTCAAATGATTTCATAGGTGAGATTGCCCAACCTGACTGATGAACAAAGTAAATAGATGCAGTTAAAAGTCAACAAAACACGTATCAATATATCATTACTCACTCACTCTAATACCCCCAAAACCACTTAGTGTGTGATTTGGTTTAGAGTTAGCACAACTTTCAATGCATCCCAATGGAAAAAGTATGTCTCTTACTGCTTTTAGTTGAACAGACGTTTGAGATGGTTCCATGTCAAGACAAGCATGCTATTAGTTCATGCATGCACCACACTAACATTGAGATAAATGATGCATTAGATACATGCACATCAAACTAATCTCTTCAAGCCAACATATTTTGTTAAATCAATTCGTGCAGAGAACCTAGTTACATATTGAGAGGATGCTTTTTTTGGTACTTATGAGATTGATGCGGAGTATCCACCAACTTTGTTGATGACTAATCTCTATCAGGGAACCTGACTGATCACCTTTAGTGGGATCTCCCCTCCCAACCACGTTTTTTTCATCCACAAAGCTCGAACTCGACACCTTACTTAAGGAGATCGAGTCTAGTACCGCTTAGACCAATGACTTGTTGATATACTGAGAGGAGTGAAACTTAACCACACACTCATCATCAAAATTATCAATTCCTTGGGGGCACAAAAGACAAAAGTGAACAGTCATAGGAAAATAACTAGGAAATATAAGAGCCGAACAATTTGGCATGTTATGCAACTAAATTGGTTATCAATCTATGTCATGTACCAAGAACTGAACAATCACACGAAAAATCGAGATTGGCTCAAACAAGTACCTCATATTCTGAGCCTTTTTGACTCAATATGGCGAAGGAAAAATAGACAAAGATGCAGCCTGATGAGTCCACTCAGGAAGCATTTAGGAATTCCTGTTTCAGTCCTCCAAGTTTCCCAATTGAGTGAAGCTCACGCGGTTTTAATCTTCTTTGGAGGGGAAGGCATCAATGCTTTGTTCCCACTGGCCTTAACTATCTGAATTCTGAAGTTCCACAGAGAAAGCTTAAAATCTGAGTTATCTATCTGCTCTTCCCCACAAAGAAAAGGCCAATTAAGATAACTCTATAAGGCCTTAGCTTTTACAATTGACAACAACGAGTGAAAGAATCACAGTTCATTGATTCTCCCCTTCTTCCAATAAAAAACATATTCAATGATCAAACGTGATGAAATAAGTTTGATAATTAATCACACCGCACCAAAAAAAGCTTATCCTTAGCACTCTCAAAATCACCAATTCAAGCAACAAGACTCATTACTTCTGCACAACTGAATCCATGCCTGCAATAAATAGCACATTTATCTCCTCCAACAATTCAGCTACTGAAAATAACAGCATGTAGTGCATCCAAGTTCCATTAAATCCTTACCCACCTGTAACATAAAACACCTACACATAATTCTCTCCACAAAAGTCACACCATCAAAATTCAAAACCAAAAAAGAATCAAAACTTATGACTCTCTCAATTCTCAATTCTCAATTCCACCACTAACTCATAATAATTCCCTCAAAAGACCCAGATTGCAAAATTGTCCATCAATTATCAAACACTTACACCACACACACTCTTTGAGAGGAATGCCACTTGGCAGCAAATTTTTCCCACCAAAAATAATCAGAACTTTTGCTCAAGGGCATCTCTTTTTTGCTGTCAAAGATAAGAAAATGCTAATCTAACACCGACCCAAGATTTGTTGAGGCATAATTCTGATATGGGGAGGCATTGAATTCATGGAAAAAGTGAAGGAAAGAAAGAAAGTAAGGAGAGAGAATTGGTGGTGAAGGTTAGGATTGTGGGAAGAAAAGTGAAAGTTGATTGAGAGGGTAACACTTTTACAATGTTGTTGGGCGACACGAAGAATAGTCATAGTACATGACAGTTGATGATAGCTAGATAGAGGGGTCCACACAACAGTTTTTGTTGTTAATGTTAAGGAAGAAAAATTTATGTTTTTTTTTTGTCTATTTTTTCTTTTGTAGTTCTATATGTTAGAAAAATAATTAGGAAATAAATAACAAACATAACAGTGGAATTATTTCGCATATAATTAATATACAAATAATTTTTACAACAATATTTAATATAAAAAATAAATATAATAAAAAAAAAAGAGTTTAGAAAAAGCATGAAGCATGTTATGTGTTATTTTTAGAGAGAAAACACATATATTCTACTAATAGAATAAATTAATATACATGCACTCCTCTCTCATTATAGGACAATTCGTTAATCCAATCGAGTGCAATGAAAGAATCTTTGAACCAAAAATCACCATGCACTACAACATATAGTTGTAATAATATAATTTATAAAAAAGAGAAATAGACAATTGGTATTTTGGTGTGCTGCTTTTTTTTTCCTTCTTATTTTTTCTTAAGAGGAAACTATATATAAGCAAACAAAAAAAATAAAATTTGCAGCTCAAGTATCACAATTAACAAACTAATAACAAACATAACAATAAATCTTAAAGGTATCCAACAAATAAAAAAAACTAAAGACTATAGTATCTAAAATAAAGGAATAAATAGATAGAAAATAATTTTTATGTTTAAAAAAATTGATTGAGAAAAAAAATATATTTTCCTTAAATTTTAAAGTATAGGAAAATATTTTCCAACACTAGTGCTTTAAAGTTGAAACACCATCATCAAAGTCACCACCAAAATGCAAATGCAAATTTGTGTGTGTGAGAGAGAGAGAGAGGAGGAGACAAGGGATTAACGTGTACGCCACTTTCAGCATGAACGTGAGCTTTTTAGGCGTTATGCAAGTGACAAGGGAAGTGATTAATAACGGATACATGTAATCATATCATATCATGTTTTCATATATTTATATTTGTATAGTTTGGAAATAAAATAAGAATGAAACGGTGTTACATGATATAACGGTTCCAAGTTTCAACTCTAATGGTATGTTTAAAAAATGAGAGAAAAGAAAATATGGAAAACAATATGCATTTTCTTAATTTAGTTGGAAATAAAATAGAAAGAAAATGAATAGATGCCATTGACTTTCAAAATTAAAATTCAAAAACTATTTTTTTGTAATTTTCTTTTTCATTTAATTTTCAAACTTTGTTACTTTCTTTTATGTTCTTTCTACGTTACCAAATATAGAATATACATTTACATTTCTGACTCTTTCTGATCCTTTGCAGTCAATTATTTCAAAATTCACTCTTTGAATAATAAAATTAACTAATTAAAAAATAGATTTTTTTCGGTACATTGTCCGTTGTTTTTTGGTACATAATTAAAAAATAGATTGACCATTTGTTTTAATAAAGATTGACCGCTCTTACAATGTTATTAATTAATTTCTTTGAAATTTTGATCAAATTTTTATTAATAATGTGATTTAGCAATTAGAAATATACTGAGTAGTGTAAGAATTTGATTGGGCAATTATTTTTATTAGTTTAATTTATTTAAATAATAAGTCTCTCGTGCAATTAATAGAATGTAAAGATTGCAATTTTTTAAACAAAATTAATTTAATTGACAAATAGTTATTTTAATGAGAATAAATATATAAATAATTAAAATATATTGACAAAGTATATATTTTTATGAGAAGTTATTCAAAATAACTTGAATATTAATCTATTTTTAAAAAAATAAAATAAACGCATGAAAAACTACAAAAAAATATGATTTTTAATGAAAAACTATTAAAAAAAAGGTCCTATATCATAATAACAATAAAAAATACATGAATTTATAAAAAGGGAAAGCATAATGGTGCATTGTGTAAAATTGATGTTTTAAATATAGATTATTAAATGTGAATATATAGTTAAAATTTTGGCAGAGACGATGGAGAAACAATTTTTTTTATTATAAATTAAGCTTTTAAGATATTAAAAAGTCTTAGTATAATAAAAAAATTGATTAATACAAATATAAAATTTATTCTTTTTTATTTTTTAGACTAACGTATATGTATTTAAGCAATTTATTTTTAATTTCAAACAAAATCTAATAATTATTATGTTGTAAAAGCACATATACCGATAACTAAAGGAATAATGGTGTAGACAAATCAATTCCTTCAAAAAGAAAAATGGTGTAGACAGATCAAGGCACATACACACAATTTTTATTATGTAATTACAACACTCATAGTATTATTCTTTAATTTTACCCCCTCATCAAAAATAAAAAATAAATTATAAATGTGAGGTAGCAAGTGAAGTTCATCATGGATTCTTCTGATCAAAATCGAACTTTTCCTAATGATTTCTTTATTAATTTATTATTATACATGTAATGGTTACCTAAATTAATTATCCTATAGTAAAATAGTCGTCCACTATTTTGCTTTTGACTCTCAATTGTGAATTGTCATCCACTGCATAGATCAGTTCACTCATTTTGGAATGGGCACTATGAAAAGAAAGTAATTTATTTTCAGTTTTTTAAGAAAAAATGTTGGAACAGTGACTTAATAAGTTTATCGCCAACTATGAATCTGAATCAACTCTGATATGCATGTATAGATCAAAGATTTACACTTTGCCAACCATTGGCGGATCCATATGTTGAGGTGTTGGGACAATTGGTCCTACAAGAATACTTTTTCTTATTTATACATGTATAATAAATTATTATTCTGCTCCCAATAGAAAAATAGGTATTGTCCTCATAATATATTTAAAATGAATGAAAAATATAGTGATACTAATTTTACTATTTTATTCTTTTAATTTTAGGTTCAATTGCTTTTTTGGATTTAATTTAGTCCTTTTATTTTTAAAAAGTTCAATTTGATCTTATGAATTTGTTTATGAAGTTCACTTTGACTTTTTTATTTTTGAAAGATTCAATTAGATTTTTTATTTATTTTTAAATAAATTCAATTTGATCTTATTTTTCTTCCATCATCTTTGACTATTTTTTTTTAAAAAAAAAACTTTATTTACAATTTTGATCATCTAATTTATTTTTTTGGATATAATTAGTTCAATTATTATTAAAATGTTCAAACTAGGTCACGTAATTTTTAAACAATAATTCAATTAGGTTTTTATTTTTATTTTTACAAGTTTCAATTATGTCCTTTATTTTTTAAAATGGGTTCATTTTGATCTCACCTATCATCAAATTTGGTTATATTTTCAATTTTTTTTGAAGCAAATAGAAGAAAAAAGGACCAACTTGAACATATTTTAAAAATAAAGTATCTAATTGATTTTTTTAAAAAGTAAAAGAACCTAATTGAACCGTTTAAAAAAATTAGAGGATCTAATTGAAAATTTTTAATAATAAGAGAATTAAATTGAACCATAAAAATAAATTACAGGATCAAAATAGTAAATAAACCAAATAATGAGACCAAATTTAATTTTAAATGGATCAAATTGAACTCATTTTAAAAAATGAAGGACCTAATTAAAAATTAAAAAGACCAAATTGAACTTAATAAATAGTTTCAAATATCAAATTAAACCTTTTAAAAATAAAAATTCAAATTAAACTTAAAAAATAAGTTAGATGACAAATATAATAATTAAACCTATTTTTTCCACTAAGAAAGATTTTTGCATCCGCCAATGTTGCCAACATATTAGTGATCATTTAGAATTGACAAATATATTAAAATATAACAAATTCATTAATTTAGTTTTGTTTTTATTAAAAGAATTGAATAAAAAATTTATATAGAGACAATATATTATAAAATGTTTTAAAATTATTAAACAGACTTATATCTGATTAATTGTTTAGTAGTGGCTTACAAAACATAATACGACAGACTTACACATTATTTTTCAAAAAATTTAACCACTTGATAATTAAATTAAGAGATTAAGTGCAAGGCCTAGTTCGGTAAAAAAAAAAAAAAAGGAGCAAGGCCTAGTTATTCTAGCTTTTTTTTTTTATATATAGATAATTATTCTAGCAAACAGTAATATGATATCTGGCAGTTAATCTGTATTGATTAGTTTTTTTTTTTTTAACCAATTTTCAGAAAATAGTTTTACCTAGATCTATTTAAATTTTTTTTTACAGAAGGCAACTTAACTCATTTCATTATAAATCAAAGAAGCAATACACATAGATATATTTAAATGTTAAAATTCCTAATTATGAGAAATTATTAAGTCTTATGATAAATTAAATCGAATGAATATTCATTTTTTATTACTTAATTATTCAATTAAATGATTTTTTTTCTTATTTTCTTTAATCAATATTTAAATATTACATGATATATAAAAAATAAGTAAAATATAATTATATAAATTTTTGAGATTTTTAAAATTACAAATTTCAAGTATAATTTATATTTAGTTTATTTTTATTTTCTTTAAAATCATTCTTCCTCAATGAAATTGATTTTCAAGTATTATTTAGTTTAATTGTTTTGCATTTTCACAAAGCCCCGTACGTACACTTAATTTAACAATTTAATATGTGATTATACTTTCTTAACATTACATTATTATATAAAACATTTTCGTTTATATTTTCCTAAAGTGCATAGGATCAACCTCTCTTTCTCTCTCGTGAAGCTTTTTTGGTCAAAACTCAAAAGAGATCTACTTCTGTGTGAATCAAAGAAGATAATAATTTATTAATGCAAATTAAAGTAAATCAAAGTAGAAATCTACTTCTCATCGTATCACTTTACTAATTTTTTTTTACCGCAATTATCTACTCGTTCACTATTAATTGCGATGATCATGATTAAAGAGTTTTGAAATCCGAATTTTGTGTATCATAATAAAGAAGCCTTAAAAGCAAACCATAATAATAATAATAATAAAAGGTTGCTTTGTTTATCGCTTTTGAAAATCATAGCCGCTTTCATAATATTGAATCAAATCGTCATGTTCAAGCTAAATTGACAAGCCTAATTTTGGACTTATGCCATTTGATATTAACCCTTTGGTTGAATGTATTTAGGTAGGAAAAAATACGAAAGAAAGAAATAAAGACGATGAAATAAATTTCTATGATTTGGATGAGTGAAAATTATGTGGAATGGAGATTCAGTTCGCGGGCCATATGTCCATATTAGAAAAATAATTCCTCTACATGAGGCATGAGCCATGAAATGAGAGAGCAAAGGTGGTGTCTCATTTTTTTTTTTATTTAAATATTTTAAAAATCAATTATTCTTTATAACATAAAAAATAAAAATAATTTACATTAAGAAAAATAATGATATAATAAAGAATCGTATTGAAAGAACAAATAACATTACATCAATTTTAAAAATTAAGGGTTCAAAGTAAACTTTTTCTAATGATAAAAAGGTTAAATTAAACTAATTAAATTAACAGATGAACCAAATTAGTATTTTATCCTTCTATGTAAGAGATTTTTTTGAATGGCTCCTTTCAAATTAACGATCTTCATTATAAGTAATTTTTCTAGGCTTTGAAAATTTTCAAAATAAAGCTAGAATTCTTTTTTATTAAATAATATAAATACTCTTTGAAACTCCTTTTATTAGTGGTGAATCTAAAAACCCAAGTTAGGGGCAATAAATTTAAAAAATAAAAATTAATAATTATTATTATAAAAGGGTAAAAATTTAAGAATAAAAGATTCAAATATATAAAATTAGAGGGATATTTATTCACAATTATTATATTTATGTGTAATTTAAAAAATTGAGGGAATATGAATGCATCCCCTAACTTAACATGGATTTGCCACTGTCTTTCATGTGGTTCAAATCCTATTAAATTTGCTTTTTATTTAAAGTTTTCATAACTGAAATAGAAGCGAAAATGTTTTGTTATATGTAAAGACCCTATATGGATAAACTTTTTTAAAAACACTTTTAAAAGAAGAAAAAAATGAGATTAGTTTTTCATAAGTAAAAATAAATTCTCCATTAACTAATTTTTAGAGGCTCATTATTGTAACTTCTCTAGAAGATGAAATGACATTTACAAATGAGCTAATGGAAAACTCATTTTAGCTTATGGAGAAGTTCATTTCATTTTTTTTCCTAGAAGTGCTTCTAGAGAAACTTATATCCAAACAGGTCCAAAGCCATCAAAATTGATTCAATCTAATGGGTTAGACTAAACTCTCAAATTTAAGATCCAAAAAGAACTAGATCAATGTGACAGAGGCTAGGTTATGCACATGAATTGTTGGGCTAAAAACTATCATGCATATTTGGCTCAACTTTATTTTTTATTTTTTCTTTTAAAATGTATATAATTTAAACCAAAACAAATAGGTCAATTTGATTTTGTTTGTTGGTCAATGGGTCGAAGTTGAGCCAACAAAAATATAGTCCACAAGAAATTTGGCTTGGACAGGTCTGTTTTTCACTTCTTAGTTTACTAGGCTGGACTAACAATTCATTTTGACAACTTTAATGATATGATTTGTCATCTTGAACCCAACAAATATTTTGCTTCAAAATCAAGTTCAAATAAAAGTGACCCACACTTATTTTCACGGTTGGTTAATGAAAATTATGAATTTAATTCTCTAACAAAATTATCTAAATAATATTATTTTACACAAACTATTTTTAATAAAAGTATTCAAACATAAACCACTTCTCTTTAAACTCACTTTTAACTAAAATCAATTTTATAAAATCAAGCTTGTAAACATTCATCCAACATGAACTAAATTACCATCTACTCCAACGGATCCATGCAGGGGATAACTTACTATTATGTTTCCTTTTCTAGAAGGTTAATTGGCAGGTTTTATGTCTAACCACTTATAAATTCAATATGCAATTTGTTGTCCAACAATTCAACCGATATGACTTCTGTGTGTTTCTTTGGTTGAACTAAAAAACAATGTATTGTTTCTCAATCATCATGATAATTAAGCTGATCAGTACCGGGTCTTGCAAGTCTCACTTATGAGCTACAATGGCTTCAGTGTTTCCTTGTTGCATCTTCTAAGCATTTGTTTGATTTTGATTACGAAACTAAAATAAAAAAGTGGGACCGGATTGTTTCACATAATCACATTTCCCCCCTTTATCTCCATATCCATGCATATATGGAATCATAATATGTGTGTTGATATAAAGTGAACATTACAATTCAAGCTTTTTAAATAGTATGCTTGATAAATAAATTAAGTTTGAGTATGATTTTAAACTTGTCTATTTAACAACTAGTTGCATTTAAGAATTTCGTCTAAAATAAGCACTACTTTGTTCAACTCGTTAAATATATATTTGATTTTGGTTGTTTCTTGTCTACCATCCTATGTTTCACTAAACATAACAAATCAAAATAATACATTTTTGGTTGAAAACAAACCTAATTGGTGTACTTTTCTTATTTTTCAAATGATTGTGTCCAAATCAACTAAAGTTTAGTTGAATCTATAATGAAATACGTTTGGTTTAATCTAAACATAATATATATAATAATAATTTTAACTAATATTTTAAATGACCCATACATGTCAAAACTAACTACTTTGAGATTAACTACAAGTCAATCTAACCCCATTTAAAGTAGAGATTTTCCTCTGTTATTGTGAGTTCTCTGGAGAAGTGGTTAAGTTGCGTTTGAAAGTTTCTCATATGCAATCCTGTAATTAAAGCTGAGAGTCTATTTTAGCTATAATTTTCCACTAAGGATTAAGAGACGGAAACATAGAAATGGTCTCCTATCTTCTAAAGAAATTATAAAATAGATAAGAAATCTAATATATATATATATATATATATATATATATATATATGTTTTTGTAGAACTAATTGTTTTTTGAAGGAATTGTAATATTGTATAGCAATTAAAAGAAAGAAAAAAACATGACTTTTTGTTTAACTAATTATGTGACTTCTAAATAATTTTTAATTCATATGATTGTATAGACTAGATTTACAAACACATGTATGCAAGTGCGTATATATTAGCAAAAGTTTGCTAACCCATGTCCATTAATATTTTAGAAAGAGTGTGTTGACCGGTTATAATTATGATTTTCTTAAAATATACGTCAGATTTAGCTTGCTAACTTATTCTAACTCTAAAATAAATGAGTGTGTCATGTATGTTAGCAAAATCTATATAGAATCAACAAATTAACTCGTTAGTTTGAGTAATATTGGATTCAAGTCCCCTTAAGCAAGGTTTCAGGTTTGAGTATTGTGCATGAAAAAATGTGATTAAGATAAGAGATCCCCTAAAAGTAATAAGTCAAATTTTTTTTATGAAAATTAATCATCGACAAAATTGATGAATATTTTACGACAATATCTTGGTGAGCAAAAAAAACTATATAGATAAATAAAGAATTAGATAAGTCATGAATTAAATAAGTCAATTTATACATATTCCAATTTTACTAAATGAGTTCATTTTTCAATTCAAATTCAACCGGTTTAGTTCATAAATAAAATTTAACAAATTAATTACCAAATTAAATTTCAAACTAATTTCAATTTTTTTCAAACCATTATCATCGGTATTATAAAAATCGATCCAGTAATTGACTCTGTCGATAAATTGGATCTATATATATAATACCTAACAAAATATATTCAATTCATATTTTTATACTCTAAAATTAAATTCATTATTATGATCAAATTATAAATATTATATAATCAATTATTACGATAAATTATTTTGTGGATATTATGTTTAAATAACTTAGGAAACTATTATTTTTCAGGACTAAATACAAAGTTATTGGATAACCATAAATAAGTATGGGGAAAATATATAAAACACATAAATAACAAAACATACAATGATTAATATGATAGTAATTAATTATTATATATTTGTTATTATCAAGATAAAAAAAATAATATTATGGGATCATATTATATATTATTCAATAATTAACTATTAACAATTTAACATGTTATAAGAACTTTAAAAAAACTAAAAAATTAAAAAAAAACTTTTCAATTAGGTCAAACGGACGGGTAATTGGATTCACTAAATTGACTCTGGTCAAGTCAGGCCGATTATATTTTTGGTTTTACATCTTAATTGGACTCTCTAAAACATTGGATTCTGGTCAAACTAGTCTGATTGACTGATTCGAGTTTTATGACTATGATTAGCCACCTATTTAACACCATTTGTTCCTATTTCTACTAAACAACATTTCTCTTTAATTTCTTTCTTTCCTCGGAGTGAAATACTGCTTCAGTTGCAGAAGCATATTGATACAAAACTAGAAAGTTGCTAGGACACTGATTTTTAAGCTTCTTATTTCTGCTAAGCACGAAAATTGATTTTGGCCCTTTGAGACACCAATGCTTTTCCAATGAAGCATGTGAGGAGCAGTTGGGCCTAAAAACAGTTGAGTTGGGCCCCCACTGGATGAAAGCAGTTGGGCCCACCCACTGGCCGGGGCCATACGAGGCAAAACGTGTGTCCCTTCACTTCATTCCCCATGTCGCACACATGCAGTGGCACTTCAACTAATGTCTACTTAGGAAAGAGCCATAATTTTCATATTAAAAAAGAAACTTCGAATTCCATGCTCAGTTCTTGTTATGCGAAATATTATACGCAATCTTATTTTTGAATATAAATCTATGATTAACAAGTCAACAAAATATAACTTTATCGCTTTGCTTTGGCAGGACTCATCCTCTAAATTAAAAACGGTACTTTTTTTTACTGTGTAATCATATTTTATGTCATACATACATTCATGGTCGTTGGTAGAAAATAATGGATGGAATAATATAATACCTAGAGGCAATCAATTCAATGTCATATATACCTTGTTACTACCCGTCGCTCTTGTATCAAAGTTGTGAAATCTATTGGATCCATCGATATGATATTAATTTTGTGTGAAGGGAATAAAAGGTTTCAGTGTCACTCCTTTGGGACCACAAACATGCATGGAATCTAATTCTGAATTTTAATTAGACATATATAATTGATGCAACTTCTAAACAATTATACCAAAAATTGTTAATACAAAAGATTCAATACTTGAATATCTTAATTAAAGTTTGGAGTTTGATCTCCAACTTTTGCATGAAATAGTAGTTGGAGATACTATTTTACCAAAAAAATGGATTGATGTAATGTGAGGAGAACTATACCTCTTGATTATTAAAAAAAAAAAAAACTTATAAACAATGACTAAGAGATGGATAGATGAAATATCATAGGACTAATTTAAAATTAATGAAAAAAGCTTGAAGACAAAAAACGACTACTTAATCCTTATTATTTTCATCTCACACTTAATTCCCTCTCTCCTCATCCCCTCTAATCCTCTATATATATGTGTGCGCGTGTGAGATACAACTCTTATTTTTGCCTTTGCTCTCAAGGTATTCCCTGTAGTTAAAGGTGGGTGGGGGTTGTAGGGTGGATGCATGACAAATTGAGGACCATGATGAACAAAGGAAGTACTTACTCTTAATGTAATAATTCATACCAGCTTTTCCACAAACATGCTAATAGAGATGTGGAGCCGTTAATTTTTCTTTTCACCTCATCTTTAATATGAAGCAAAACTTTGTCTCCGTGAAAATGAAAAAAAAAAAAAGATTTTCTCTATTTCTTTCTCTCTCAATTTCTTTTTAATTACTTTGAGAAAATAATTAATGACACTTTCCATTGTATGTATACCATGCATCTCCATTTCATTTATTTCCCTAAATACCATAGTAATATAAAAAAATAGAGAGGATCTTAGCTCATTGAAAATGACCAAGGTTGGTTAATCATACTACAAGGGATATCAAATATTTGTGTCTTTCTTTTCTTCTTTTTGATATTGATATTTGTATGTTTCTAGTGACACTTAATCTCCGGCCCGCATTTTCTTTTTCTTTTCTTTACAATATATATATATATATATATATATATATATGAAATTGAAATTGAAATTTTTACATGAAAAAAAACATAGCTTGAACAAGTGTCAATTATAGATATACTTGGGTTCGTGTTGTGTCGGTTCAAAGGATATTAAGCCGGTAGTTGCTAACTTCTTGTGTGATGTCTTTGGTGGTCCATAATTGTACTTTTTTTCTTATTCATATTTGTACTAATAAATCGAAGATAAGGTTTGGACTGGTTCGATTAAGGTTGTTTTACGAAAAGAATGTTTTTAATTAAGAAAAAACAGTTTATGCATTTTAATCACAAATAAACATAAAAAATGGCAAGTTTAAAGCCCTTTATCTATCAAAAAGAGTTTAAAGCCTTTTATATTCATAATTAAAATCTTAATAGTTAAAACCATAATTTCTGATTAGTTGACCAAGTAATTTTTGTTAACGAATAGTATATAATAATTAAACTCTTTAATTAAAAGATTTAAAATATTCATAATATTTTTTCTAATAAAGGTAAGAATCTCAAAATAATTGTTCTTGTATTTTTTTTCCATCTTAAAAAGAATTTATCACTTAATTAACTTTTTATTTTAAGTTTAAACAAATAGATTGATCAAGTTATGCCCATGAATAAAACTAGATTTATCAATTATTAAAACATTATTAATTTATTATTATGTGAAACTTGTGATGGAGTTAACTTCATATATCCTCCTTTGTCCACCTTATTATTCTGCTTTACTTTTTTTGACTAATAATAATGGGTTGGCTAACTCCAACTACTGGCTTCTATGCATTGGATGCCCCCACTTTTCTACCTTGTGTCTTAGAAAGTGCTTTCAGGCCATATGTATCTAGAAAAATAAAGAAAAAACAAAGTTGTACCGCACTGTGATGAAAGATGAATCTCTTAATACACATTTTACATAGAATAATGGTTAAAATGGCCAACTTAGGAAGTAGAGAAATCTTCTTCGTGAAGGGGGAGAGGGGGAATTGGAGTGGAATTCACGATTAAATAATTTCTCTTGTAATATTTAATAAAAATAAGTTTATAGAGTAGAAATCCGAGTTAAAATCTTACATTATATAAAAATAGACAAATTGAACATCAATTCACTTTACTAAAATATAATTTTTTTCGATATTTATCCATCTATTTTCCAACATGACCAAATGAAAAAAATAAAAATGGATTGTAATATTCAAATTTTAAAATAAGAAAAACATTGTAACTTTTTATATATGGAAATCCCACACACACATATATATATATAGCTGAAGAATTGTATGTCTTGGACTCTCAGATATTTGTCTTTCGACAAAAGCACTCATTGACGTAGATATTAATATTCGATAGTAAGACAAAATAGCTGTCATCAAAGGGAATAAACATTAACAAAGTCTCAATGTGTACACTAAACAACGTTCTAGCAGCAGCTAATCATTTAAAAAGAATAGATAATGTGAAGAATCTTTGTTGGTTTATCCGAATGGAGTTGGTTTGGCAGACAAGCATTGAAAACTCTGAATAAAACATTACAGTAATGTTGACCTCCAAGATTAATTTTATTAATTACAAAAAAGAGATTATATTGGCATTTAGTGTATATACACTCGATTCCTTTAGGATAACAATGATCAATCCAAAAGGAAAGGAACAAAGTGCTTTAGGTGGCATATATTGATATTAGTACTTCAACTCCGATACATCTTATCTTGTCTTAATGACAGTATATTACTTTTTTTTTATTTGAAAAAAAGAAAGAAAAGAAAGCTAGGTTTTTCTATGTAGTTACGTTGGAGCTTCAAGCAATACTTTTAATATTGACAAGATGGAAAAAAAATCACACATAAAAGAGAAATGTTGCAAAAAATTCCACATGGTATATTACAAAGTATTTTTGGAGTATGGACATGTTTGATTTCAATTCAACTTGTTATGTATGAATTTAAAGACAAAATCTAACGGTCTAATGAAAAAATGAACGCAAAATAAAAGATATAGATGCTTTTACAAAATTCTTTTTTCTAACAATGTTCATTTGCAACGATTCAAACATCCCCATATACATTGAGAGTGTTGAGGTGTTCATCTGTTACTAAAGTTGATTTGGGTGACGTCTCATGTTCCCTCACCATTGGAACCCCACTATTATAGAGTCCACTTACGTACTAGAGGAGAGATTAGGCAATTGCTTCCTGCATCCCCCATATTGCTTCCTGCACCTTCCATTATTTTAAAAAATAGGTGAACGAACAAATTTGCCCCTCACCCTTTTAAACCTAGGCTGCTTCTTTCTTTTTTGGTTTTCTTCTGCACCGCGCGACTCCTCTTCCCCCCTCTTCACCGCCCCGCACCCCCACACCTCCATTGGCTTCTTGCATTTATGTTTTCTTCTGCGTGTTCATGAGCAGAAGGAGTGAAGAATCACCTATTTCGACAAGGATCCAAGAGGTAAGTCCGAGATCACTTTTTCCTTTTTTTATTTTTTGTAAAATTTCTGGATAGGTTGATCCAGATTGTGTTTTGTTGTATCTGGATCAAGCTATCCGTAACAAGAATCTTCGTTTTTCCTTTTCTTTTGTATATTTTTTTGTAATACATCCAAATAGCTTGATCTGGATTGTTGTTTGGTGGTGTCCGAATCAAGCTATTGATAATTGGACAAGGCAATTCAAAGATTTATTTTGGATTGCATGATCTGTAAGATTTGGAATTTTACGGATCATGCAATCCAGAATACATTTTCGGATTGCGTTGTCCAATTACGAATTGATTGTTCCAAAATAATGTAAATCAATCCAAAAATTTGTTCTAAATTAACTAATCCATAACATTATAATAAATTAAAGATCAGTCAATACAGAACAAATTTCCAATTTGATTTACATTATTCTAGATCAATCTATTCATGGTTGTAATTAGCAAATTGAAATGAAAATAAAGTATCAATTGAAATAGTTTGGATATAAGTCTAGGCGAATTTGTACATGGATATGAATGAATGTCTGAGTATTATAATACATACATATTGCTCAATACATATTCTCATGACTTTTACAAACAAATGATAGACACGAACACAATCATATAACTTTATAATTATATATTTATTATATTTTATATCTAGGATTTGAAAGGTCGTTAGATATATTTTAAAATGAGTAAGATGTTTCATTTCCAACCTTTTAGAGAAGCAAATGAAAAATACTACATCAGATTGACTAATCCAAAATTTTAAAAATACTACACCAAATTGACTAATTCAGAATTTTAAAGCAACAGTTCCAAATTCCTTAATCTGGAATATAATATAATTTTTGTATCAAGCAATCCAGAAGTGTTGTTTAGAAATTCTAGATTAGCTGATCTGGGAAACAAAAACACTCAATTTAGATCAAATAATTCGGAATTATCATTGCACAATTCTGGATTGGTTGATCAAATTAATTAACAAATACAAATAATTTCCATATCAATAAATCCATACTCGTACAAGAACAAATCCAGATTATCTAATTCGAAAATATGTTACATTTTCAGATTTTTGATCCGATATTATTTTTATACCATTCCGGATTGATTGATTCGGATTTGTATAACAACAAATTCTGATCCAAAATTATATTACTTTTACGATTTTAATTTCGGATTTGTTGATCCAGACCTATCCTAAAAATTCGTTTTCAAAAAATAAGACAATTAATAACTCACCTATGCAAGTGAACCTGAGCAAGCAAATGCTTACACAGAATGAACAAGACAATGTTTCAAGAATGGAGAAGTGTGGAAAACAAGCTATGGATAACTGAGGAAGACAAGGTTAGTATGACCATTTTGTAAAATTAGAAGGTGCAGGAAGCAAAAGCCGAGAGATTATCTATTCAGACGAAGCTAATGCCCTACTTGGATTTTTTTTTTGGTGGAAATGCCCTACATGGGTAGGGGCGTTCAACTAACAAAGGCATTAACTTCCTACACTAGACACATTTCTTATACACCCAACATTTTTGTCAAAATGCCAATATTGCCCTTATCAGTTTTGCTTTACTTTTTATTTTCACATACACCAGCGTCTTCGTCTTCTTCCTTCGCTCTTGTTCGCTCTTCTTCCTTCTCGCTCTCTAGCTTGGATTGGCTTGTTGGTTTGGTGTGGAGGTCGTTGTTAGCAGTAGTGGATGTTTCGTTGGTTGGAATCGTCATCGGAGCTGGCATTGTGTAGCCGAAAACACTCATACGGATTGGCAATCCGTAAGCCTAATACGGATTGACAATCCGTAAGCCGAATACTACGGATTGACAATCCGTAAGGCTGATTGGCAATCCGTAAGGCTCATACGGATTGCCAATCCGAAAGGCATACGGATTGGCAATCCGTAAGGCATACGGATTGGCAATCCGTAAGGCATAGGGATTGCCAATCCGTATTAGGCTTACGGATTGCCAATCTGTATGAGTGTTTTCGGCTACACAACACCAACTCCGATGACGATTCTGGCCAACGAAACCTCCACGACTGCTAACAATGACCTCCACACCAAACCAACAAGCCAATCCAAGCTAGAGAGCGAGAAGGAAGAAGAGCGAACAAGAGCGAAGGAAGAAGACGAAGACGCTGGTGTATGTGAAAATAAAAAGTAAAGCAAAACTAACAAGGACAATATTGGCATTTTGACAAAAGTGCTGGGTGTATAAGAAATGTGTCTGGTGTAGAAAGTTAATGCCACTAACAAATTAAAATTATGATTAGTAGCAAATTAGTGAAAAACTACCTCAGCATTGTAAATACAACATCTCATTGGACGTATAGTGTGATGTTTCTATAAAAAAAATGAAGTGATATTACATGAAAAGAGAAAAACCTGTAATTCTATATACAATTTGTGAGAGAACGTTGCAAAATTTTAGGGATGAAGACACTCTATGGTAGCCCAATTGACTATATACATTGTGTTGTGACGAGATTATGTGGAACTGGGATATTATGTATTATACTAACAATCATTTTAGCAAGGAATGTTGGGAGCTTCTGGGTTTAGATGCATAATGCCTGTATATCCAATGACCCAAAGAAAATTCAATCCTTCTACCATTTCCAAATGGGGGTTGGCCCCTACAGTATTGCTCCTAGTCCCAGCCACACAAGTAGGGGTGCGAAAAAAATTAAACAATAAAAGTAGGATTCCATTATATAATATGCAACTAATCTTACTTCTATTGTACAAGTGGAGATGTGAAAAAAATTGCACTGAAAATACGATTCTGCTATATCATTGTGTAATTTTTTTTTCGCACCCCCACAACGAAATGGAAACACAATTCCGTTTTATTGAAACCGAATCGTATTTCCGTTGAACACCTCCCCGACCCAAACAACACCTTTGCTTCACCCGACGCCGGCGCGCCACACACCCCGACCCAAACAACATGCTATGCACTGGGAGAACGCTCTAATATCCATGATCTTCTGCCATCATCGAAAAGGAGAAGCGTCACGAATGTCACCTCATCGAGAAGGAGAAGTGCCACTGTGGTGTTTGGACATGGTGGTGCAGGGGTGGTTTTGCGGTGGCCGCAGGGCTGGAGTCAAGAACGGCGTTGGGGTCTTTGGGTTTAGATTTGTCCGGGGTGGGGTGTGCACGGTGAGGAGGTCGCCCGCGGATCTGATCGATGTGGGTGTGTGTGAGATGGTTTTGGTATTTGGTTAGTGGTGGTGGTGCGTGGTGTGGAGGAGACGAGGTAGGACGGCCGCACAACTCGGAAGTGGTTGATGGTGATGATGATTGCGCGTGGAGGTGATGGATTGGGAAAGAAGGTAAAGGGAAGAGGGAAGGATAAAAATGTCTTTTTCTCATAATTGTAGGGCCAGTAACAATAAGGTTGGGGCCAATATCAATCCCCTTTCCAAATTTCCACCGACACAAGGCTCAAGAAGGCCCAACAATTTGGAACTGTAAAACCCAATTTTAGAAAGGGAACACAGTTCTCTTCAGAAAAAAGTTCAATTGTCTACTGAAATATTTCTCCTCTTTTTTTTTTTCTGTAAAAAAAAATTCTCCTTTTTTTTGTAATTACTATAATGAACTAATGATTTCTTTTACAATGTGAGAAAAAAAAGAGAAAAAATGTGAAATAAGATATGATAATATGGTGTGTAAATTGAGAAAAAATAAAATAAAGTTGTAAAAAGTATTATAAATATTTATTACATGTATATTGAAATAAAACTACAAGGAATGAAAAAACTTAGTAAGCTTTCAGTGAAGTTGAATATCTTGCCATCAAAATAGAAAGAACAAAGAACTTTCTACAGGTGGAAATGCACTGCACAAAATTCATACTACTAGTTCATAAACCGAATAAAAGTTAACGATTTCTTTTAGATAAACTTAGGTACAGTACGTGGGTTTGATACTATTGCTAATTAAGGTTACAAATGAGTCGTATCTCTATAGCAAAATTGATACTAATTTTTAAGGTGAGATTTCACTTTAATAGGAAAAATACCAAAAGTTCCATAACCTTTATCCAAAGTTTAGCCCGGTTTCTTTCTTTTTTTTTTTCCTTCTGCATCTATCTGAAAGTATCAAATTCCTCCTGCACAACCAAGAAAGAGGCATTAAAATGACATCCATTTTACTGTCCTTAACTGTTATTGAATTGTAAAGATAGCATGTTGACCATTCAATATTACCCATGACTTGCAAAATTGCATAAATATTTGGTAAACTTAGGTTTGCCTTCTTTCGTACAGAATAAAATAGTTGAATTTTTTTTTTGGTGAATAAAATAATTGAAAGTTGAAACGATTCAATCTAACATATTGTTATAGTAATATGCACATGGAGTCAGAATTGGAAGAGGTTACCTTCAATATATTGTTATTGTAGTACTAAAATACTTTCCTCTTGCGCCTCCTTGCTTTCCGCAAAATTCGCTCAGTTTCTTCCTCTGTTTCCTTGGTCAAGTTGCCAAGAAGGTCTTTTCCTGTTCTCCGTGGAAGCATACATTTAGAGCAGTTATTATTTCTATTCAAGTGACGAATAATAAGATATTTATAAAGGGTTAAATTAAATATATATTGCAAATCAATTAATACATATTGAGCTTTGATAAATCATTATCATAATAAGTTATAGTTTTATTGTACAATGTACACAAATTTCCATAATTAAAATCTGGCCATAGAGTACATTTTTAAGTATAGTCATATAGTAGTAGTATTCATTGCCTATAATATAAATGAAAATCAGGAAGTTCTATTATCGTTTTGTCAACTACCTGAGTTTTCTTGGAACAAGCAGGAAAAGCCTCCATCAATATCCTCATCAGATTCTATGACAATAGCACAGTCTCTACCTCCCCTTATATACTGTCATTGAAACAGTACATGGCAATTGATCAAAAACATATAAGATTTGTAAAATACTGAAATTAATTAAAAGAAATCATTAACATGAAAATGAAGTGACAATTCTCACTGTCAAATGCATCTTATAGGTCTGGTCGTATCATAGTTCAACTAATAAAAGGGCATGTAACTTTCTGATCATGCATAGAAAGAGACAATTTTTTTTAAAATACCTTCTCAATGTGTGGTTCTTTTTTCTTTTGCACCATCTCATCTTTTCTTCTATCTGAAAAAGTGACTCTTTCTTTTTTTACTGGCTTCCAGCCTCCCATTTCCACCTCTGGAGCTACAGTAGCTTGTATACTCACCTTCGCCTCTCTAAAGTCAAGAAAAATACCTTGACCTTGGTCATGCTTATAATCTTAACAAATGCTTTTGCAAGTGTCAGATATAACTAGTCGTAAATATAAAGCATTAACTAGTCGATACAATGGGAGAAACAAGTATACTTAAAATACACCATCACTCCGATATACCTGGATTTTGTCAGCCAAACAGCAAAGGTGGATATTATAAATAAAACTAATGATTCAGAGTGCAGAAAATCGAATAATTGCTATCACGTGTTTGTCGTGAAAAAATAGGAAACGCGCAATTCTAAAGAACAAAGTATGAATAGCCTCCAAAAGAAATGACTCACCCGTTCAGAAGGTGAGAATTTGGAAATACATTAATTACGGAAAAATGAACCATATTTAATAGTTTATGATTTTTTTCTTTTTTTATATTGCTGGATTAATGAATATAGATAGGATCAGGTTCCCTCTGGAGAAGAAGGAAATATATCATACATTCAGAGTCCCACATTGAGTAAAATAAATTACTGAATGTGGTACAAGCCATAAAGCTCCCTCACCTTTCAATTACAATGTCCTAACAATTAGTGTTTTTCTCAGAATGTGTTTGTCAAATCTAATTCATTCAGCCAGAAAGCAATGCAGCAGTTTAATCCAGTAAATCGAGCTTTTTATTTTTATTTTTTTATCTATAGTAATCGAACTCAACTATGATGTTGTTTGGAACAACTTACACACATATGAAAGCTAGGAAATAAATAATTGTCACTAATCTATCTCTTTCAGATCAAATATATGTCATGCCATAAAAAATTAAATTCAATCTACAGTATATTAGTCCTCA
This sequence comes from Glycine tomentella, assembly GCA_007407185.1. Lineage (NCBI taxonomy): Eukaryota > Viridiplantae > Streptophyta > Magnoliopsida > Fabales > Fabaceae > Glycine > Glycine tomentella. Next base: position 1,109,607 of record PYAF01004598.1, read on the forward strand.
CATTTTGTAGTGAAAAGTACATGATAATATTATTAAGATACAAATTAAAAAGTATATGATAAATATATGTCATGTCAACGCTTCAAAATTGTTTCATAAATAAAACTTACTGAAATTGACAAATAATGCAGACAAATGGATGTAACTTCCCTAATTGATTAGACACTAATAGTAGAATAGGCGAAGTTAAAAGGTAAACATACTTAGCAAGAGGCTGACGCATTTTCGGTGTGGTAATCTGTTTGGTAATACTCTGCAACCCAACAATGGAAAGAAAATAATCAGGATTGAAGAGCACGTAATCTTTCACAAATTAAAAAATAGAACAAGCTAATCTTACATTTGCCATTAAAAAATAACTCAGCGAAGTATGTTAATGGTTCATTAATAGAGATAAAGCACCTTTGAAGTCAAAGTGGTCGGCGCCAGATCTTTTTGGTTGACTCTTTTTAGATTGCAAGAAATTTCCTGCAAGTACTCATTAGTAAAGCATCATTGGTTGACAGCCATCTGGGTAACTATAGTGGTGAAAAAAAAATGAGAAGAGGGTTTCAAGAAATCTTTATATTGTAAAAATTATATGTACCTAACCTTAAAATTAAAAGTTTATTACGTGTTCAAATTTTAATCATTATTAATTGTCATATGGTACGTGCCTGCATTTCCTTGGTGATGTTACGGAGCTCATTTTGTACGTTTTGCAGAGAGGCTTCAATTAGCTGAGGCAACGCAGAAACCGCCAAATATACATCCTGTAACTTCTCTTTCTTGGAAACATGGCTCATTTGTTCAGCTAAAGATTTCAGGCTCCCTTCAATGATTGCTTTAATTTCTTCTTGTCCTTTAGTCTGATTTAAAACCAGACTATCAGTATCATTTGTTCAGATAAAGATATCTATTGATGTTAGTGAAATAATGCACGTTAAGACAGAAATCAGGCTATTACCATTAACTGAAGTGAGTTATCCTGAGCAATCAACTTCTGCCTTATGCATTCCACTGAATGGAAAGTGAGGAGTTAAAACTATACACTAGGTTATAAAAGTAATTCACATAATAGACCGAGCCAAAGAATTCTTTAAGATTATAAATTTGAAGATTAGTGGAATGCACCCATCCAAAAAAAAGTCCAGACTGAGCAGGTTAGCATCAAACAGTTAATCGAGCTAGAGATCAGAGTTCTTAGTATAAAAAATAAGCCTGCCTTCAGCTGAAGTGTGTTTCAAAGAATATACAATTGTTGGAAAATGCAACATAAGCAGAGAATCAAAGGAGCGGCATACAAAATTTCAGTAGAACATCTTGATTGGTATAAATACAACTTCAAAAAATCTTTTTCAGAATATTGTCAATAGTTATAATGTGAGTCTCTCACCCTCCAAAGTAATTTCCTTTGTTCCTTTGTTTACTTGCATTACGTCACTTTGAACAGAATCCAAGATCATTGTGAACCTGCCCAATGAAGTTTCAATTATGCCAATTCGGTGTTCAAGTCCTTCACTTAACTGACCTGCTAGAGCAAATAATAGACTTATTATCACCAGTAAAGTAACAAGCGAACGTAAAAGGGCACTAACTCAATTGACTTCCTGCCTTTGTCTCATGATCACTCTTAGATATGTGTCTAATGTGGATGCCAAAAATATAAGCTAGAAAAATAAAACACATATTTTCATTAAATACTCTTACTTTTATGATCAGCAGAATGCCATTTGAGCATTAGATTGGACGAAGATCTTGAGTTAGGTGCTTGACTCTCTTCCCGTGAATATGTAGGTCGGGACAAGCTAGACATCCTCCTCAAAGAGTTTTCATGCTCTTGAGAACCAACTCTCTACAAGGATTGTAAGAATATAATAAACATTCAAATAGAATCTTGAATTGCTCGTAGTTATGCTTATATACTAATTAATGTTAAAAACCAAATGTGTTAGGTTTACTTAAAACATTTCATAATTGAGTGAAGCATCTTAGAAGATGCTTTCTATTTACTGGTAATAAGCTGTTAGTATTATGCATTTGAATAATCGGAAGCAGGGTATAGGAGGTTTATCCTATGAAATTTGTCAGCCAAACTTAACATGTAGTGCTTGTTATTCAACCTAGATTGCAGTTTCAGCTTGATAATCTATACTGATCTTGGATGCAAATCTTTTTATTATATGAATTACCGAGCTAAAACTCCAACTATAATCAGAAACAACACCAAAATTACCTAAGGAATGGCATCTAAGTTTTGTCCTAAATTTGTAGTTTTACTTTTAAACCCCACACAACACAAGATAGTGACAAATATGATAAATCTATGGTTAACCATTGAATAAATTGCTACACTCTCTGTCTGTGTTAGCCTAAGCAGCACAGGGACAAAATTAACAGCATCATTAGCAATTTCTCTCGCGGGTCATGCTTTATTTCTACTTGTTTGGCATTAGTTTTTTGCTTTTTTAGAAGTCCCGAACAATTTATTAAAAGAAGTACAATCAGGCTTATTTTCAGAACAAGAATGCTACAAGGAAAACCACTACTACATCATCATCATGAAGCAAGAATTAACCTGATCGTTCGTCGTGACAGCCTCGTCGAGAGAGTTTTGGGAGAAATGTGACAGCAATCCGTGCTGAGACGAAATTCCCTGAGAAAGCGACTGCTGAGATGGCTGCGAGCGATGCTGAGAGTGATTCGTTTGCAATCCACTCGTTAAATTGTTCGCTTTCCTTCATACATCAAAAAACGATAAAGAAAAAAAAAGTGTCAACATCAACATCAACACTACTACATCACTATTTGTCGTATACAGATAGCTCAAGTAAAGAAGCACGAATTCGAAATGCGTCATAATAATATGCCTGAACTACGGTTCATCAGAGTTCGCATTAGATAATTCAAATTACAAATGATTTTAGCTTAGTTTCCAGATCTCGTTGTTTCGAAGGATCCAAACAGAGCGTGCTCTGCAGAAAATCATGATATTCGAAAACACGAAGTGAATTGAATTGAAGCAAAAATTCATCCTCGAAAGGACACGTGTCGGAACGAAGATGAAATCTACAACTACAGCTTCTTGTTCTCTCGGAACAAACTAATCGAATGAGGATATTCTATGAGAAGCAGTGGATTGAATGAAGTGAATCGTGATTTGAAAAGTGAAAAGCGAGAAAACGATGAGAGAGAGTGACCTTCGATGAACGAGAGGAGGAGGAAAGACGGAAATGGAATTGAGATCGCAGGCTCTGTTGATCTTCATTTTCGTTTCGGATCCGAGATGAAACGGTGGCTAAGTAATCGTCGTCGGAACCTGCATAAACGGCAAGCGTTTCGAGATTGCGAGAGAAG
>PYAF01004598.1:1113042-1151795 GCA_007407185.1 Glycine tomentella
ATTTGAAAAGTGAAAAGCGAGAAAACGATGAGAGAGAGTGACCTTCGATGAACGAGAGGAGGAGGAAAGACGGAAATGGAATTGAGATCGCAGGCTCTGTTGATCTTCATTTTCGTTTCGGATCCGAGATGAAACGGTGGCTAAGTAATCGTCGTCGGAACCTGCATAAACGGCAAGCGTTTCGAGATTGCGAGAGAAGAAGAGAAGGAGGCTCGCAAATAAAGGCGGGAATGGAATGGGAATTTGAAGATGGAAGAGAGAGAGAGAGAGACCGTTGGTTTGGTTTGGGGTGGTATTTATATCAGTGGGTTTAAATAGAAAATGGGCTGGATCAGGAGGCACGGTTTTTTCCCACAAAAAAAAAAAAAACGAAGGAAACATAGTTCTTCTTTCAAAGTTCAATCAGGAAGAATTTCAGATTTCATCTTCCATGTCTTTAATAATTATCCTTATTTAGGATGAAAGAAAAGAAAATAGAGATAACAAAAAAAGAGAACATAATTATACATTTTTTTCTATTTGGTTAAAGATAAATATAAAATATACAAATATAAGCTTTTACAAATAAAAAAATGTTCTTTTTTATTTTTAAATTTGAATTTTTAAATTTTCTCCCCTCTCTTATTTTTTCTTTCCTCTAAAAAAACCAAAGGTAAAAGGAGTGTTAGAATAATTTATTTTATATTCAAAATAATTTTCCATTAAAGCCATTATATAGGAAATAAAATCTATACGGCATTTTATAAATTTTTTAAAATACTACATGAGTTTTTAAAAACAAAAACATTCATTATTAAAACTGTACTTAATAACTCGTTGTGATGTGTTAATTTGGATAAGTGTGAGCCTTAATTAGGAGTGAAGGTATTTTAATGTAATTTTGGATTATATTTCAGTCATATTTTAAGTTATTGTTTTAGTGTATTTTAGTATAGCTTTTTGTTTTACTTAAAAGTTACTTTTAAGTTAAAGCTAACAACTTAAAAAATAAAAGTTTTTCATTTACATTTTTTTTGTTAAATAAAATAAAATTTCATTGATATTTTTTCAAGAGTTATGATTTGGTTTTAAAATAATAGCTGCTTTGTTCAGTAAAAAATATATTTATGACAATACAAGATATCAGTCAAATTAATTTAAGTTACATAAAATTATTTTAATATTAATAAAAATAAATATATATAGAAATTATATATTGTAATTTTTAATTTTAAAAATGTAAAATAGTTATTAATATTTTATTCAAGTGATGATTTGAAAATTATATATATATAGATTAAAAATATAAAGTGTTTAATTTATTCTATATTTTATTTAATAATATTTTAAAAGAAATAAAAATAGGAATTTCATGACAAACAAGCATTAATAAGAAAAGGTAAAGTAATTAAAAGTAGCTTTGAGACCACAATATTCTTTAAGGTACAAATGACCAGCAGACCACATAATAAAAAAGAAAGCTTCCTAAAAAAATTAATAAGAATATAGATATATAATAAAGCAATTTTAAAATGTAACATAAATATATATGTATGCATAATTTAAAGCGAGATGAAATATAAAAAGTTCCGCACAAGTTTCTCAAAAGCTCCTCTTTTTTTTCTTTTTTTAGAGTGACAAAAAATGTGTTAAATAATGAAAATCATAAGAAGTGTCAATAAACAATTTGTAATTACTCATTTACGGTCCATGTCTCAAGCTAAGGTTAACAACAACACATTGTCTTCATGCATCTTACATTATAGACAACTCAAAATGAATGCACAAAATAAGATGCAAAAGACTTACATCAAGAATAAGACACATGAATTGTCAATCCACTCTCACACTTTCTATACGCTCCTACGTGCTCGCTTCCACAGTTGGTCAAGCTCCATGCACCTCAAAGCCACCAAATACACCATCACATCTCATAGATAGTCACCCTTCATACATGCTAGGTGATTTACAATTCACATAACAAAAGTGTAGTCAAATGATTTGATCTTGTTTTTCATCCAAGACCTAGAAACTCCACTTCTTGTATGACCGATTCCACCTCAAATTCCTTGTTTTAATTTCAAAAATGCTTTCATTCCTTCGCTTCCACACACATCACAATATTGCACACCACACCACATATCATCTCTCTTTTGCCCGTTAATCATTGATAAAACTCACATGTTGCCACATGTTATCCTCCACATTTTGAGGTAATAAAACCTTTTCCATAGTGCATCTAGCTTTGAGCACATGAATAGCATGAGAGCAAGTTTCTATTTTACTATAACACAACGGGCATGTCAACAAATTTTATTCAAGTATGATATTCCTCTCTTACCAAGGTTCTCACTTGTTGGGAGCCTATTTTTGAGAGCTCTCCATATAAAATATATCACCTTGGTAGGCACATTTGGATTCCACATGAAGGAAAAAAAAAAAAGCGATTAGATTGGGAAATACATTGTAGCTCATGTAAAGTCTCACATGAAGAGCTCACACTATATTTACCCATTTATCCTCCTTTTGCAAATGCACTTATACATTTTTCTACAGCAAATGAAAAGCTTCTACCGCTTCATGCTCAAGCAAACCCATTCTCCTTCATTTGAAATCTCATTTTCTCTCCATTCCCTAGCTCCCACACAATCATATCTTTTAATATTTTTTTCTCCGAATTTAGAAAAAGTCTACTATGAGACGTGGCACAACACTTCCCTCTCAATAAGCTCCTCTAATTTACTTTTCTCGAAATTCCTTACTCACGATTTTCACAAAAATATTATTTAATTAAGAACTTTTATATAAAGAGTGTTTAAGGAAAAAAAAAACACGTTGGGTTGAATATTAACAACAATATAACCAAAAGATTGACATAGTGGTGTAAAGTTTCGTTGTGTTCACGTGAGTGAGAACAATCTATTTAATGAGAAAATTTATGTTCGCCGTGTGTAAAATTCTCTTGAGTCAACGACAATTACATGTGTGAGCGGAATTAATCTCAATAAGAAATATCCGTGGTATATGATATAAAACAAAAAATATTACCAACAATATTTTCAGAACACAACTTTTTTTTACATATCGGAGAATAAGCCAAAAGAAAAATGAAACTTGTTAAAAAAAATACACCCACATCGGTGAAGATAAACCTTATTAATCCAGTTCATTTAATTAGGTGTCCAAGTTAGAGTTAGAAAACCATTTGTTTTTTTTCTTTTTTTTGCACTTTAATGGAAAGTATAACTTTTAATCTAAAACAATTGAAATAAATTTGTACACATAATCTAATTACACTAAAGAATTTAACAATAATTGTGAAGCATAGTGGTCGTACATCTGCGGGCTCCATGTTGACCAAGAACAAGAAAAAGCTGGTATGGCGGTATGGCTTGCTTCGTGCCTTCGTGATCATGCATATTCCCTGGCATATTCTTCTGCCGGTGTCCACCTCCAATTTCATGCATATAGTTATTAATTAAACCATTAATGTCCACAACTAATTTTTTTGTTCTGTCTTTGTTGTTGATGATAACACATTAACAATTGTTTGATTTAAAGGAAAAAAAATAACAGATAATTTTTTTAATTAAATAGATCTGACAAAATATAATATAAAATGTTTTGGTATATAATTTTGTTTTCCCTTTAAAACAATCAAATTGAAGTCTGACACGTATAGGTCCTCCTATTGTTTAGTATACGATGTTAATGTTAATTAGTAAAATAAATGAGGTTCGGTTAGGCTAAGTGGCTAACCCACCATATCTCCAAGAATCATGGACTCAAAACGACGCCAATGCTACAGCAGATATGGAATCAGGACCTTTATATACGAATTTCTTTAATCAACGGTTCAACAACTCATGTAATAAGATATAATATTTACTTCTTAATATATTGTCAAATTGCTCCAAAAATAAAATAATATAAAATCCATAGAATAAAATTGACCTCTTCTAAGAACATAAACCACTAAATAGTTGACCACAATTAAGTTCATGTAGATAGATTTTACGTTAAGTTGTGTAAGACCTGATTCTGACAATATTAACATGTGATATTTTTATCATTGCAGTTGTTAATACTTAATTCCGATCTTAGACCTAAATATGAGGCCAAATTTTTTAATCAACAGCACCAACTCATGTAAAATTATTTTTTTAAGAAAAGTAATGATCCATTCTTCTAATTATGTCGATTCCATTATCGGGTTTGCCAGTTGGAGACAGTGGAAAGCTATTAATTAAGAAATACAGTACTACCTACTACGTAATTATTTGTTATTTTTTTATATTGACACATTCCTCCCAAAAAGAACAAAATCTATGGAATAAATTTGGCCTCTTATTTCCTAGAACACGATTATGATCTATTTAATTAATTGACCTGATATAAAAGTTATGCCTACGTTTCTAATGAATGGCCTGCCCTATTTCCTTTATTATTCTCTAATTAATTTTTGGCGGGTTAATAAAATGACAAAACACAGCAAACTTAAATTAATGCCAACTATAAAATGAATGTCTATCTTTTTTCCTTTTCTTTCATGCATGGGGACCTTATCTAGGGAAACATCTCTGTACTTTCGTGAATCTTTAATAGGAAGATAACATTTCATATTAAGAAATTTTTAAACAAGTCCTTAAAATCTCTATAAAATTGTATAATATTGTTACATTATATTAGTCCTTAAAATTAAGAAATTTTTAAACAAGTCTTCTAAATTTTCAATTGTTTTATTTAAATCTCCGAACTTAATTACTTTCTTTCATTTTGATTTCTAAACATGTCTTAATTTTATCATTTTAAGTCACATTTTTTTTTTCTAAACATGTGATTGATGAAATATACTTTCATAGACTTATTTAATTTTTTTTTTGGTTTTATGAATTAACGTTATTGTACTATATATATTATATACTTTAGGATTAAAATGGTTGTTTACTTAAAAAAAAAAAATCTTCCCTAACTTGTTAGTCTCTACATACATTTCCTTTTCCTTTGCCTTTCTGTCATTCTGTGTAGACTTTTATGACCAACTTGTTGCAAGGCATGCATAACACGAAATTGAATTCAATAAAAGTGGGCCAATACATGCCGAGGGAAAACAACTTCACCTGTCAAACGTTGCATCATGCATGTAGTCTATTTTTTTTAATGTGACACGTACACGGTTTAATGTTAAATTTAGGAAAAAACTATGATTGTTAGGTAATTAAATTTTTCGGGAAAAAGAAAGTATATATTACGGGTTCACTAATTAAGGGTCATTTTCTTGTTTACATGTTAATTTCTTTCATCCAATTTCAAGTTTCTCCAGGAGTTCTTACCTTAACCAAGTGATCAGGAAGAGATCTGTTCCATGTGGAATAGCATGGATGAGGTTAAGTTGGAAACATCTAGCTAGAGCCTAGAAATGACCAAACATACAAGAAAATTAATATTTCTTAAGATTTTTTTAACAAAAAAATTATAGATAATTTTTTATATTTTCTTATTCAATATAAAAGTCGTGAAAAGGTAATATGGATCTTTTTAATAAGTAGAAAATACTTTTTTTTACAGATGTAGAAAAGTAGTTCGATATCATAAATTAAATGAAATTAATTAAAAAGTAAGTAATATTTAAATATTGTCATTTAATGTTTAAAATTTCATATAAAATAATATTATCAAAATTACTACATTTAATTCATATATTATTATTTTAATTATGTTGGTCCCTCCAAACAAAATTTCTCAAGCTAGCTAGTGGTGTGTACAATGACATAAATGAAATTTTGATTTAAGATATCCCGTGTAAATTACCTAAATTCCTCGCGCCACTAGCTACTCTAACCCTAATATGTTTATATGTTATATCTAATTTATATCCAATAATTGTATGAAATGACTCTTGTTTGCATTATAGATTATAATAATTAATGTTTTACTTAACTGTAATATTGATCACACCATATATAGGGTGTTGTAAGTACGTGAAAAGAGTAAATTTTAATTATTAACTAATGTCAAAATTTATTTTTTGAGAAAACATGTCAAAATTTATTAAGAACAAGTTATTAAGAAAATCATTTAATCATAGCTTAAAAGTATGAAAACAAAATTTTGAATGTATTGGAAGAGTTTAAGATTTATCTTATAAATTAAATACTTGTATAGGTATTTGAAAGAACTTATAAAAATAACTTTATAATCTTTTCATAGGTTATTTTCAACTTAATTATTTCAATAAGCTCTTTAATATAGATTATGAAAATAGTTTTCAAATTATACTTACACAATTTAATCTTATTTTCTTTAATTAGAGGGAATATCTTAAATCCTAACTTTTCTTAGAAGTATATTAATAAGTTATGTTTTAGACTACTTTAATAAGGCAAATTTTTAAAAATAGTGCAAATTAAAAAATTAATTTGAAATCTAAGGGCAGTTTGAAAACTATTTTGAAATATGGGGCAGTCAAACACGTCCAATTTGGACGTGTTTCATCTGGTTGTGATACGTGTCATTTTGAGGCGCAGTGTACATAAACTTTGAACGGTCATAACTTTTGATAGGAATGTCCGATTGAGGCGTGATTTATGTCAAAACGCTCGAAATTGAGAGAGAAAGCCTTTAAGTGCTTCAAAATTAGGATTTGGGATTCAATCATCCAAAAATTTCCTTTTTGTTTACTTTTTTAATTATTTAATTAGTTAATTTAATGTTATTTTTTATTTTTTAAATTATTTATCTGAATTTCGAGTGTTTTGACATATCGTACGCCTCCATCGGACATTTCTATAAAAAATTATGACCGTTTAAAGTTTATATACTCGAAATTCACTCGAACTCAAAATTTATACATGCGTTACAAACCAATTTGAAATGTATTACCAATTTTGTTTGCAAATCAAACCAACAATAGTACCATGTTAATGTATGAAAGTTTTGTCCCACATTAAGATGACGACATCTTTTTTCTTTGGTCTCTTATTTATTTCTTTTATCAATAAATAGAAATTTTATTAAGGAGCATAGGAGTATTTTCATCCAATATATATATATAAATTATTTGTTAGATTTGTTATTTTCAGTTTTGGACCTCTTTTTAAACATATTTTTAGAAAAAATGTTTTCTAAATTTTAAGTAAATAATTTTTACACTTATTTTTTATTTTCTTTGAAAATGAAAATAAAAAAAATACTTAAATGAAGTTCCACCTTAATTTGTAATTGTTATCAGTATTGGTTTGAGATTAGAGTAGTGTGTATATTTGTTTAGTCAAAGCAAAAGTATGAAAATTAACTCCTAAAAAGAAAACAAAAGTTAAAAATTAAAGGGATGAAATTTTGATCGTATTTTTCCCTTTTACATTCTCCATTTTTCTCCTATCTATTTAAGAACTAGATTTATATAGTAAGATTTAGGTTAGACAGAGAAGATAATAGGTTTTACAAGTAGGACTACCATAGTTTTAGGTTTCCTCTACATATGAGCAGAAAATGAGAAATGAGAAATTTTTTTAAAATAAGTTTACAAAAATGTTTGTAATTATATATCTATATATCTATATATATTATTTTATACACATTCTTTTTTTGACAAATAATCCAAACTAGGTAATGTTTTTTTGGTTTATCTATTTACCAAAATTATACTGTAAATTTTTAAACAATTTCAGTTTAAAAAAATTTAAAAATCACAATATTGTGGTCGCAACACTAATTTTAAAAATTGAAAAAAATTATAGTGTAAATTAAAAAATTGATTTTAAAGTCGTATGCTAATTTCGGTCTCTATTTCAATCACTAATACATTTTGTGATGGAATATTGTGATCGCAAACATTTAATGACCGAATTAGCGACGGAAGTGATCACCCCTAAATTGAGCATATTTAAACACGCCTAATTTAAATGTGTTTGACGGCCCGATATCTCAAAATAATTTTTAAACTGCCCTAGATTTCAAATTATAGTTATAATGTGCTAATTTAAAAAATAAGTAAGAGTATATTTTATGCGAGTGGTTTTATTATCCCTGGGACTGCAGCTTGGAAAACTTCCCATTTGCATCATTATCAATAATCTATATCTATACTATTAATAAATAAAAAAATATGGTGTTTTAGTGTACATATTTATTTTCTCATTTTATCCTTAAATCATCTTTTCGAATTTCTTTTTTATATTATAAATACTCTCTTCAACTAGTCCACATCCTTAAAACTACTCACTAATAATTTTATTTCTCAATTTTTTTAGAGAGACACAAAGTGCCTTTCTCCCTTAGTTATTAATAAAGGAAATGTCTAGTGACTTTCCACTACTTTTGAATTGTTAGTTTTTTTTATTCTATCATTTTTTTTCTTAACTGTATTTAACTTATGATTTTTTTAAAAAAATCTACTTATTATTTTTAAAAAATTAGAGGCACGGATGGAGTGTCTCTCTCTTCCCCTAGTTATTATAATAATATAATGGCCTACTTTTTATATATCTCTATTTTTTGGACTGATTTATTTTTTTAACTAATATTATAAACTACACTATTATCATGTCTTTTTTTAGAGGAATTATTATGTCTTAACTACATATAAAAATCATTGCATATAAAATTTAATTTGAAAATATATAATTATACACATTCTATTTTTTTTAACTCTATTATCATTTATTTTTATTATTTAAGAAATATTAAGTCATTAAATGTCTCTTTTTATCTAGTGCAGTATAATAAGACAAAAATTTTCCATATTTATTTTTTGGCATTAATATCTCTTTTTGTACGGTAGGAAGTGCGCCATGCAACAATATTTCTTCCTACGTTGAATGAAAAATAAGAAAAATCTTTCTAAGTTACAGTTTTGACAGCTACTTCTGAAAGTTAAGTTTGATTTCGATCTAAATCAATCAGAACCAGCAGTACTGTAGTAGGGCAAATGTCAAGACATGAGTGTGTGACGAGTTCAGATCTTCTATGTTTTTAGCGAAAACAACAAACAAAAAAAAGTCTCCAAAATGACCAAAATTAAATTGCAGAATCCGCGTGAGAGGTAGGAGTGTAAGTGAGTTGGTATAAGTTGAGTTTGATGAAATTTATGATTTAATTTAATTATATTTGAATGGATTGGTTGGAGTTGGTTTTTTAAGAAAGGAAATTAAATGAAATTTAACCTAATTAATATGTATGTTCTATTTGTCTAATTTTTTTTAATATAACATTTTTTATAAGTTAAAATTTTTATTAAACGAATCAGATACAATTATTTTTGGTTAGATTTTTTATTAAAAAGATTATATGAGATGTATTATATATTTGTTCAAATAGAACTTACTGATAGTTTTCCTTGTGAGATGTATTATATACTTGTTCAAATAGAACTCATTTAAGATAGAAAACCTTAGGAAATAATTAGGGGAATTCTCTTTTGAAGGTTGAGAGTGACCACAATAGGTTGTTGTGAAGATCAAGTAGCAAGTGTTATTAAGGGTCCAAAGTCTAGAGTGACTTTTCAAAAGAATACTCATAGGGAGTTTGTAAAGGCTTAGAAAATCCTGAGTCTAGAAGCTTGTGGAGACTTTAGGAAAGAAAAAATATCAATGATGGGTGCAAACCCTACAAGTGTAGGGACTTGGTGTAGTCCAAGATTGTATGAAACAATATAATTCATGTGTGTATTTTATTCTTTTTATTGTTTTTTATGCATTTTAAATGATTATATATTTGATTATATGTTTGATTACCCATTGGACACCAATCAATATGAGCTTTGTCAATTATGTTTTATTTTTTGCTGAATGGTCATAAATTATGTTTTAGGTCCTTGTAATATAGATTTCTTTTTTAGTCCTTATAAAATATTTATCTTTCAAAAGAATCATGTCAAAGGTATTTACAATAACTCACATATTATATTCTCAACCAATTGAGATAAGTCCTCTTGATAAATTAAATTATATTGGTATAACTTTGATAACTATTATATCATTTTATAACTTTTAATTCAATAATATTTTCATAAAAGTTACGGTTGGATTAAAAGTTTCTTTCACATAGATCACATATGTAAAATTTCATATTAATATATATATATATATATATATATATTCACATTTATTGGATGAAAAATGATATATAGATGCTAGATAAACACTTCTCTATTACAAACATTTAATGTCATTGTCATTTTATTATTTCTTTCTTCTTATCACGTTATATTATCATCTATGAACCTATATTTAGTTATTTACCCCTTTCTTTCTTGATGTCAAAATAACACAATGGTGTGCAACTTTTTCATTATTGGATATTAGTACAAGTTACCCCTGTCCCAATGTTTGATAGATATACCATACTAATTTAATAGATTAAGATTACCGTAGTTGTAACACCATGATCGAATCACACCAGAATGAGAAGGATCCAGAGACTGTGTAGGTATGAAACTGTACAACTGAGGATGACTTAAAGGAATTAATTGGTACTATCTATACCAACAAGATGCATCTACTTCGGTAGCCTATTACATAAGAACTCCGTAGTTAAGTGTGTTTGACTTGAAGTAGTTATGGGATGAGTGACGTTTTATGAAGTTTTCCAGAAAGCGTGTAAGTAAAGATAAAGTACGTTGAAAAGTCTGGTATTGGTTTGTGGGTCACTCATTAATCCTAGAAGCAGTCAGAGCTAATTTTCTATATCTCTAAAAGGGCTATTTACAAAGGATTATGATCAACAAAGATGTTGAGTAAAATATCACCACGTGAAGTGACGTAGTGTGAGAACTACCGAGAAGTTAAAAATTAGAAATGTTATAGTCATTATTCCAAAAGATTGGAAATTGGAAGTCCAAGTAGTGTGGCTAAACCCTTTCTTGGAAACTTCTTAAGAACAGGGAACATGGAGGGAGAAGAAGAAAAAAAGGTGCATAAGCCAAAAGTGGTAGGGACATGGGGTTGTTCTTGTAATTTCCTAGGTTATTTTGTGTTGCTATTTACGATTACTTCGGTGTCTCTTCTGTTTGTACATTACCATGCTATCAGCTCAAGACAACGGCACCCTTTTCTATTCCTATGAGACAACAACACAGATAAACACCTGCATATATATAAAAATAAGGCCATTTCCTTTTCATTTCATCATTTTCCAACATCCTTTTTTTATATGATGATAGACAATGAACATGCTGCATATATTGGCAAATTTGAGTGTCCTAGGTTGAGTTTGTGCCACTTCTAGGTAGACAAAAGCTGAATATTTTGTTCATGCTTTTTAATTTCATATTTTGTTGAGTGGGAATTCCATTTCAGCTGGGAGAGATTTTGGTTATGAATTCTCTTAATTGAGACAAGTGGAAAGAACTTTGTAGATAATAAAGATGTTTTTTTTTTATTATTTCTTTTTCAGTTCTTGAGAGAAATTTTGGTTAGTTTGAGAGATTTTATTTATTGATTTATTCATTTTTTTTTTTGGTTTTGGGTAATTGGGATTACCAAGTTTTGATGATTGTTTGTGGGTAGATTGAGATGTGGTGTGTAATTGATAAGAACCAACGGGACAAGACAGAAAGACGCCACAATTCCAAATGAATGGATAAGCCACAGACCTTGTTCTTCTAGTGCTTCAATGTCCTTGTTCCTTGTTTGATCCTCATTAGTAATAGAGAGAAAATTCTTAGTAGCTGAATTCTTTTATATTTCTTTGGCTAGAAAGTTGAATTGGAATGTTTTGAGTTTTTCAGTTTAACGTGATTTTCTTCAGAAGAGGAAGAAAGAGTCTTTTAAGAAGAGTCTCTTAACTGTTTTCAACCATCTTTCATCTATTTTAGCATGGCTGTGGTGAGTCCTATGCCTGCAACTCCACCACAGGTCAATCCTGTGAACTCGCTTAGTAATATTGGGGTTCCTGGAATCATGACTAGTAGGAGAGAAATTGTAAATGAACCTAGTCCAAGTATGGTTAATGACACGATCTATGTTGCTGTGGCAAAAGATGTGAAAGATAGCAAATTAAATCTGATATGGGCAATACAGAACTCTGGAGGAAGGAGAATTTGCATCCTTCATGTTCACGTGCCAGCACCTATGATTCCCTTGGCCTTGAGTAAGTTTGCAGCATGTGAATGTGCATATGCAATTTTATTTGCGGATTAAGATTATAGTTTGATACTTTTTTCCTTTTTTTTTTTTAAATTTTATACAGGCTAAACCTGTCTAAATTAAACTCAGTGGCTCATTCCTTATAGACATAATCAATCAAAAGTTAAAGATAATTTTATAATAAATTTAGTACAAATTTTATTAATTTTTAACAAATCTTAGATTTTTTGATTGTGCCAATGAACATTATTCTTCTCTTACAAGAATTGCTCGTTTGGTTTGAATATATTGCCTTGATGACCATTATTTTAGAAATTACTAGGTGATTTGAACTAAAACACAAAATGGCCCAGAAGATAATCAGTCCTTTTTTAGAAAACCGAACTATACTTACAAGTAATATGTTGATTTTGTTTAAATTCTAGTGTTAAGAATTTTTTTAACTATGCTATGACTTATGATGTTTTCTGTCTGCTTTTGTCAAATCCAACATTTGATGTATGATTTATTGTTTCTAGCAGTTAATTTCAAGGACTGAATTTAGCTGTAAAAATAAGTTACTGTGCTGTGTACGATTTTCATTTTCTCATGATGATCTTTAACTTCTTCATTTGGATATTTACAGTGGGTGCCAAATTTCCTGCAAGTGTGGTGAGAGAGGAGGGAGTACAAGATTACTACGAAAGAGAAGGGCTAAAAATGCACAAGACTGTGGAAGCTTATCTTCTTATCTGTCAAAGGATGGGGGTAATTTTTCTAGCAAACCTTTTTTTCAAAAGTAAACTTACTTTGTTTTTGACTAATAATAATTTTCTGATATAGGTTCGTGCAAGGAAACTACTACACATTGAAATGGATTGCATAGAAAAAGGAATTGTTGAACTCATCTCCCAGTATGGCATACAGAAACTTGTAATGGGAGCAGCATCTAATAAGTACCATTCAAGGTAAGAAGTCAGCTAACATATTAGCTAATTCAGAAGCTAATTTTAGCTTACAGTGAAACTCATTTCATTTTTTTCTTTTTATTTTCTTCTCTTAGAAGTTCTTCTGAAGAAGCTTACTCAAACAAGCTTGTAGCCATATTATTTGTGTGGGGCTTGGAGCTTTCTGTTAAGCATGTTATACTTTCACAGTTTTGAATTACTATTTCTCAACATTCTTATCTGTGGAACTTAACCTTGATCTCTCCCTCTTTGATTTAATTCCCCTCTTGAGGATTTTGGCTTAACAGCAAAATTCATAACCCTGTGAAATTTATATCCATTTGTAACTTCGCTGGTCTGTGTTTCATTTTATAAATAAATTCTGATGATAAACTATTTGTAACCTGAATATTTTTTTAATCTCTATATCAGTTATGAGTCACTATAATGTTTCCAATGAGCTTCCACTTGCATGATGTTGCAGAAGGATGACATCCCTCAGATCTAAGAAAGCTATATATGTATGTGAACAAGCTCCAGCTTCTTGTCATATACAGTTTATCTGCAACGGCTACCTCATACTTACAAGGTATGTTGTGTTATGAAAACTGATGACTTCTAAGTACAAGGGATAGTGTCTTAATTTTATTTTGAACTTTGATTTGATTTACTCTCCCAATAGTATTTGATCATATTATCTTTTTTACTGATATTAATGCTATATCAATTCAGGGATTGCAGTTTGAATAGAGGGAATGTAGAGGTTGAATCTCCTTTGGTGCAGCAAATGGCACACTCTGAAGTTGGACATTCACCTAACCATGGGACAAAACTAACTAATCCAGCTCAAGAGTTATTTCGTAGAGTAAGGTCTGTTAATGATGGACATATGAGGAGCTTTGCATCTGTTTCTTCTTCAGAAGGGTTTTTAACTCCACCAAGCAAGTTCAGTAAAAACAAAAGTTCTGATGAGTTAGATGGGCAGTCAAGGCGGAGTCCTTCAATTTTCTCAATGTGCTCTAAAAGTAGTTCAGTTGAACCAGGATTGACCCCAACTTTGATTAATGATAGAAGTGAGAGTGCATTAGACTTGATTTTGAATGACCCGTCTCTGGTTAACAAGGATCTTTATCATTCATCATCTCCTAGTGTACTGGTATGCATACTTTATCCTCTTTCAGAATGTGTATGGCGTCTTACTTCTGAGCCTTATGATAATATATTTTAAAATTGTGATGGAACGCTAGCAGGATGAAGGAATGGATGATGCTCTCTATTATCAACTTGAACAAGTATTGGCTGAGGCTTCGAATGCTAGGCGTGATGCATATCAAGAAACTGTTAGGCGCAGCAAAGCTGAAAAAGATGCCATTGATGCCATTCGCAGGGTAACTTTTCTCTTGTTGAGTTCTTATTACTTCTGCAATGTGCAGATGATCATGTTTATAATGTGAATAGTTAGTTAATTCTAGTTGTTTGTATCCCATTTTCTAGTTTTTAAAATAATTGTAAGTGGTAAAGCATTGGCCAGACCTAATTAGAATCTTAACTGATGCTAAGCTCATTTGAATGAATGAGCATCACTTTAGGTTGTCTTATCTTGTGCTGAAACTGCAAGTTGATATAACACTTCTAATTAGAATCTTTTTGAACCACCCAATTGGCAGGCTAAAGCCACTGAAAATTTGTATAAAGAAGAGCTGAAACTAAGGAAAGAACAAGAAGAAGCAGTAGAGAAAGCAAATGAAATACTTAACAATATGAAGAGCCAGACAGACAAAGTTAATGAGGAACTCCGACTTGCCTTGGATCAGAACTCATCACTAGAGAATCAAATTGCATCAACTGGACTTATGATAAAGGAGTTGAGTCAAAAGATTATATCTGCCAAGGACCTGTTACAAAACTACAAGGATGAACTAGATGATTTGCAAATACAGCGTGATAATGCAGTGGTAGAGGCTGAGGAGTTTAGGAGAAAACAAGGGGAAGCCTCATCAAGTGCACATGAGCTTCACCGCTTCTCAGATTTTTCCTTTCAAGAGATTAAAGAAGCAACAAGTAACTTCAATCCATCCAAGAAGATTGGAGAAGGTGGATATGGAAGTATATTTAAAGGTGTCTTGCGTCACACTGAGGTGGCTATAAAAATGTTGAATCCTGACAGCACGCAAGGACCTGTGGAGTTTCAACAGGAGGTAGGATGGATTGAGTTTTGCTTGATATTTTGAACATCATCCTATTGTGGTCAGCAATAATAATTTTTGGCTAGTTGAATAATATGAAATGTCTTAAAGTTGGTTGTATTGTGTAAGTTGTTATGTATGGAGCTATAAAATGAATTTGAGTCATTTGATCTTATCTAGTCCAGTTTTCTAGTGACACAAATATATTCTTTACTCCCATTTTGGTTTGAGTTGTGGTATTCATACAACAACTCATTGTGTCGATTTCTCTCTATCACATCATTTGTTACATCTTATCTTTCTCTCTTTCTTAGTTGTACAAATAACATTTTTCTGTTTTGGTTTTGTATCAGGTTGAAGTATTGAGCAAGTTAAGGCATCCCAATCTTATCACACTTATAGGAGCCTGCGCAGAAACTTGGACTCTTGTCTATGAGTATTTACCCAATGGAAGCCTTGAAGATCGTCTCAACCGCAAAGATAACACACCTCCACTATCATGGCAAACTCGAATTTGCATTGCTGCAGAACTTTGTTCTGCTCTCATTTTTCTTCACTCCAATAAACCTCACAGCATAGCGCATGGCGACTTAAAACCCGCCAACATTCTCCTGGATGCAAACCTTGTTAGCAAGCTCAGTGACTTTGGAATCTGCCGTATATTATCTTGTCAAGACAGTTCCAGTAATAGTACTACACAGTTTTGGAGGACTGTTCCAAAGGGAACTTTTGTGTATGTGGATCCTGAATTCCTTGCTTCTGGTGAACTTACACCAAAGTCAGATGTTTATTCATTTGGAATCATTTTATTGAGATTGATGACTGGGAAACCAGCCCTGGGAATAATAAAGGAAGTACAATATGCATTAGATGATGGAAAGTTGAAATTCATCTTGGATCCTTTGGCTGGAGACTGGCCATTTATGCTGGCTGAAGAACTGGTTCGCTTGGCTTTGAGGTGTTGCGAGATGAATCGAAAGAACCGGCCAGACCTTTATCCAGATGTTTGGAGGATACTGGAACCAATGATGGCTTCTTCAAGAGTCAGAAACACCTCTCAACTGGCTTCTCGAGGGCTATGCCAACCTCCTCCATATTTTATTTGTCCAATCTTTCTGGTAACTCATTCTTTCTATCTTCAATTTTAGTTTAAGCTCAACCAAAATATGTATCCTCATATGCTTTAGGATCTTTTGGAACAGTGAACTCTTCAAAGTTCAAACAATATGCATCTCAATGACCAATTTAAGTAGAAAATTTAGGTTAAATTAGTTTTTTTGGTCTTTTAATTTTTTTTTTTCAATTTGGTTTTTTAATTTTTTTTTCAATTTGATCCTATTTGTCTAAATTAAACCAATAGTGTTGGTTTTAAACTGTCACAATATAAATATTTTCTAACACTGGATATTTAATATAAACAATAGGATTAAATTGAATCTTTAGATAATCAAATTGAAAAAAAAAAACAAAAGATCAAGTAGAACCTAAATAATAAATTAGAGAAAAAAATTAATTTAACCGAAAATTTAATTAATCAAAGTTTTGTGAGATAATTTGTTGGTTGTTATGTCATAATGTTTACTCTACATTTATACCCTTTTTGTATTAGTTCATACTTGCCTATTCCCAATGTGATTTTTATTTCATAACTTTTTTAAGCTTCGTTTATACAAAGGTTTTCCAAATCCATCATCCATGTATCTGTGAACCATAGAGCTTTCATTTAGAAAAAAGAGTAGCATAAGAAAGTTCGATCCTCCTCTTCTTTTTTTTATAATTTGCAGGAAGTCATGCAAGATCCACATGTAGCTGCGGATGGTTTTACTTATGAAGCTGAGGCTATACGCGAATGGCTGGAAAGTGGTCGTGACACTTCACCAAGGACATATTCCAAGCTTGCTCATCGCAACCTTGTTCCCAACCACGCTCTTCGCCATGCGATCCAGAACTGGCTTCAAAGTCAATGATCAAGTTTCTCATTTTTTGATTAAATTGTAGCTCTACTTCTTTATATTAAGTTTATAGGAGAATTTGTTATCATACCAGTCTTTAAAGTATGTAAACCACGTTTTGTATAGCCATCATGTTGTTTAGGTTCTATTTGTGTTTCTTTCTATCTTCAGTTATTGTAACGAGGTAGCATATCATGTATATATGGATAAGCACTATATATCTTCTGTAGTTATCTTTAGCAGTTGGTAATGCTATTGTTAATCTTAATATGAATCATTCAAAGATGAACCATCTCAACACCATGCAAGGCAAGAACCATTCAAAGTTTATATTAACGTAAACTAGAAACTAAATCAATCAAATTCAAATGATACATATTTAAGCATATATTTTCAGGAATTAAAATAACAGATTGTGGATTCTATCACAATTAAAATCTCAGTAACATTGTTGTAACCATACTAGTTGCTTGTAAGAATGTAACATCAACATCAATAACATCTTTAACCTAAATTAATTGGAGTCGGTGGTAGATGAATTCAATGATAGATAAAAAATAAGACAAAGAAAGAGAAAAAAAAAGTAAAAATAAGGCAAAAGAAATGAAAGAATAAGTTAAAATAAAAGAGAGGTGAAAGGAGAAGGAGAAAAATGAAGAAAAAAAGAACTAAAAAAAAGAAAACAATCGAAACATAAAAATACTAATGGATTTAACCCTTCAACAAAAATGTTATATAAAAAAGTTTTCCCTCATTAAATAAATTTAGATAGTTGCTCTCAATTAATAAAAAAGTTATGTACTAAAGTTTCCCCTCATTATGTTCCTACTAGGCAATGTTGTTGTTAATCCTAAGATCGACCATTTAACTTTTTGGGAATCACCTGGGGTCGCTCAACAGATTTGTAAGAAAAAAACATTTGGAAAAGCTGATTTAACATACTGTGTAACTAATTCCATTTGTCTGAATAAAAGACGCTTTTCCAAATCCAGTGCATATACTTTAATTCATCATAATAAGTTAATAACACCTGTTCACATCACACTTAAATCTTGTGCATATACATATCACCATCATAATCAACTTAACAAAAAACCAGTTAATGCAAACCATAATATATAATATTATATAGTTCCAGGAACCACGAGTCACACATGATATATACAATAGCCATCATATGGCTTACCAGCCTCTTAAAATCTCACATCCAAACTAAAAGCACTAATTAAACATTAGCCAGAGTTCAACTAAACTGGAGACTCAAAATACATACAAAACCACAAAATAAAGCCAATCACTTAACACACTGATAAACAAACAACTAAACACTGACAGATATCAAATATAGAGAAGTTTACTAATAATCTCCATAGGTTTCCTTGAGTCCCCCCTTTAGTCTCTTTGAAATCAGTCCTCTCTCACATCCGAGGAATGATCATTACAGGACCTCGTCCAGATCCTCCTCTGGTCGCTGCTGGAGCGGGTTGAAATTGTAAAATGTCCCGGGGCATGTGAAGAATGGTGTGCCAACAAAGGTTAATCTAATTGGTAAGGAACAGACAAATATCCCAAAAGGACGTAGATTCAATTCTTGCTGCTGATTTGAGAAACTTGTTGATTGGTAATTTGTAAGTACTTCTATAAACATTTTTTGAGCCTTGAGATTTGTCCTAACCTGATAAGTTCCTGAAATCCAACTCACCTAAATTTTTTGTTATAAAAAAATAAAACTTATGAAGAATGGTGTTGAAATTTCCCTTGATGGGGCCCTTCTCACCATTAGGTTGCTCAGCATACCAGGAAGCACCTCCAGTTTGTGTAGCCGTAGAGGGGGAAACATTCCACCCTCTTTATCATGGAAATCCACTCTCAAAATAGGTTTGTCTGCTCCCATCTGAGTTCCCTGTCAAAAAGCATTCCAAATGATACACAAGATAAAGTGACGAGTAAGAGTAGAATCATCAATTGAAATAAACATGGCTCATAAAATACAAGCATGTAGTAATATGAGCAACCTCAAACTGTTTCAGAGTGCTCATAAAGTTATTCGTGCTCTCTTCATTCATGAAATTCAAATGCATGGAAGGCTTTTTTGCTGCCATGTTGGAGGGTTAATTTGCTGCCATCTGGATTGCCATTGACAGCACATGACAGAGGATTAAGAGTTGAATCATCAATTACAATATGCAAGGTTCACATAAGATAAACATGTGTCAATGAGTGCAACAACTTCAAACTGATTCATACATCTCATTTCATGGAATTTGAAGACATGTGATATGAGGTATGGTTTTAAACACACACTGCCTACTCTCACGGTACTCTTAGAATTATAAGATGATTCACATCAGGTGACTAGAGGGCTAGAATTTTATCAAACTACGCATTAACCCGCGCGTTTGCACGTCTATAAATAAATGTATAATAGTAGTATAATTTAGAGAAAACAAAAATAACTAAACAAAAGAATGAATAAAGTATAAAATAAAATTCACAAAATAAATAGTAAGTTTAGGGTTAAGAACATTTGCAAAAATTGATATTAACTTTTGTCTATATTCCTAAACATTATCATCATTAGTAACCTATATTATCATCATCAATACACACACACACATATATATATATATATATATCTATATATATATAACTGCTAAATGATCAGAATTTCAAACAATCATTTACTCAGTAATATTTGTATAATATCAATTACACGTGACAATATGACACACCTTTCTTGTTCTAGTATGACAAATTTATTTGATTGCATTTTTGTTACTAATTAAAATATTTAACCTTTGTTTGGTTAGAATGTAAATTATAAATATATACAGGCTTTATGTGAAAGAGCAAAATAATTATTTTAGTGTATTTAGTTATCTTTAGTTAATTAAATGTAAAAATTGAAATAACAAAAAAAAAAAATCTTAACCCTTGAAAAAGAAAATAAATGTGATGCGAGAAGAGAAGAAAAGAAAATTAAGAAATAAAAAAAAGAGAGAAGAAAGACTCAACAAATAATGAGTGATGAGGAATATAAAAAATAATATTATAGAAAGTAATATTATGAGCGATGTGTAGAAAGAGGAAAAAAAATAGAAACATAACAGATTCTATGAAAATTATGTTGAAATGTAAAATAACTATGGGACATGCATGTACCGTCCACATGCGGCATCTTGAATTGAATATTTTGAATTGGGACATCTCCTTTACTAAACATGCTTCTACAATTATACACAATTGCTTTTAAAATATATATAAATGGATGAAATATAAGAAATTTTATGTGAAAATAACAATAGAATAAAAGTATGAACTTGTTTAAATATAAAGTTAAATGTATTTTTAAGAGTTTTTCTATTATATTTTTAATAAAAAAAATCTCAAAAGCATTTAAAACTTATATTCAAATATCTTATATCTGACTTTCCTATTGACAAACCTTGTATCTATAGTCCAACCATACTAACATTATCTGACTTTCCTATTGACAGACCTTGTATCTAGAGTCCACCCATGCTAACATTGTCATCAGGTATTTGTCCACGGGCATATACCATAATATTGCAATGACATAGTTGTATGCTTCGAACTTGCAATTTACTACTTGATCAACTTAGGTACTGCCAATAGAATAAAATTACTCCAAGATAACTGTGTCATGCCAATTGCCACAATTAGTGAATATCTAATCATTGTGCCATGTCAATTGCCCATTGCACACACCTGATCTTGCATTTCGGTATTTGTACCCTGTTTCTTTTCGAGCCGTACGTAAAACATAAAAATTGAGAAGATAGCAAAACTGAAGATCGACTAACATACTGAGTAGGAAGTATTAATGTTGTTGTCTGCCAATGCCAAAGATCAAAACGGTCGTATGAACAATATAGTAATATTGTTGGTATTATTATTTTTGAAAGATTTTAATAGAATTTAGTAACTTGATTAAAAACATTTGTTTCAGAGAGTTGAAAAACATTAATTACTCATGACATAAAGGAAGTATAACAAATTGTGAAATGAGAGAAGTGTACGTGTTACATAAGCAAAAAGGCTGACATGGAAGGATATGTAATTTCTAAAATTCTCAGGTGACGATGCTACATTCTGCGGCTCAATTTTTATATATGATAAGTAGATAGAACACCCTTGTGTGGGAAAATGCCCCAATTTTTCAAGTCTTCAAAGCTAACATTCTAAACAATTTTATGAGACAAAAAATTTCCAGCAATTAGAATGGTACGGGAAATCCCAAAACATAACCACAACATGCATCCATTTATATTTCATTGGTATAAAAATTAACGCTTCATGGGTTAAGAGATTTAGTTGATCACCATGCACACAGAATAAACTTCTCACATTCATATTCTGGAGCCAAAAAACTGTACGTGAATATACATAGAAAGAATGAGGGAGAGATTTAACGTTGAAACTTAATTAGTAACCCAAAATAACATGCAAGAGCCAAAAACAAGCCTAATTACTAAAACACTAAATTCAAGGATGAAACTTGGTACCCAAAAACGAACATGCATACAGCAAACCAAATGGAAAGAGATGAAGGTGGAGCTTTTACGCCATTGTAATAAAATTAAACCCTTATATAATTACCTGGTTAAAGCTTGATCAGGTTTTGTTGTTGGAGTAGATAAAAGCTCGTGAGTCTACGCTTCTCCAAAGTGGTGATCGTCACAGTCACATTCACCCTGAAGAGACGGGGTAAGAGTAAGACCGTACAGAGTGGTTTGGATGTAGATGCATGCAATAGAACAAAAAATAATTAAATTTAGAAGATAATACATTATTCATTCTTTCCGTTATAATTATGGTCCTGTGGGTTATTTTATATAGATAAAAAAAATTAACAAATAAATAAAAATAATAATTTCACAAAATTAAATTTATCATTATTAATTTTTTTAGTTTTTATAATTCATATTATTAATATTATAAAAAATACAAGTTAAAAAATAATAAATGTTATAATAAAAAGATAAAATGATAGATATTTTGAAATAATTTTTTTCTTCTTTCATAATAATCATTATGAATCAGAGCGAGTAACAAATATATTTTAATTATCATTTATATATAATTATAACTAGGAATGTTTCAAGGAATTATGTTATATTTTAGGAATTAAAGAATATTATATCACTATAAATGTTATTTCTAGGTATATTTAAAAATGTATTGTGTATATTTTAAAATTTAAAATAACTTAAAGAATAAATACTTATTTATGTCTTTATAAAATGTTAACAAATTCATCCTAAATTACTCTTTCATCCCTTGAGTAATCTGCCGGACCTTCTGGACAATATCATATCTCCATAATTTGGATGACCTAGCCAAGCTGCTTGAAAATGAAAATACAAAATTTTTCTTGTAACATATTTGCAACAATGAAGATAAATTGGGTTGTGGTCCGAGTTGTGTATAGGCAAAATTTCTGCTAGGGCATTGGAAAAGACCAATCTCCAAGCAGAATTTGACATAACTTTACCCAACTTCTTTCTAACATGACCACCCCATTGAGTATTCCTCCTCCATGTGAAGGTTCCCCCCTTTGTATCCAGGTCTAGAAAACCACAATCAATAAAGACGAAAGAGAGACTTTGAGCACACACAATGTGAAAGTTACCTCCCTAGACCTCTGATTAGTGGATAATCTTATTGAAGTCCCCCATTAAAATCCAAAGGTCAGGAATAGAATTTGATAAACTCCTAAGATGATCCCAAAGAGCATAACATAGGGTTGGGGTTAGAGAGACATAGATGGTCGAGCAACTCCACTATGAATTAATCTTCTTAACAAAAAATGAGATATATTGAGGCTTGGAGTCAATGAGTGTGAAAGTGATGTCATTTCTGTTAGAAAGGATCTAGATTCCTTTAGAGTGGCCTATAGCTTTTTGAATGAACATAGGTGATTAATTTAGAAGCTTCTAGAACTGCTCCACTTTAGTAAAAAGAACATGAGTCTCAAAGATCAAGAAAAAAGAAGAATGAGACTTTTTAATAATATCTCAAACATGACGCTTAGTGGTGCGTCCAATAGCTCCCCTAATATTCCATGAAATAATTGAGAAATCTTTAAACATATCCATGATACATGTTGAAAGAGGAGAGAGTAAAGGGAACTCCCTACATGACCATTGCATGGTCGTGACCATCATGTTGTGCTATATATAGGCTCATCTTAAGGAACATCTAGCCCAAGGTTGATACCAATGTCCACTTTATCATCTTGCATAAGGGCATGGGAAGAATGCTCAAGGTAAGGTCAATTGTTGACTGGATATTACTCCCAAGGTTAGTGTTGTTAGGGGGTGGGTGTTTAGGTCAAGGATTATAGATGGGGGAGGTTTGGTGTTTGGGACAATGTTCGGGATGCTAGGTGAGTGTTTAGGAGGGATGATCTTTGCATTTTGCACTAGCTGTCATATGGGGGTTTCATGATCTTTTCTTGGCCTCTTGTGCTTCACTAGCATGTTGGCATGTGATGGGCTTTCTTTAGCGTGGCTAGGGTTTAGGATTTTTGACGTACCATGGTTGTTGGGATGCATGTGAGTAGTAGTTGACTTTGGCATATTCCTTCTGTTTTTGTTTGAGATATCCTTGGAGTGGGCATGATTTGATTTGATCTCTTTTTGTTTTTTTTTTTCCAGATTGATTGGATTTTCTTCTGCGAACTATCATCCAATCACCATGAATAAAGGAATCATTATTAATCAATGAAATATCCTCCTTATTCATAATTGCATCAGAAGAAATATTGCTTCCTGAATTTGTTGTGTGACTCCACATTAATTGGGATATTATTGTTACCATTAATGTGTCCCTCCTTAGATTGTGGTGTTCCCTTCTCTGTTGTGTTTGCAACCACCTTGGTTGTGGGGGGGAGTTTGGTCATTGCTAGGGTTAGCTTGTACAAGTGATGTTTCAACAGTTTTCGTGCACTCCTGCGTAAGATGGTTGTAGCAGTCGGGGGTGCCACAAATTTGATGCAAGCCTTTGTATTGGACTTGGTACCAGTAATCTTTCATTCAAACACACCCCACCACGGGTTTTGTCAGGTCAACCTCGACACAAAACTCTTGTAAATCTTCCTCTTCTGACTTCCTTTGTATTGATGTTGACTTTGAATGGAGTCCCTACAGCCAAAGTCGATGCTAACAAGATACTCTCATCATAGTAAATTAGATTAAGGTTGGGAAGCGAATCCAAACCAAGGGTTTTTTTCTATCTTGGCGCTGGTGAAATAAAATTATCCATGGGCTTTCCTTGATGACTTTCACGCGATCAACGTTCATGTCAAAATTGTTCATAAAATACCCAATGCATGTGTCTAGGATGTCGAAGCCTGCATAAAGCTTCCAAATTTTAGTTAATCTCTCTTTCATGATGTGAAATCCAATATTTTTATTGTAAATATTCAAAAAAAAAATTACTTCATATATTTATTGTGAATATACAAATTAAAAAAAATACTTTAAAAGCAATTGTTGTTTCTAATCCAAATTCATGGTTTGTCCTAAAGGTATGTTACATAATTAATTTTAGAAGAATCCAAACACGATACCAAATTGAGTTTGGAATTTCAATGTTTAAGGTCTCCAATAAATATCCAACCATGTCTAAACTTTGTTCTATGTTTTTAGGATGCCGGTAACAAACATTATGAAATTTTAATTAGTTTAAAGAATAAACGTTAATAATTTATATTTTTAATATGACGAATTTTTTTTTTATTTCTTCATACTTATATTTATAAATATTGAGATTTTACGCAAAATGCTTGTGTTTTTAATAAGCTATTAATATGTAATAAAAATGTTTTTAGTATTTTAAAAAATTGGTTTTCTATTTTTTTTAATCCAAAGTTAGATCTAGAGAAAATTTTATAATTAAAAGTCAACTGACTAATTTATTGAAAAAATTAAAATAAGACAATTCCTCTACAAAAGATGTACGAGCATATTCATAAGGTGGCTCAATTTAGTTTGATTTTTAATTGAAAAGTCATTTGAATCAAATTGAAAAAATATATGTAGTTTAATTTGGTTTGATTTTAATTTAAAATAAAATTTGAATCAAACCAATATTTTGTGATTTGATTTGGTTTTGTTTTTACTAAAATATTATTTCATTGAAATTTATATTTATTTTTTCATATTTTAAATAAAATTATATTAAAAAATTATTGATAACAATCTACGAAACTTAATAATATGTTAAACCTTCTACAATAAAAATATGTAAAATTTTATCTATTTTAAAATAAGCATATCTTAAAAAAGTCATTTGAAAAAAAAATAATACGTATTACATAAGTCTTATATACTTAACACTATAAAATATTATGAAACTCAAATAATACACACATAAAATATATAACACTAAAATAATATAAGTGTTAGTACAAATGTTATAATTTAGTTTGATTTGGATCAGTTTTAAAAACATAAACTGCAAATCAAAGTAAATCATTCAAAAATAATCAATTTAGTTAGATTTTTAATTTTTTAAGCAATTTTCAATTTTTATTTTTAATCAGTTTAGATTTAAACACTCTTATATATTTGACTTGTATTCCAATTTACTATACATGAATTCTAATACTAAATCCAATGATTTATTGCAAACTATACACAAAAAGAAGAATGTTGATGACTTTGTTTGTAATGGTTACTTAAACATGGACATATCTCATTCAATGGAGAGTTTATTTAATTGGAATTTAAATAATTGAAGTCAAATTTTAGATAATGAAGCTGTAATATACAAAAATTAATCCATAAATCAGTATCGTTTTTAATTCAACTAATTCAATTGCACATTAACATAAATATAACTAATTAATATAAGAGTTTAATATTTATATGACTATGTAAAATCATCCTATTATAAGTTATATTATTTAAATTATTTTAAAAGAATTATTTTAAAAATTAATAAATTTATTATACATAATAAATTAATAAATTGTGATTAAATAATTATATAATAAACTTTACATGACTTCTTTTTCTTAAATTAAACTGTTTAAAATTTCAACCTCGTATTATAATATTTTAATCATTAGTCTGAAGTCTAATCTGTACGGTTCATACGGCAGCGAAGACTTGTTGAGTCAGTAGCCGGTGACCCGAGCATGGTGATAAAAAAGTGCCCTACGCGCTTTCCTTCAAAAATACGTGGCATGTGGCATGTGACCACCGTACGAAAGCATAATAATTTTTTTAAAGAGACGAAAGCATAATAATTATGCTTTATGCACTTGTTCTTTCCTTTCGAAACTACATTGTTATATTCTAATAAAATCTTAGCTTATTCTATTATAATATTTTCTATTTTTTTTCAGTGTTTGATTTGATGTGATAGTGGTTAGTGGAAACTTCCTATCCATTGCAACTACTTGAATTTTTTACCCTTTAATGGAAATGTTTAATGAAAACCTATCATATTGTCCGACACTTTGTGAAAAAAATATAAATATAATAAAATTTATAATATGATAGAAAAAAAATTAAAGATGTTAATAAAATATTTAAAATTAAGAAATGTCCATGTATTACTACTCAAGAGAATATTTTTATTATTTACGTTTTCTACATGATCAAATCAAAGTATAAATAATTTACACTAAAATAATCACTCTGTATTTTAAGGTAAAATAACTATACTACTCTATGGTTATTTTGCGATAAAACTAGATCAGTACAAAACACTGAATTTGGATTCTTCTAAATTGGTGTGAAAAGGATTAAAAAAAATAAATTAGTATGAAATGACATGATGGGCTAATACTTTATAATGATAATTTTTTAAAATTTATTGATTTTTTTATTAGATATGTTGTTTCGTAGAAAAGGAAGAAAAAACACAAGTTCATATGCACGTGAAAAAAAAATAGAACATAAGACAATTACACTACAAATTAAATTTGTCTTTTTTTAAAACCACAAATGTGTAATAAAAGATATGGTGTAGTTTAGCTTATTTAAAATCTAGTTAATGCATTATTTAAAAATATATTCTTATTTAATACTCACTACTAATAATATAATAAATATTATTCAAGATTAATGTATTAAATAAGAATATTTTAATATTTTTTATTAAATATTTTTAATTATGTATAATAATCTTAAACATTAAAATATAAAAAAAATTATGAGAATGACTAATCAGAAAAAGAATCATATATTAATAATATATAAAATATTATATAATTATTTAATCATAATTCGATATATTTATTAATTTTAAAATAGTCATTTAAAATAATATAAATAAAATTTATGATTAAATAAACTGAGTGGGTACACGTTAAAGTCGTGATTTATTTTTAACTTCGTTATGCCGTACTAGTCCATGACATAGTGACATAGTGACATAGTGATTAATAACTTGGACATGAGTAAATGCAGAGATCGAAATCAAACCTAAAGTTCATAAAGGAACACATGGCGGTCACACTCAACTGTGAGACTATCAACATAGCACCGCAAGTTTTAGACTTCTAGTTCAACACTTTTTTTTTTATAATGTTCTAGTTCAACAGTTAACACACGCATTTTCTTAGTACTAGTATATTTTTTCTTAGTCCTACAAACGACAAAACAAAAATTAACAAAACAATATAATAATATAATAATATACTAAAAACAATAATAAATAAAAATCTGCTACCCTTTTCTTCTCTCTCTCTTCTTTCTGCCCACCGCCACTCCTCCTCCCCAAATTCCTCATTTTCTCTAAAACAAACGGATTTTTTTTTCTGCTTTCTCTGACACCCCTTTTGTTTCTCTCCTTGAATTTTGCACCACAAGAGCCTCAGTTCTCACTTCTCAGCATGGTTTCATTTGGAGCTATATATAGAGTGATCTATGTGTTCCTGCTTGGAGCTGTTACTTTGGTTTTGGGTGGGGATATAGTTCACCATGATGATGTTGCCCCAAGGAGACCTGGTTGTGAGAACAACTTTGTTTTGGTACCAATTTTCTCTTCTTCTTTTTTCTGTGTTCTTCACATGAATTGCAATTTAAAATTTTCATTCTTGGAGGTTTTTAACTTTTGATCTTGGCCTGGATGCTTGCTTTGTGGGGAAGTTCTGGAATAATGAAAGGATTGGCAAAACATGGAAAAAATACTTCGCTTTTAAGGAAATGAAAATTGGAGAGTTGGGTGGGATTAAGTTAAAAAATTTAGAAGTATGTGTATGTTTTGTATTTGATTTGATTTGTGTTTTCATTGTGGAAAGATGATCTGCACCTTCAATGATGCTGTGGTGTTTGCTCAATGCTTGCTTAAGTTTTAGAGGTTACGTGCTAAATTGTTTTATGTTGCCTTTTTATAGATTCCTTGTCACAGTTCTTGGTTGTTCACTGAAGTAATTCTTTTTATTTTACTCATAATCATCTCATAGGTGGTGTGTTTATAGCTTTTGAAGCAGAGAGATCTAAGTTTGTTATGTGGTTAGAGACTTAAGAGTATGCTAATTTTTTGTAATATACTAATATCTTCTATTTGATATCTATGGTTTCTTTTTATCACTTTTCCATTTCTTTTGCATGATTGTTGTCATGCAAACTTGCACCTTCGGCACTTGAGGTTGATCCAGGTGGGGTTGTTTTCTAGAATCTAGATACTACTGAAAGACCTGAATTTGTTTATATTCTTCTCCAAATGCTTTTACCCTTTATCTGTCCCTGTAAAATTTCTGCAGTTCAGTGCCCATTATTTTGTTGATTGACCTTCTTTGGTGGCTATCTAGGTGGTGAAAATTTTATTTATTTGTGAATGTATTCAAAATTTGACTAAGAACAAAATTTGATTGTGGCCAGCTGATTGGGAACTATATTTTGTGAACTGATTATGAAAATTCTTTTAGCTTATGTCTTCATGGTTTCCAGCAGCTATTTCTGTTTTCTTAAATTGTGTATTGCAATATATACATATGCATGCATTTTTCTTTAACAGCTTTGATCAATTTCTTCGTTTCTGTTAGGTAAAAGTCCCCACTTGGATTGATGGTGTGGAAAACAGTGAGTATGTTGGTGTCGGTGCAAGATTTGGCCCTACATTGGAATCAAAAGAAAAACGAGCCAATCTTTCTAGAGTTGTCATGGCTGATCCTCCTGATTGTTGTACAAAGCCTAAGAATAAGGTATTTAAATTAGTTATTAAGCTAGAAAACTTACCAAATGTAACTTTACTTGCATGTGAAGCATAATTGTCTGGATTGAAAGTTTTATTTTTTTTTTTCAAAAGTAATTTGTATTTTCTATTACTTTGTACTCTTGTTAGCTCACCAACGAGATCATTTTGGTGCACCGAGGAAAATGTAGTTTCACAACCAAGGCAAATATAGCTGATGAAGCTGGTGCTTCAGCCATCCTCATTATAAACTACCATACAGGTGTTTACATTTTCTTTTTAATGCTTTTTGAGATCTTATAGTCTATTGTGTTCATCACTTGTCCGTTAGTGATTTCACAGTTAGAGGTGATTTTGGGGACATTAGTTGCATAGAATGCTAAGTAATATTTTTCATTATTAGTTATTAGGGTATACAAAGAAAATTGCAACAATTGAAACAAATATTTCTTTTATATAAAATATAAAAATATTACAGTGTTTTGAGAAACTAATGTATTTCATCGCTATACAGAACTGTTCAAGATGGTTTGTGAAGAAAATGAAACTGATGTTGATATTGGAATACCTGCTGTCATGCTTCCACAAGATGCTGGATTGACTTTGGAAAGGCATATAAAAAATAAATCCAATGGTATGATTGACTTTCTACGAGCCGTCCCTTGTTGTGTAATTAGTTATGGTTCTTCTTTTGGCATAGGACAATTTAATTTTTAAAATGATGGCTTATATTTTATATATGATGTGGACATGTGCCTTTCTTGATATTGGTTGCACTTCTGCATGTACAATTCCTGCTCTTTAGTATCCATCCAGTTATACTCTCCACTGCGTCCATTGGTTGATGTTGCGGAAGTGTTTTTGTGGCTTATGGCTGTTGGTACCATTTTAATTGCTTCGTATTGGTCTGCCTGGAGTGCTAGAGAAGCAGCAATTGAGCAAGAAAAGCTTTTAAAGGTTACCTATTTCCTTTTTGTGCCAACTTTACTCTCTAAATAGAGTGAAAATAATAAGAATAGAAAAATGAGTAAGAGCTAAACAGAGCCAAATCAAAAATGCTGAAAAGACAAATACATAACTTTTGCTTTGTTTTCTACCTGTCAGGGAGGTAATATAAAACAGGATTTTATTCTCTTTTAATATCAGCAAGTTATGCCCCCTTTTAAAAGAAATATTTCCCCTCGTTTGAAAACTCATTAATCTAGTTACTAATATATGGACCAACTACTTGCAGGATGCTTCAGAGGACTATGTTAATACAGAAAATGTTGGTTCCAGTGGTTATGTGGAAATCAGTACTGTAGCAGCAATTTTATTTGTCATGATTGCTTCTTGCTTCTTGGTTATGCTGTATAAATTGATGTCATTCTGGTTTGTTGAAGTTCTGGTGGTTCTCTTTTGCATTGGTGGGATAGAGGTGAGTTGTTCTTGTTCAATGCTTAGTTCTTGTTTATTTAGAGTATTCCTTCCTCTAATCTAGATTATAATCAATTTACTGATCAACCAGCTTTACTTATCATCATTGTGTATATTCTTTAAGGCAGCTGCAATGTCTTAGATTGTAATGGGGGGTCTCCCTTGTGCTGAACTTTTAACGACAAATTTCTTCTCTAATTAGTTATAGTGAAATCAAAAAGGAAATAAAAAAAGGCATTTGACCAAAAATAAAAAGAAAACCAAGTGGGAGAATGCTCTTTCGATTGGTAAAGATATTTGGTAAGCTAGCTCATGAACATTAGTTGAGAATTCTCTAGGTTATGCTTAAGGCCCATATTTTATCTGAGCCAGACACTCCATGATTGTTTAGTAATCTTTGCATTAGTAATAGTAATTACTTGGAGTTAAAGTCTATGAGTGCAGAAATAGCATGATTTTGTTGTCATACAGCAGCTAAATCTTTATATTCTTCATGTGTTTTCAGGGTCTACAAACTTGTTTGGTGGCTCTGTTATCATGGTAAGTTTTTTTATACAAAAGGAAGGTGGTTGGATGAGCGAAGGATACAATAACTAATCTGCCAACTTTTCTTTTGTTATGACTTATGAATTTATGTCTGACCTGTTGAGTTATATATCTTGTGCTTTTAATAATCAACATTTTCATTGTAACTGAAAGAAGATATAACTACACTTGTTATGACCCAAAGATAATGTTGTGGAGCATACTTTATTTATGTTTTTAAATTATGATTAATTGGTTTGTTTATTGTTGATATTAATGGTAGCAAATTAGGGTGAGAATTAATTGACATAGCCATCATTTTTTTCTGTATACCTATTTCCTGAAAAATATAGCATTGAGGTGGTAATGAACTCTATTTCATAACCAAATATAGCAAGACACACGTATTGCTCCGAGTGAATATTGCTTGAAGATGTATTTTATTTAATTTTTGCATCAACATTGGTTTTTCCTGCTTTCTTTAGTCTCAACATTGCAATAAATCAATATTGTCTGAAAAAGAAATTAGTTCAGCTTGAAGTTTATTGCTGTAGGGTTCATAGTTCATTGTTCATTCTATTGGTTTCTTTAGTTAAGATATGAAATTGACAGCAAAATGCTTATAGTTTCAGATGGTTTCAACAACCTGCTCAAACATTTGTGAAGATACCCTTCTTTGGAGCTGTCTCATATCTGACAGTTGCTGTTACTCCATTCTGCATAGTGTTTGCTGTGGTTTGGGCAGTTTATCGTCGTGCATCGTTTGCTTGGATTGGTCAGGATATCCTTGTAAGATTAGTTTTGTTACTTTTGCTTAGAAAATAAATCTATTAATTTTACTATATCTTCTGGTTATTTTTTTCTTCCTTTACATTTTCTAATGTTTATTATTTTCTATCCCTTTGGACTGGACTGGCTGGCATTTCTGATTAAAGTACAGAAAATTGTGATACAATCATAAGAAATCCACTTGCAGCATGACTTATATTTTGCTTTCCAACATTCAAACATCACTGATATAAAACTGAAAATGTTCTGAAACTAGCATGAAATCTGATATTCTTCCTCTGGTTGTAATTAAAAGGGAAAAATATGTTTTTGGTCCCTGTACTTTCAGTCAAACTTGGCTTTGTTCCCTTTACTTCCAAATTGATGAACTGAGTCCTTCAACTTAAGAAAATATGTGAATTTAGTCCCTCTTTCAACTTTGTGCAGTCAAAAACTGCCACTAAATGTTAAGTTTAAACATGAAGAGGGACTACTTTCACATATTTTCAAAAGTTGGAGGATTAAATTCACCAATTTGAAAGTACAGGGATAAAACCAAGTTTGACTGAAAATACAGGGACTAAAAACACTTATTTCCCTTAAAAAAATGACTGTAGGATACCACATTTGTGGCTTCAAATGT
The DNA here is from genome assembly GCA_007407185.1 of Glycine tomentella. Lineage (NCBI taxonomy): Eukaryota > Viridiplantae > Streptophyta > Magnoliopsida > Fabales > Fabaceae > Glycine > Glycine tomentella. The sequence continues at coordinate 1,145,698 of PYAF01004598.1, forward strand.
ATTGTTTTGGTTTACATATCATACAGATCCAATAACTAATTATATATTGCATTAGCACTATCTGCTAGTGTGGAATCATGAACTAAGTATCAAGGAGGGCATTCTTTTGCTATTGATCAATGGAAAAGTTTTGAAGAACAAAATCAAATTCCTAATCTCTGCTTTTATATTACAGAAATTTGACTGTAACTAATCATCAAAATGAAACATGGTCGGAGATTGTTCTTAACCCATTGATATACCTGCTATTAGTTTCCATTCCTATGATTTTTTATTTTTCTGCTTCACCTCAATGTTTTTCCTCTCTTGTCACTTAAAAAATCTATTTCTCTTAATAATACTTGTTCCCTTTTAATGTAGTTCTGAATATAAATTAAAATTCTACCTTTTAGGATTTCTTAGTTAATACTAACACTCCTTATTTAAGATTGTAAGTGTTTATAATATAAAACTTCCAAGATATTAAGAGGCAGATTAATATTTATTTAACTGTTTACTTTTCTTTTTTTGCCTCCTGTCATTCAGGGTATCACATTGATAATTACAGTTCTTCAGATTGTTCGCATACCAAATCTCAAGGTAATTAAGGATTTATAGTTATTTTTTTCTCACTGTGTTTGGTTAAAAAAAAAAAAAAAAACTTGTCTTAGGCACTATGTCCTTATTTACTTGTTTGTGATACTCTTGAATTTAAGAATAGGAGTCACACATGGGGCATTTTTATAATAGTTAAACTGAAAAATCATTGAAGACATAGCTTTGCTGGATACTACTGAACTTTTATTATGAACAGAAAAGCACCCACTGACCGACATATACCTTTTTTTCTGAATCAGGTTGGAACTGTTCTTCTCAGTTGTGCCTTCCTATATGACATCTTCTGGGTGTTTGTCTCTAAACGGTGGTTCCATGAGAGTGTGATGATAGTGGTGAGTGTTTTTGAAAGTTCTCCCTCCTCTACCATTCTTTCCAAAGCTTGATTTTGGTCTCATACATGATGCTGTTTTCCCGTTAAAATTAATATAACTATTCTCTATACAGGTAGCTCGAGGTGATAAGAGTGGAGAAGATGGTATCCCCATGCTTCTCAAGATACCACGTCTGTTTGATCCTTGGGGTGGTTACAGTATCATCGGATTTGGGGACATAATCTTACCAGGACTTATAGTGGCATTTTCACTAAGGTAGAATTGGAAGTCATAATACATACCTCTCCTACTCATCTTCGACTTCCTTGTATTACTGATTTTTTGGTGATAGAATAACTGACCACATTATTTCCTTGTAAAATGTTTTAGATAGATGGAAAGGATAATGGTCTTTCATCATGTAACAGTTCATGAACTTATTCTATTGATAACTAACTTTACAGGTATGATTGGTTGGCAAAGAAGAACCTTCGGGCTGGATACTTCTTGTGGGCAATGACTGCTTACGGTTTAGGTATGAAATGTTTGTTCTGGGATAGTTTTCATGAAAAATGTGAAAATATTTGGACCTGTTAACTGTTATGCTAGATTCTACAAATATTATATGCTCGGCTACTCTAATAATATTCTAATAAGTTAACTAGGGAACATTCTAGGAAACTGGCTTAAAATTGCTGCACATTTTTAAGTGCATCAACTTAACATGTTATTGCAAACTTGTCAAGCTAGTGGTGTCTTTGGATGGTAGCATAATAGGCAAGGGTTTAAAGATGTTTATCTCTAGTTTAAACTTGTCAATTTACTGTTTAGCATTAATAAGAAACCAATGGCACAACACTTTGACAACATTAACTTATTAATAAGGAAGTTGCTGTTGGCTTTGTCCTTTACATCATTCCTTGAATTTTTATCTGCAGGTCTCCTCATCACATATGTGGCTTTGAACTTGATGGATGGGCATGGTCAGCCAGCTTTGCTTTATATAGTCCCATTTACACTTGGCAAGTATAATTAATAAGACTAATTTAAATCTACAGTAGAAACACCTATGATGGCATGCTGGTGTGTAATAGTTACATTTCATACTTCCCTCTATCTGCAAAAATACTCCTTGGTGTTATATTTGAGCCTCTTCTATTGGCTGTTGAAGGTGCCTATGCTTAAATCATGCTAATTAGTAATTAGTATCACTTCAAAAAAAGGAGTTATATCAGACAGTTTGCAGCAAATATAATCTTTTTGCATGTAGTGAAAATTTTCATAAGTGGATGTGGGCAAAGAAGTAAAGTGATTTTACTGAAAATTATCTTTTGACAGACTGCAATAACATCAATTGGTCCGTGTAGCTGACATTGCTTTGATAAAACTGATTGCTGTTGGCCCAAGGACCGACATAGTAGACATTTAGGTACTGCATGGCATTAAGATCTTGTCCTTTTTCTGCAAACCTTATTCTGGAATCATAAATGCAGGCACCTTTCTGTCATTGGGAAAAAAGAGAGGGGAGCTCAAGATTTTATGGACAAGAGGGGAACCAGAAAGGCGTTGCCCTCATATCCAAGAGGATAACCAATCAATTGACAGCCACCATTGATCAGCAGCAGACTTGTACCTTCCTAGGTATTAGTTTATAAGAGAGTCACAGGGTCTCTTAGGACATTATGTAACATTTGTAACTTTGTTGTAACAGAATTTCAGTCAAATTGTATGATATGATAGCATAGACTTAAAAAGTTATAAATCAGCAGCTAAGATATGAGAGATATCACCCAATTGTTCTGATATTCAAAGGGACCCACCAATCTGTGTATTGTAACCTTATTTTTTGTGAGAGAGCGGATGGAGAGTCCATTTCCTGGTTGATTATGGCTTTGCATCAAGGAGAGTCTGATTAAAAACCATGTCTTTATCAAGTAAATGCCAAGAAGCAAAGTGACATGCTAAGGAAACTCCAATCATAGAGAGAAGGACTGTTAAAATGCTGCTAACACTGAGAAGCTGCTGTTAAAAGTCTGATCAACACCATGTCTCCATAACTTGTATCATTATCATTGTTATTGTTATTAACTACTGTTACTGTTGTTGTATACTTGTATGACATTTGAACATGAAGTTAGCTAAATTTTAATTTCTGCAAGATTTAAAACTTTCGAGATTGAGAGGAAAGACATGGATTTATTCAATGTTGTGTGGCATATGCTAGTTCTTTTATGAAAATCTGGCTAATAGAACACGAATCCTTTGTTATGACTTAAGCACGAGAAAAGTTTAACCCAAAAAACTAGTCCATCTATAGTGTCTCAAGGCTTAAGTATCATTTCAAGTATGAGTCTTACCAAACATACTTGTAATTTCTGGCCCCTTTCATCAGAAACTTCAAGGTTTATCCTATTCCCTATATGACATAAAATTGAGTTATTCGTTTGAATTTGAAATCAATCCTGAATAAAATTCGATAGAATGAGATAAGAGTAAATTAATTTATTTTTTAGCATAATATATCAATCTCAGTTTTATGTATAATTATATAAAATATTGTTCATCACGTTAAGAGAAAATTGTTTAGAAAGTTTCAGAGAAATATATAATATGATATCATACTGAGTTAAGACAACCCCAAATACATCTTAAATTTGCTCTAAAATTATATCAGCACTAATTTTAAAATGGGTAAATAATCATTTCTGTCCCTAGATAGATAAAACTCTGACAAATCCGTTTCCAAAAGATGGAAATTCAAATTTTAGTCCTCGAAAATAAAAAAAGTTTGACAAATTCATTCATTCGTTAATGAAAGAGTCTACATGACATATTCAGAGATAAATTTGTCAACGCTCTAACATTCAGGAACAAAAATGATTATTTATCCAAAATATAATTTAATCTTCATTTTTTTCCTTTTTTAATTGTTGTAAACATAACATTACTATAAACACTTAAAAAATAAAAAAGCAAGCATAAATTAGAACAAATATAATAATAAACATAATATTAATTAATAAATATAACATTGCAATAAACACTTTCCTAATTTTTGTAAGTATTTATTGTAATATTATACTTGTAACGATTAAAAAATAGGAGAAAGATTAAATTATACTTTCCTGAATATGTCATATAGACTCTTTCATTAACAATAATGGATGAAAATTGACGGATGGATAGATTTATCGTACTTTTTCATTTTTATAGATTTTAATTTGAATTTTATCTTTCAAAAATGAATTTATCAGTACTCTACATATTTAAAGATGAAAATAACTATTTACCCTTTTAAAATTCAAATCCGTCAAGATTAACTTCAAACTAAATCAAATTAGGGGCGAATGGATCATGAACCCCACTAGCTTTATCTAGTTCAAAGTGAGAGAGCGATGTACAGGGAAATTCTGACTAAATCAAGAAAAAGTGAAAAACATATCGAAGGCCATGTCCGGCCGAAGGGAATTCGAAGGACCCATCTATTTTTTTTATAAAAAAAAGGAGGGACCCATCTATTTGTCCCTAAACATCGCATTATTTTTATGGTACAACAATAATTGTGAATCTTCTTTCAGTATCTTCTTATTACTAATTGGATAAAAAGTATTGAATGTCTTTTTTATATTTTCAAGACATTAAACATTTTTTCTTTATAAATATTAGAAAGATCAAAAAGAAATTGTAAGAGAATATGACATTACTTACACTGTAAATTTTGAAAATGAGAAGACAGGAAAGAAAATATTGTGGATTCAATTTCTCCCACTAACAAAAAAATTAACAATTAATAACATTTATCAATAAAAATGAGCATTTTGAAAAAAAAAATCACATGGTAAACTCAATCAACCGAATTTCACGTGTCAAGTGAAGTGAATTTTACTCGCAAAGCAGTGAAGATTAATCCTTATCCCCACACCAAATGTCTTAAAAAATTCAATGTATTCCATACAAATAAAATGCAAAATTGCAAAGGCACAAAAATAAAGGATTACTATTCCATACAAACTAGGAGCTTTTTTTTTATTTGACCTTAAAGTACAAGAGTCCCCAGAATAAAATTGGGCACCAAAAATGAACTGCAAAGAATAGAATATAACAACGGAAATGCAAAAAAAGAAAAACAACTGACAAGCAAAACTTTTCTTGCTCTTGCCAGCATCTCTCAAAATTGTTGAAGCCTCTGGTAAGGATTCATTTCCATAATTCCATTCTAAGTCCAGTCCTGAAGATGGAAAGAGAGATTTAGTGAGTTGGAATAACACTACAAGAGTTGAAAAGGGATGAATTTGGAGCATATTTTCTTAAAAAGTGCTTTATTACTAAGGAGAATGTGAGTAGTTCCCTAAGGACACTTAACAACACTGATTAAAGAATCAAAAGTGAAGAGGTTTTATAAGAAACAGCAACATTTCTAGTAAAAGCTTTTTATTTATTGATTTCTTAATCAGTGTAAATCAGATACTCATTAGCAAGACCCTATGCACAAACACTGAATGAATTCAAGCACAAATCATATAAATACAAAACAGTCAGAAATTACGACACTCACAAAAATAAGGTGAGCGTAAAAATCTCTGGCAATAATAGCACATCATTGTTTATAAATTGACAGGATATGCCACTATACAATTTGACCCTGCACCGCAGGATTAGCTAACAGACTAACATGCATCATCAAGTATATATAATAAGAAAAAAACAGTGAAACTATAAAACTGGATTCATGTCACCAACATTAACAGAAAAAAAAATAAATAAATAAAAGCAGAAGATGCAAAAAGAAACTAGAATGGAGAAAGGAAAAAGAAGAGAATTTTTTTAGCACAAAATACAAATTATTTTTTAAGTTCAGCTAGAAAGCATATGATGGATAAGGAAAATACTGTGACACAAGGCGAAAACATACAAGCATGTCGCCTTAGAAAACCATCTGTAGTAAAAAGCATTGTCTTCCGTTCTTGCCCTGAAGATAAAAGTTCTTGCATTCTTTCTGGCCAGTCAGAATTTAATCTGCGGGCAAAATCTTCCACTTCCCTGCATCAAAAGGTACCGTGGAAATAAAATTTCAGGGTGCATCATACCATCATCTTAAAAGCACTCTAGTGTAAACTACCATGCAAACATCTCTTTATATCTACCTAAAATGAAAAGGTAAAAAACATAAAGATAAATAAAGAGTGTCAT
>PYAF01004598.1:1151895-1240924 GCA_007407185.1 Glycine tomentella
TCTTTCTGGCCAGTCAGAATTTAATCTGCGGGCAAAATCTTCCACTTCCCTGCATCAAAAGGTACCGTGGAAATAAAATTTCAGGGTGCATCATACCATCATCTTAAAAGCACTCTAGTGTAAACTACCATGCAAACATCTCTTTATATCTACCTAAAATGAAAAGGTAAAAAACATAAAGATAAATAAAGAGTGTCATTAACATTGCCACTATGCTTAACTCAAGTGTGCAGAACTCATAGGTTCCCCTCCTTGAAAACCAAAAAGGTATAAGAATAGAGTTCAAATCATTCCAGGGCTTTGTCCTCTGTATATGCAATAGTCCATATAAGATCTATTCAGCAATGTGGCTGAATAAGCAGAAAAAAAGCTAGTGACTTGCAAGAGCAACTATGCTAAAGATGATACCAGCCACAAGAAAAATACAAAAAAGGTTTTAAAAAGATTACAATACAGTATAAAGCATTGAGTCAGAAAATAATCCTACCTGTCAATTTTTTCCTTTAAAGCAGGATCGATCTCATCATCTATATCACCATCATCAAACTTAACCTTAGGAGAAAATGTGTCATCTTCTGCATAGCGTAAATACGAGGTCTCGCTAATGCTCTCAGCTTCAGAACTTTGTCTGATATCATGACCATTTACCTCCTATTATGAGAAGAAAAAGGCAATAAACACTTTAACATTTTGGTAATAAGACCATAGCCATGTTCATTCAAAATGGACAATGCCAAATGATACAACTTTTAAAACCACCTTTTTGTTCAGTTCAGATTCCTCCTTCAAAGAAGAGTTCTTCTGTTGCTCTTTTTTCCTCCGGTTCTTCTTTTTATTCTTTGATGTTTTAACTCCCTTTGGATCTGCGACAAAATTCTTCACCTTCAGTAAGAAATTCAAAAGCGGAACTGGAGAAAAATATATAAAAAAAAAAAACTATAGCTCCCAGACAATTTCTCTCCAAAAGCATCTCAAAAATATTTCAAAAGGCATTTAGTGATGCTACACATCCCAAAAATCATATCAATACTAGTCCTAAATTATGTGACAAAATAAGTGCACTATCACAAGATTAATGACATTTGGCACCAAGAAAATAAAAAATTATACCTATAAAGAATTAAGTCAATTCTGCTAGTAAATATCTTTATTTTTTTCTAATTAAAATTATTTCAAAACATTATAATTTACAATATTTCTCAACAATCATAAGCTTATGAAATCAAATTTTGCAGGCATGTTTAAATATTTCTTATATATCAATTTACATGAAATTTAGTTAAAGAGGGGTAAAATGCTTGTCATATAAAAAAGGAGACAAACTTTAGCACTCTTCTTGCCTATACTACTTCAGCTTGGCTGTCATAAACTTTGTTGGAGACTAGCATCAATTTATCATCTAAAAATGCCATAATCTCTCAAATTTAGAATGTCATCATCTTTACCAAGAGACCACCCATAGTAGACAGTTACCTGTGCATCCTAGCATTCAGAATTACATTGTGAATATGAAGGAACTTATTGCCCAATTGGATAATGGCCCAAGTCAATTCATCAGCTCATCTAATGGTTCAGAAGGGATTTTCATGGCCAATGAGTAACATTAAATATAAAAGTCCTCACCAATTAGGAATGAGAAAAGTACACATTTGATCAATCTATAGACAGAAAAACATGAAATGAATACAAAGAAAGGGAAGATTAATATGTTCAATTTACCTCCAGCATTTCCATTAATAAAAGACAAAAGGTCATCAACTGAACGTTCATCAACATGCTCTTCCTCAACTTCAACATTCTGAAACATGCGAACAGATTTATTCTTATTTAAATCAAAACTTATCTACAATTTAGAAATATAAAATGAAGCAAGAACACATCAGCACCAATTTTGTCAATGGTTGGTGGTGCATCTTTGAAATAGAAGCAACAGATGAGATGCTTACTTGTGTTTGACAGCTTTGGTAGAAGAAGCAAAAAAATTGTGCGGCCAAAACCCAAAACAATATATAACTACAAGGATCAAAACCTAAACTTGTAAAACTAAGGATTAGATCAAAAACCAAACTTTTAAAAATACAGGGATCAAAACCAAAATCAAGGTAAAGTATAACAACCAAAATCTATTTAAACTATAAATTTTCTCTTCATATATATGAATCTCTTCTATCAAAATAAATTTACATTTTCTCCAACATTGTTGCCTTGCTTCAAAAAATGGTGACACTATGCAATCTGCCGTAAAACTATGTCTATGGAAGTTAATGCAAATATGCAATATCTTTTGCCTTGTTGAAAAAAATGCAAATATGCAATACACCACTGACAACACTGATCTGTACAGTTCTTATCAATAAAAGTTCAATCAGAAAGACCTAATTAAGGAATAAGGACTACAATTGGCATTGACAGTGTGACATATAAAATGACCTGAAGATAAAGTAAGAAACAATTTGGTGGCACCTTTAACCTTTCACGCTCTTTTAGTTCTTTTCTCTTTTTGGCATACAAACGGTTCAAAAGCCTGATCCTTGGGTCAGCCGTTATATTTCTCAAGGGCTCCAACTTTTCTTCCTGGATCAAAAGAATGTGTGAGAAATGAAAATAGAAAACCCAAAAAGATATAATTGGCATACAGAGTTCTCACAAGCACCAGACACCTCTGTAAGATCATCAGGCAAATGAAATATATCACGTATCTCCTCCGGTGTTTTCCCTTCAATTATTCGAGCAAGTGCACGACTGGTAAGATCAACCAAAGGTTTTAACTGAAGGCTGTCTGCAGCAGATGTCAACTCACAAAGCCTCTCTGTGTCTATCCTAACGAATTTCTCATCATAAGATTTACGTTCCTATAGAAATAATAATCCCTAAGTCAAATACCTTTTTCACATTTATTGTTCAGGCTTGGATCGTCTTGTCAAGTATGAAGATAATAACAATGTAAGAGCATTGAAAAAAAGCAGTCAAACCTTGTTTGAGCGGCCTGGTACTTGATGAAACCGACAATAGTCAAGAATTAAGCTCAACATGGCAGGACTAACTTGTTGAGGAAGACATATTGCACAACTCTTGGAAGATCCCATGCCTTTTTGTATTATTTCTTCACATATCAGTGGGCAAAACATTGCAATTTCTTGTTCCACTTGTTGGATTGAATCATCTGAAGTCTGAAGCCAGACATACGGCTTCATCATCTGAAAATACAAACAAAGAATAGTTTCAGTTTCAATGTAAGAAAGTAACCAATGCAAGGTCTTGACTCTCTTGTAGGGAAGTTTCATTGCATTAACTTTTTGTTTTGGTGGATTTCATTGCATTAAATTCAAGAATAGAAATTATGATATTCCAGACAAGACAAGTACACAACTAAACATACAATCATAGAAAAATTGGAACGCAAAAGCTATTTAAGAGACTACCCATCTACACTAAGTTAATTCATTGATTCAAGGAGAAAATAGACACCCATCTACACTAAGTTAATTCATTTATTCAAGGAGAAAATAGACTACCCATCTACACCAAGTTAATTCACTGATTCAAGAAGAAGATAATGCACAGAGTTGTATGAGCCACATGCATGTCTAAGGCTTTCAAAGAATATTGAATGTTGTAAAAGAAGATCTAGAAAGAGACATTCACCCCTGAAACTCCCTGTTATTTAATTGATAGGTCATGCATGTGCATGCTGTCTGAATCCACAATCCCTCCCTACAATCTCCATCATCGAAGAGATTGAGGAGAAAACTAGACCAGAGAGTCATTAAAATGCTAAAACAACTCATTTAAAACCGAACACTCGAAAACAGTTAGTATTCACATAATCACAATTCATATCAAATAAACACATAGTTTCATTTTCATATGCAATATTTGAGAGGGTGTTGGGATTCAACCGTGTAGAGAAAAAATGGCACTAAACCTATCAAAATTATTGAATAGAGTGTAATTTCTATTAAGTATTACTGGAAATGGATTAACAAACCGTATACAAGAGAATACATAGTTAATAAATAACGGTCAAAGGAATAAGTATAACAGTTACTACCAAAAGCAAAAAAGGAAGCAGTACAACTCAAATGAAATATTGGGCCACGGTCAAGATGGTTTGAAGAAAAAAGTATATATTCCCTTATACAAAAAGGTAGCATACCTCAGGTTTAATAACTGCCAAGTCAGTTTCTGACATATGACAACAATTTGAAAAGAGAAATACAGGGATACTGGAAGTTTCTTTATGGTGCAAGGAATTCCTGATTTAAAAAATTAAACTTCAAATCCAAACAACCACTTAATATGTCCACCTGCCAAAGGACTTCTGCAATAGGATGATGTTACTTGAGCAACATTACTCAAATCCACAAGGTCCACAGGAGAATTTGCAGTATTACACAAATCTCTATCACAATATTTCAACCAGTAAGTAAAACAGGCGTGAACTTGCCAAATAGCAAAATGAAGAATGATTTGGTACCTCTCAAAATCAAAAAAGAAAGCTGCAAAGTTAAGGATAAGAAGTCAATAACTGCAGTAGATGACAATATAGAAATGAAGAGCAGACAAAAATATACTACCTCAATATCAAGCATGGCCAAAACACAAGCATTAGCATATTATATATGAAAAAGACTACCACAAATTGATGCAAATAGTAAATTTTATCCAACTTTATTTTCTACTTAAAATTTTGTGATCAGAGTTTGTCAACACCAAATGCATACAAAAATATATTTGTCCACTATACCTTATTCATAAACTTATAATAGTGTAGAATTGTGTAATTCTTCCTTAGTATTTTCTAAGTTGTCTGTTTTAGACTTTAAGTCAACCTATTGTACTCCCTCCATTCCTATTTATAGGACCCAAGTTTGAAATGATGTTTGTTCTTTTTTATAGGACTCAATCTATAATGTTTCTTTCATTAATTATTTTTAGACTAGAAATACCTCTAATTAAAAGAAGAGAGAGAATGTATTGCCAAATAATTAGAAGAGAGAGAATATTAATGACAAGGATAGTTTAAAAAAAAGTTATAAATTTAAGATAAATTTTTAACAAATATTAAAAGCTATTTACACCTATCTTTAACTGAATTTTTGCAGGAACATTCATAGTATTATGCTAAAAACATTCATAAATTGAACTTTCGAGACTTCGACACCTAACAGCATTATCTAATATACAGTTGCCACACATTAGCAAGGTTCAATGCAGCATTTTGCACCAATAGCCAAGAAGCAGCATCTAAAGTAAGGGTTCCACTTCTCAAAACAGCTCTAGCAAACTACTTAAAACTAAATGGCTATTACTTGCGTTAAGAATTCAAAAAATGTAAGATTAAAATTACAAGAATTTATTTACCTTGTCAATAACCCCACTTCACTGATGATACTCTCACAAGTACCAAACTAGCTCTAATTCTTAATTGGCTGGCATTATCCAACTAAAATTATTTTAAATTCACACCCAAAAATGAAAGAAATAAAAAGTCAAAAATAAGCAGATAAATCAACTGTTTTTTATTAAAAAAATACTAATCTAAAAATTTAGTTTTTTTAACATTATTTTTCCATGGAAATCAGAAAACAAAATCATTTTTTTTTTTGGTGAAGGACATCCCATCACACCATAGTTCCAGAATCAGTCATACGCATTCTCATGCTCATTTACGAAGTGAAAAAGAGTTTGACTTTATCGTTTCTGCAACCTCGTAATAATCACACAGATTTCGCAGCTAAGCAAAATAAATTAAATAAACAACAACAAAACAGCATAAGAGAGTGCAAGCGTGTTTCTTTAGTGAGAAAAAACACATATTGAGACGACCCACAATTCTCCAACACGAACTTAGGGGAATGAAAAACGAATGCACCATTCAAATCAAATGTAAGAATGAATTGTACATCGTACATACCTGAGAAATAGATTTTGCAGAGTGACAAAACGAAGGAGAATAAAGAGGAGAGAAATGGAAGTTATAAATTTTTTGTGACTGAGAAATTTTTCACTTTAGTATTACAGGATTTGGCGAGGGAATCTTTTTTCTGATTCGTATTACAGAATCACGAATTCAGATCCTAACTTGTAATAAAAAAAAAAAAAAAATCGGTATCTATGCTTACTGAGAGTGAGAGAGGTTGAAACCCTAGCAAAGTTCAATAAGAACGAACGATGGTTGAAGGCAGAAAAGAAGGGGGATTTGAAGGAAGGAAGGAGTACTTGCTTTGAAGTAGCAAATTGAAATGTGAGAGAGAAACAAAGAAAACAAGAGCATCTCCAATTATTTATCAACTTAATTATTATTATTTATGAATTTTATCATTTAATTTTTTTCTGCATATTTAATCATTATATATACTTTCTAAATTTTTTACAACATTTTACCAATTTGTTAAATGTGTAATAAAGTGCATCCTAAAGATTCAGCATAAAAAAAAGTATGCCCCTAAAGATTGACAAAGTTTTGTTCGTAACATAATAATAAACTTTGCCAAAATTAAAAAAAATATATATGAAAATTATAAAATATGATGGTAACAAGTGTAAAAAATTTGAGTAATAAAATTTATAAAATAATCATAATTGAGTGATAAAATATGTCATTAATCCTAGATGTTATTGAAAATTTGGAAGAAACAAGTTCTTATAAGATTTTATGATGTTGTTTGGAACAAACAAGTTCTTATAAGATTTTATGATGTTGTTCACAAAAGTAATTACCAACAAGATTGTTTAATTATTAAAAAAAATCAACTCAAAAAGAGTTTTTATGTGAGCAAAAAATAAAATAGTACTCACCAAAAATAAATTAAACATTCAAATTGAGTTTTACTGTTGAAATAAAAATTAGCTAGTATATTTAATTTTTATGTGGCAACAAGCCATAAAGACACCCACTAAAAAAAAGTTAAGAACTCCAATTAAGTTTTTGCATTGGAAATGTTCTAAAGTTAATAACAAGGATATAGCAAAAAAAAAAAAGTCAATAACATGTTTGGAAATACAATTTTAAGACCAAAAGCACATCATTAACGTGAAAGCTATTTTTGAAAACTTTACGTTAGACATGAAAAACTATATAACATGTTTTTTTAACAAAAATATCCTTAATTCTTGCAGAAAAAATTCTAACGAAATTTGAAGTAGACATTCTATTGATCCATAAAAGAGGATCCATAAATGAATCCATTACCGGGTCTGGACCTAGCATTGAAGCAAAGTCTTCCAGAGAATTGTCCCAACATAATTGCTATTGGCCCTTACCATATCCGTGGAAAGATTAAAATACCCTTTTCTTCAATTATTGGCACTCATCCTTCCCCATCATCCTTTCTTCTTTCCTTTCCTCTATTCCTCTCTTCCTCTCTTCCCTTCTCTCATGAATCTCTCCCTTGTGCAATTTTTTTTCATGTTTGTCAATACAATAAAATCATGATTTTATTGTGCAATTTGTACAATGAAATCGTAATTCCATTTTTTTTTTATTTTTTTGACAACACAATAGAATCACAATTCTGTTTGTTTTAAAAAACATCTTATAACGGAATCGTGATCTCATTGAATTGCAAATTCGTCCCCACTAATCATGCAATAAGGGAATAAAAAAATTCACAACAGAAGTATCATTATGTCGTGCATTGCACAACATAATCACATTTTTCTTGCACATTTTTTTCCGTATCATCACTTGCACAACGAAATCGTGATTTTGTTGTGCAATGTTTTCGCAACCACTTTGTATAGCAAAAATACACTTTCATTATACTAGTGGAGTGCGAAAAAATATACAATAGAATCACAATTTTGTTCCACAATGTTTTTTGCACCCCAACTAGTACAATAGAAGTGTGTTTTTGTTTTTCATTGTTTGAAAAATATCTTTTTGGAACTTGAGAATGTTAGTAGGGATCAAAAACAATGTTTTCGGGGCCAATGTTGTTATGAAAATTTGAAGGAAAGCCTTAAATGATATTTGATCATTATCTTAAAATTAGACTATGGTCGTTGGATTTCAAACCATTTAACATTAAGATTAACAATGCGCTAGTTTGGATAAAGATCTCATTTTGAGAGTTAAAGTTTTTTTATGAAAGTGGTCTTGTAGCTTTAGCTTCAGCAATACGAAGACCTATGAGAGTTGATATTACAACCATCGATACATCATAAAAAAAGTTTGTCAAGGTGTGTATAAAGATTAACTTGAGCTAGATGGTGGTGGGGTAGGTTTGGTTTTGCAATCATAGATTCAATGTTGAGTATGAGGGCTTTTATATAATTTGCAAGTGTTGCAGATTCTATGGACATATTATCGAAAATTTCCCCAAAAAGGAAAATGGATAAGCATCAGTACTGGAAAACTTCATAAATGATGGAAAAGGAGAACTAAATGCAATAGGAGAAAATTAGCTTGTAATCCATGCATGCGTTGAGGTCAACCTCATGAATCAAGGGATTAATGGCTTATGCAGGGATAGATTGGTGGTAACAAGAAAATATATCCAAGGTCAGATAAAAAGGCGTGGATTTTGGAGCAAACGGAAGTAAGGACCCTCGTTAATCAAAAGTTAATGAAAATATACTTCAGGCATTAACTGACCAAAATAAGAGGAATGATTTAATAGAAAATATAACAAGTTGGGCATTTAATGCTAGTAGTATGAAAGGGCTAGGTAAATTGAGTAGGATTTTTCCAAAGGAATAAAAATAAATTCATAGTGAACAAAAGATAGTAACTAAGCCAACAACAACAACAACAACACAAGATGATGAAGATGATGTTGTGGAGTGTTTGGCAGCGGAGGAATGATGTTTGTGGAACAAAACAACAACAAACTTTGAAGTGGTTTGAAGAGGTGATAATTTCTATCAAGATTGGGCTAAAGTGAAGGAAATGTAGCATAGTGCAACATGACTGGGCCATGATAATGAGAATAATAGATGGAAATTGTCTCACTGGTATGGGAGTATGTATTCGTGATGAGAAGGGGATAGTAGATGTTGTGAGGACATATTTTATGAGTTCGTCCATTAATTGGGGCTAAATGATGTTATATTTGAGATGGATCGCTAGGGTGTTATAGAAAGAATAAGAGCTCAACGAAGGAGGCTTCAGAGCTGGGAAATATGATTCAATATTGTTGGAGTATAGTGGCAATGAATATATCTTACTCAATTATTTTTGCAAAGAAACAAGATAATGGTGTGACCCATGAACTTGTTAGGGAGGCACCGTTTTTACCTAGTCATTACACTTGTTATCATGTGATTTCTTGTGTTAACTTTTTGGTGATGAATGAAATGAGTTAAATGGGTTTATGTAAAAAAAACCTAAGGCAACACCACACAATGTGCAAGCTTTGATTAAAAGTATGTTGTTCATCTCATTTTGCATGAAAAAATTGTCTAATTAGGGCCACATAATGGTGATACATCTGTATAAGGACATATGGATTGCATTTAATTTTGCATAAAAAAATAGTCTAATTTGGTTACAATCCTAAGAAAGAAATTGTACCAACATAATCATGACATAACGATACCATAAGCATTACCGTTGAGGTGTTGGCCCATGACTCAAAGCTTCTCACGTCACTCTTGTGTGGGGTTACTCCTCCCTACAATGTTGGCAAATGTCCATCAGCCATGGAAGATCCTGCGAGCAAGAACGAGATGGACATGTTGAATAAACTTCTATAGTTAGGTCATCTTGCTAATTAGGCCCACCTGTCAATTTAAATTATATGCTTCGAAGATGTTGTGATTCTTTCTTGGAATATTGGTAGGGTCACAAACAAGAGAGCTCATCAACATATGTGAGAATTGTCAGTTTGACATAATTTATTTTGTACGAGACACACATACACCTTTCCTTCCCTCTCCCGACGATTTTGTGAGAAGGAATATTATTCTATAATGACAGTGGAGCAAGCTTCAAGTCACTTTGTGATATATGGGCTTTCAAGCAAGTAAGATGTCTCATTTTCTATTCATTTGATGGACTTTATTCTTTAAGGTTTACCTTTTTAATATTCTTGGACAATCATTATTATTATGCGTTAAGAATTTATACAGGTCTAATTTACTTAATGTGAGGTTAGTTGATGGATTTCCCAAACTAGCAATGTCACCCACTTAGTCAACCATGACCATTAAACAAAATTATATGTCTTCTTAAAAGTTTCACATAACTTGTTTGCTTTAATTTTGACTATCTATGAGAAAGTATTTTTTACCATTTATGATAAGATATAATCATCAATATTTATTTATCACATTCTCAAATAAAAATGATTCTTCCACTAAATGCATCTTCCCTATCTCTCTCTCTCTAGGCATGTATCTATGACAATCGAAAGTATTTATTCACATTTAGCCTTTATTTTTATAAAAAAGAAATCAAAATTTTAAATTATTTATTAAACCTTGAGTATAAAACCAAAATGTGTTTCTAAATTTACTTCTAAGAAGGGTAGAAATAAGTGAGTCTGTCATGTTATAAAAAATACAACTTCTTAAGATGATGGAACACAAACTCTTGTATGCTTTTTTGTCTTCTATTTTCACAACCATTTCTTGCAATTAGATCATTTTTAAGTTGAAAGAGTTGAAACTCAATTAAAAACATATTTCGATTTTCAAAACTCAAGGTTTGAGTATGAATAATTTGTGAAATCCCTCAACCCTTGAGAAATAATGATGAATAATTATTTGTACAAAATTTGATTCAATATTTTGTTCGAATAATAGTTTGACATGATCACCGTTGGTTTACATGAGCTCCATGAGTAGTTTATTCGAAGTGGCAAATATAGCATATTTTTTCAATTCACTACTTTGCGGTAAATACCAACATCTAGAATCGGAATCACTCTCTTGTTGAGGCTTACTCTTAACCACACACGACACGTGCCTCACTCACATTCTTATAAGAAGCTATTCTCTAGATCTCTTCTATGTACAATACTTACATAGTTACACTATTTTCTCAACATTAGAGCAGCATGAGTCTAAGCTTATGCCTCTCCCATTTCCTATCCCCCTC
Organism: Glycine tomentella; assembly: GCA_007407185.1. NCBI lineage: Eukaryota > Viridiplantae > Streptophyta > Magnoliopsida > Fabales > Fabaceae > Glycine > Glycine tomentella. The sequence goes on from PYAF01004598.1 coordinate 1,162,940, forward strand.
CCTATTACCTTTTTGCCTCTCCTCGTTCCTACTTATATCCTAGCATAATTAGATGTGGGGGATTTCAACAAGAAATATCCTGACATTGTGGCAATATCCTAAAATTAAACTAATATTATGCATTTTAACTTGATCTAAACCTTCTATTTAAAGGGAAATTAATTAAAGATGCTTGGGTAAAATGAGATGAGACTAGTACTTGCATAGTGTTGTTATATAAGCTTTTAGTTTATAACAACAATGTTCTTAATAATGGTTTGATGCAGTGTATCTTGGCTTTCCTGCATTTCAGGTTAAGTGCATGGCATTGAGCTGACTGACGTTAGTGAATACATGACCAAGATATACTTTAGTAATGTATTTCCCTTATTGTTGTGTATTTTTGGCATGTTTGCTTCATTGCATATAATTTTTTTTATATTGACATTACTGGGAAAATTCCCTTTATTGAATCAAAAGCTCTTATTGTTCGGGAGACTCGACCATTGTGGAAACAAGTCTAACATGTTCTTTTGTCGCACATTCAAACTCGTATTTTGTTTTAGTATTGATGTTGTATTATGCTATTATGTCTGTTGTCATGTAAAGAGAAATGTATATTTAAAATTTTAAGTACATGAAGTTATTGTGTTTGTTGGTTTGAATGCTATTATACTTTTTAATAAGAGAAGTTATTTTATACAACCTCGTAAACCTTAAATAGTCTGTACGTAGCAGTGTGTGAGATAATAAATCTCTACCCTATCATGGTTCCCCATTTGCTTTACTCGAGGTTTAGAATATAGATTTTTGGATTTTATGATGTGTCACATTATCATCACAATTGAATCAAGGAATGTCTGTACTTAGAAGGAAACTTCAATCTGTGTTTACAATCTCAGTGTAACGTAGAGAAATGAACGAGAAAAAATAAATCTACTCTTGATCGGGCTTTTTCTCAAATATATTTCACATATATAAAATTGTACAATGAGAATAAATTTTATAACCAAGTCAGATGGGAACACAACTCTATTTTTAAAACGCTATTATACTTTTTAATATGAGAAGTTATTTTATACAAATGAGGCATATCTCTATCCTCTTTTTGTCCTTGCATATCTCAAACACAAAGGATGCATCAAAAGAAATGTTAAATTTTTACATTCTAATTATATAGAAAAAATGCTACATTGATAAAAGAAACGTAGAATTGCATAATATGCAAAGCCAAATTATATAGAAAAAAATGTTATATTGAAAGAAATATAGAATAATGTAATATGCAATAAGGCTTAATAGCATTACGTTATGTATGTTGAATATGAACAAGAATGGTCATCACATGATAAATTAGGTAGAAAAATAGAAATTTCTTTAAAAACCATTGTTGCATAGTAGCATTTCCAAACCGCCTCTAAATAATTTAAAAAATAAATAAATTCCATACCTTGTGGAGGTTTCAACCTTGTAAGTTTAAAATCATAAAAAAAATTGTGTAATTTGTTACCCTGTGCACCCTACATCCGTCTCAACGTCGGTTAAAACCACCGCTAAACTATTTTGCGGTGGGTTATTCCGGTGGTTATAGCTAATCGGCGGTAAGAATTTTCGCGTCTGCATATTCAGCAACGATTTTGCGACCACGGGAATTTGGGACTAGTGACAATTAAAACCGGGTTAGTGACATGTTTAACCGGCAATAAATCCCAATTTTTTTAGTTATCTAACTATTCCTACTTGGAGTAATTGTTTACGTCTTCGGTGGCAAATAATTTATTGAAACTTCTGATTATCACAGTCCAAAATAATATATTAATTTCAAAATACTTTTATTGTATTTCATTTATTTTCAAAATCAATAAAAAATGTATATAAATATATTTTTTAATTTTAAAAAAGCATACACCTTTTATTTTTTTAATAATACTTATTATTATCACCATCATTATCATCATTATTGTTCCATTGACATCGCCATAACTATTACCCATATCGTCTTACAAATATATCTTTAAATTAATTTAATATATTTTTAACTAAAATTTAAAAAGAAACCAAAACTAAAATTTAAAAATTAAAAAAAATTAATGAAATATACTTATCATCCAAACACATTATTGTTGAAATGACTCTAAAAGAATTTATCATAAAAATTAATAACTTTATCGTACATAATAATATATATAAATTATAATATAAAACTATTTTATACTTTCAAATTAAATTATTAAAAAAATACATCAAATAGCCCTAAACCGCCTAATCAAATTCTTTCCATTTCCATTCCATTGTGATGTAATTTGTTAAATCTCGACCATGTCCTCACTAAATTTATTATCATGTCCGTTTATTTTTTTTTTCATTTATGCTCCACAATAAATCCATACTAGTTATAATATTGCAATTAATTTAAAATAGATGGAATCGATTAAAAAAATTATTATCATCTTGAACTTTAAAAATAACAGGTAAATAAAACGAAAAAGATCTAGAAAATCAATACTTAAAAATTAGGGAACTAACTTATTGAACTCAGGGTTCAACTACGGCATAATCTCCAAAAAAAATGCCTATAAATTTCTATCAAATTTATATTACTCACAATTTTTTGAATCTATGTTACTAATATATAATAACTATTGGTCAATTGCATGGTATTTGTAAATAGTAATAAACATAATAATTAAAAATATGCTAATAAGCAATTAAAAATTCACTCGTGAGTCAATTAGCTCACCGGGTTCAACCCAAATAGGTTGTTAGATAAGTGAGTTGGATCAAATTTTATCCACAATCTAAGTGTGAGATGATTTATTTGAATTCAATCTGGTTTGAATTTGTGGTAAGCCGAAATGGATCATAAGCTATAACCTATATTGGTTCCACATACATTATCAATAACTATTAAAGTATTAATTGAATTTTTGGTAATCATGTTATTGATATCAAATGTTTATTAATTTTATTTATGATTAATCTCTATCAATAAATATGACCGATCAACTTTAATAGAATTTTCTCTGTTTGATTATATTTTTTTCATATATAAATTTGAATATGAGACCTTATTTCAAGAAATCTCATTCAATATTACTCATACTAATAATTTATTATTAATTGAATTAGGACAATGAATTTTGAATTGGATATTTAAATTTGTATTTTAAATTTACTGTTTTTATACAATACAATACAATTTTTATAACAATTTCTACACATTGTTTTCCTTGTCTCCCTATCGAGACTACATGAAAAATCAAGGAAAGGTGTGAAATTAAATTTGTTTAATGTATGAAAGTTGCATGGTTACCTATAAGATTACCTTGATAAGTTTTTCAAGGCTTCAACTACTCCAACTAATAAATATCAATTCTGTGAACCGCCAAGGCTATCCATCTTCCTATACACTCCAAATTCACTAATATTTAATATCAATGTGTATCTAGCTATGTGAGGCTTGCTCCCGAATATATATATATATATATATATATATATATATATATATATATATATAATCATTATGGATATGTTTGGATAAATTTTTTTAGAAGTATTTTTAAAAGAAAAATAAAAGAAGGAAAAAATGAAATTAACTTCTCCAAAAGTAAAAATAAATTATTCATTAGCTAATTTTTATAAATTCACCAATATAACTTTTCTAAAAGATGAGATGACATCTACAAATGAACTAATGGAAAGCTAATTTTAACTTATGGAGAAACTCATTTCCTTTTTTTCTTGTTATTTTTTTCTTGTTATTTTTTTCCTCTAGAAGTACTTTTAGAGAAGTTTATATCTAAACAGACCCTATATCTTATATTTGTCGAGCTTTAAATGCTGTTTTATATTTTTCCTCTATGGTCCCCAGTCCATGTACGTGTTTAGAAAAATATTAATTTCTATAAAAAAATTTATATATATTTATATATTAAAAATAAGTAATTGTTTTTCTATAAATTTTTAAATGGGTTAGTGTGCGTTATGAAATCAAGAGTAAAATTTGCCACTTGTTAGGGGGAAAAACTCAGTTTAGAAATGTGAAATCTTGTTTCAAAGATCTACTGTTTTTCGGTTGGCATAACTCATCAGTCATCACAGTGTTGCTTACGTACTTAAATCGTGGGTTATATACTTATATCCATAAAAAAAGTAAAAAACAAACATTTCTATCACAATTTCGTAACCTTACACACATATTAAATAGTAACACAAATGAAGTGTTTATGGTTGATTATTTTCATTTTACTATAAGTATTTAAAAAAATGATGTCTAAAAGATAAAAATAAAGGCAAATTATATTAAATGTCGGTTAACAATTATTACCATTTGTTCATCTCTCATCTCTTGTGTCACATGGAATCTCAAGATCTTGTTGCATGTTTAATACATTTTAGTCTTTGACAAAAGCAAAAATGGCAGGACCAACTGTTTTCAGCTGAAACCGACCAACTGTTTTCAGCTGAAACCGACCAACTAAAAACGGAAAGCAATAAAGATTTTGCTGGTCATCGAACATGAACCAATTTATACTTGATTATGCTTGTGGGCCTTGCTCCTCTAGTCATCAAAACAAAGCAGCTTACCTGAACTACATTTGACAAATTAACATACTCCACTTTCGTATAATAAGTGTTGGTTTAGCTTATTTTCAAATCTCTCTTTTGCATTCACTTTTTTTTTATATATAATTTTTAAAATATTTATAAAAAAAAGTATTAATTTTCGTAAAAACAAATTGTTTGGCAAACATGTGTGTGAACATATGTTTGGAAATGATTGTTTTAAAAAATAAATACTCTTAAAAAATTTAGACAATGAAATAAAGAACTAAAATAACCGATTAAATTGTGTTTCACACATGTGTACGTCTACTTTTTTAAAAAATAAAATAAAAATGACTTCTTGGAGTAAGTTATATTCATAATTTAGTGTAAATATATCATTACAATTTTAACTATTAATTTTTTAGAAAGTGATTTGTAAATATTTATTTTAATGAAATGATAATTATTTATTTGAAAAGGTTTAAATTCAATAAGTTTGCCGTAAACATAATAATTATAAGCGAAAATTTATACTTGCTTTATTTACAATTCTAAGCAATTCAAATAAGGCCCGGGTGCATTTTTTTTTTAATTCATGCGAATAAAAAATAATATAAGAAAATTTTTAATAATTGGCACATGCTCAAACAACAACGACATATCCGAATTAAAAACTTGGAATAAAAAGCGCAAGACAATTGAAAAGCTTGAAAAAGAGTGACAGATTATTGTGGCTTTTCATTGTTCCCAACACGTAACTAAGTATTTAGTTAGTACTTAAAAATGAAAAGTAATTTGCTCCCCGCACTCTTTCTTTCTCGACACACTCTAGATGGGGAACAATATTTAGTTATGATTAAGCAAAATATCCCAATTCAACTCCCCCCTTTCAGATTTAATACTAACGTTTTTGCTAACTAAAAAAAATCATATCGCAATATTGTAATCACATAACACACTTCTTAAAAAAAATCACATAACAATTATAGGTCTCGTATTTATTGCTTATATATTTTACTACCTGACATTTTAAAATTTTTGTGTTTATACTAAAAATAAAATTTAAAAATATCAGATAATAATTTTTTAAGATAATAAAATAAAATATATGAAAAATAAATTTAAGTCATTTTATAAGTATAAATTTAATCAGACCGAGTCTCCTATCGGAGCATTCATGCAAATGACCTGGGATGACTCGGTCAAATCCAACCGGTTTTAATGAAACTCGGTGACCTGGACCGATTTTTAAAACATGGATTGAGTTGTGTCATCGTCGCACTATGAGGAAAATCGCCGTGCCGACATTGCCTCTAACGTGGAAGAAGAAGCGGAAGCACTGAAGCGAAAGAGGAAGTGGGAGGAGGAAGCCGAAGAGGAAGCGAAAGGCATACGCACATAAGCAAAATGAGGCGCAACAAAAGCAAATATTAAGCAAAAAAATAGCAAGCACAAACGCACTGCGGCACAACAACAGCAAAGGCAAAAGCAAATTTGCAATGAAGAAGAGACTTGTCATAATTTGAAGGAAATAGCAACAACAAAAGCAATAGCAAGCATAAAGCCAAAAAACAAAGGCCCAACGGCGGCAACTTTGAAGAGGAAAGCGCTGGAAGAGAGATGCTTATATATTGGGAGTTAAAGCATCTATTATTTGGGCCGAATTTGCTTCCTTTATCCTTATTATTGCTTATTGCACTTCTTTTAACTTTTTTTTTAAATTAAAAACTGGACTTATGTTTTAATTTTATTTATTAATATATTTTACTTTGTTATCAATTTTAATACTTATATATAATATAATCTTAAAAATTTTAATATAAACCAAATCAAATCAAATTAATTATTAATTCATCAATTGAATCACTGATTTATGATACAATACATTGACCAGGTCAATAGGCGAGTCGCGTTTTATAACATTGGTCTTTCCGGCTTTCCCTTAAATTTTGGTCCACACAACACAAGTCACAAGTCACAAGTCAATATCAATGCAAGACAAAGTCAAAACCACAATTAAACGCCATAACCCCCAAGGTCAAATCCGTAATTCAATATTCCATAAGCAACATTTAAAAACCAACGTTTCCCCACTCTCCCTTCTCGCGCTCTCACCAACTGCAGCATTCATTCATTCACTCACAGCTGTTGTCACGCCGTAAACGGAAAAAATGGCAACGGCGAGACGCAGTTTCCCGCCGATCACCGAATGCAACGGAACGACGCTGTACGAGTCCGTCGCCGCAGACCTCGACGGCACGCTCCTCATCTCCCGCAGCTCGTTCCCGTACTTCATGCTCGTCGCCGTCGAAGCCGGCAGCCTCCTCCGCGGCCTCCTCCTCCTCCTCTCCATTCCATTCATTATCTTCTCCTACCTCTTCATCTCCGAAACCCTCGGCATCCAGATCCTCATCTTCATCTCCTTCTCCGGCCTCAAGATCCGCGACATCGAACTCGTCTCACGCGCCGTTCTCCCTCGGTAAGTCTCTCTCTCTCTCTCTCTTTCTCACTTTCTCTACTTCGTTTTTGCGTTCTGATCCACGTGTGTATAGGTTTTATGCTGCGGACGTGAGGAAGGAGAGCTTCGAGGTGTTCGAGCGGTGCAAGAGGAAGGTCGTGGTGACGGCAAATCCGACGGTGATGGTGGAGCCGTTCGTGAAGGACTTTCTCGGCGGAGACAAGGTTCTAGGCACGGAGATCGAGGTGAATCCGAAGACGAAGAAGGCAACCGGTTTCGTGAAGAAGCCTGGCGTGCTCGTCGGAAAGTGGAAGCGTCTCGCGGTTTCGAAAGAGTTTGGCGATGATGAATCGCCGGATGTTGGTCTAGGAGATCGGAAAACGGACCATGACTTTATGTCTATTTGCAAGGTTTGCTTCTACTACTGATTCTGATTACTATCATTACTATTACCACTAGCTGATTAAAAAACAATAATACTATTACTACTAGATTTCTTTTTGCTGTAAATTTTTTAATTCCTTATTAATTGTGTGTTAATAGTTAGTGTGCTGATATTATGAATAACAGGTGAATAATTTGTTTCCGGTAAAAAATAGTACTGTGTTAGTAGGAAAAGGTTTGGATCATTTGGATTAAGTTATGGAATTAAATTACTGCATCAATAATTAATCGTGAAATATTAAAGAAATATCATGCAAATTGATAATATTGAGCAATACTACGTATTTTTTAATTAATTTTCTTAATCTGTATTTAATTATTAAAAGTATAAAAACAATGTAATAAATTTTAAGATTAATAAAATAGTATAATAAAGTATAAAAACATTCATTTAAATATCTACAACGCTACTTTTTATTTATTAAAAAGGTATTGAATTTTTTTTGTATACTTTTTATCATACTAAGTATATATAATTATTTCTTTATGAAAAATTTTAAAAACTAAGAATGATATTATATGAAAATATGATGTTCTTCCTCCTTTAAGTTTTGAGACGTTTTCTTAAGAAAATTGTTAAAGTTCGGCAGCCAGCCCTGGTAGCTTTACGGAACAGCTGAAATGTCCATTATATATACTGTTTTTTACTTTTATTGAACAAGACTCATCTCTAATTGGATAAGGGATTAAACATGGAAGAAAGAAACAGGGAAGATACAAATAGAGGAAAAATAAAAGTGAAAAAAATGTTACTTAGTTAAGTAATAAAAACTAAAAATAGGAGAAAAAGGAAATGGAAAGAGTAATTGAATAAGTAGGAAAGAATAAAAGAAAAAACTAGTAGGTTGTATTAATAAATTTTTTTAGGATAATAATAGTAAGTAGATGCAGATTGATTGATCGATCATTGAAGAATGATATGTGTTGTAGGGTCATTACCTGGAAAGCAATTGTTTGTTTTTATTTATATGTCACGCGAATTGTGCATTAATTACGTGACTGCTGTTTAATGGATGGCATAGTTGCACAAGTTAATTACGACATGTGATCATGCATTGTATACAACATGCGATCTCACGCATTTACTTGTGACCTTTTCTTTCAATTTTTTGCCCATTAGATTACTTAAGAAGATTAACCAGAGTCTTTCATCTTTATACCTTTATGAACTTATGTGCAAAATCAATGGAGTATTATACTGGGTTAAACTATGGAGCTGGTGAACCGTCCTTGTGATGTGAGGTGACAAAGACATAATTAATAGGGCAGGATAAAATCAATGGTGTCCATGGAGCGTGAAGTCATGCATTAAATTTCTACATTTTCTTTTCCTTTTTATTTATTTTCCCGGTGGGACCCACCGTATTAACCATCCTCAACTAACTGCCAGCGTATGCTTTTTGTGGTCCATTCTACTGACTCCATGCACACTGCAAAGCATGGTTTAATGCAGTCAGGATCCATTCATATTAAGACTGTTTCCCACTCCATTGACACTTCTTAAGTATACGGTAGCTGCTACCTAAATTTTCTTCTCAATTAATGCACTCACTCACAGCCCACCGGCCCACGAGCAACTGCTACTAATTTAGCGTACGTGAAATGGACCCAATAAGGTTAAAATTCTCTGTTCCTACCAAAAAGAAAGTTACCATTTCTCCTCCAAATTAAGTAATGGTAGTCTGGTAATGAGGTTGAGGAGTAACCGAATAAGGTGAAATTCAATACACGCTATTACACTTTATCAATCAAATATTGGCCAGCTATGAATCAAGTCACGAACACCTCTTTTATTTGAAGATATTATTTTTTACATTTATCATACAGTTCTCATTTCTAACTCAAAAGTTGTTTTTTTGTTTACGTGACATTTAAATCATTACTTTTACATAATTAATATATTTTAAAAAATAAAAATATTAATTTAAAAAGATAAATATACTATCAATTTAAAAATTTATAATATATTACTTATATTTCATTTAATTAAAATATATTTGTTTTTGTGTGTGTATATATGCGATGTATGCGGATCTTATATTTTAGATATCAAACATGTTGAAGTGTGCATGTTGTATCTGATGTTCATACGAGAGTCCATGCTTCATACCTATATGTGATGCAAATCTTGAGCTACACTTGGACACTTCATCACATGACTTACAACTTCATGGCATCATAACTTTTGGTTCATTATTTAGTTATCCAATTCAACACAATTAGTGTCTGTGTTAATCAAATTAAGTAGAAAACTATAGTGCTCTTCTTAATCACATATTAGAACTACTTGTGTAATTATTCATATATTGTTTTCATGACATTGTTTCTTATTAATTTAATAATTTTATGTTGTACTTAATTTTTCTTTACTTCGGCATCTCTTTTTTTCTTTCTCTTTTCTCTCTCTTTATATAAAAAGTTATACTACAAACTATTGGAAAAAGACACTATGCATGTATTTATATCTGAGAAATTCACTTTAATCATGTGAAAAGTTAAAACAGTTGATTGCATGTGCAATTATTAAGGGCACAATAGACAATTAAAACGTAGAAACCAAATCCAGTATCGCCGTTGTTAATAGTATCAGTAACTGGTGCTATGGCATGGATATGTTGATTCTGTTGAATCTCATTACCACTTTACATTTATTATCATTAACTAGTGCTATGGCATGAATGATGATGATGAATAACACAGGAGGGTTACATGGTGCCTCCGAGCAAATCAGCAAAGCCAGTCCCACAGGAGCGTCTGAAGAGCAGAATGATCTTCCACGACGGGCGTTTCGTGCAGAGGCCAGACCCACTGAACGCCCTCATCACCTTCACATGGCTCCCTTTCGGCTTCATCCTCTCCATCATAAGGGTCTACTTCAACCTCCCTCTACCAGAGCGCATCGTCCGCTACACCTACGAGATCCTCGGCATCAAGCTCGTCATCCGCGGCCACCGTCCTCCTCCTCCGTCCCCCGGCACCCCTGGCAACCTCTACGTCTGCAACCACCGCACCGCTCTCGACCCCATCGTCATCGCCATCGCCCTCGGCCGCAAGGTCTCCTGCGTCACCTACAGCGTCAGCAAGCTCTCCCGCTTCCTCTCCCCAATCCCCGCCGTCGCCCTCACCCGCGACCGCGCCGCCGATGCCGCCCGAATCAAGGAGCTCCTCCAGAGGGGAGACCTTGTCGTCTGCCCTGAGGGCACCACGTGCCGTGAGCCCTTCTTGCTTCGCTTCAGTGCACTCTTCGCTGAGCTCAGCGATAGGATCGTGCCCGTTGCTGTTAACTGCAAGCAGAACATGTTCTTCGGAACCACCGTTCGTGGTGTCAAGTTCTGGGACCCTTACTTCTTCTTCATGAACCCTAGGCCTGTGTACGAGGTTACCTTCCTTGACCCTTTGCCCGAGGAGATGTCGTGCAAGGCTGGCGGGAAGACTTCCATTGAGGTGGCCAACCACGTGCAGAAGGCGCTGGGGGATGTGTTAGGGTTTGAGTGCACCGGTTTGACCAGGAAGGATAAGTATATGTTGCTGGGTGGGAATGATGGGAAGGTGGAGTCTCTTTATGGGGCCAAGAAGTAGTGAGATATATATGGTTGAGGGGGTTGCTGCTTTGGTTTGACTGTTTAATTTGGGACTTGATTGAAGATTGAGATATAAGAAGAAGAAAAAATCAATTTCATTTTTTCACTATTATTGATCGGTTAAGATAGATAGATCAAAAGGTTAGCTAGTAAGCAGCAAATAGCATTTGGTATTATTTTTGGTGCAACTATTTTGATATAGGGTATGGATTCAAGTGTTTTCAATGTCACTCAAAATTTCTCTCCGTGACTTGTTTATTGCGATACTCTAAGGTCTAAACAAGAGTGCATGTCTTTAATCCTCACTGATAAAAAAAAAAAGACAATATTTGAAATAAGATTCTTGAAATATCAAATGATTTAAATTAGTGGAAAATGAAATAACACAGTTGAAAATATTAGGATCAAGTCTCATTGCCTTAACCCTACTTAATTATTATTCAACACCAAAAACCCTATTTAATTATTTATACCTATCTTAAAACATATACAAAGGTACAATCAATTGAAAATGCATAATTTATATCTACATCTTGAAAATTTTATAAATGATAAATATACATTTTCATCCCTTAATGTATAGAGTATTGACAAATTCGTACTTGAAAGATTAAAATTTAAATTTTAGTCTCTAAAAGTATAAAAGTGCACCAATATTCATATGTTAACTTTCGTCCATTATTTTTAACGAAAGAACCAATGTGGCATATTCATCGAGTAATTTGTCAACGCTTTACACAATTAATGACGAAAATGATTATTTATTCAACATATAATTTAATTTCCATCTTTCCTCCCTTTTTTTAATCATTGTAAGTATAACATTACAATAAACACTTAAAATATAGGAAAATAAACATAAGTTAGAAAAAAATATAATAATAAGCATAATATTGATTAATAAACATAATTTGTATGTTACCTTGAAATTTATATTGTGACAATGTTAGGTAGTGACAAAATCATGTTGAATCTCATTTTTTTTGTGAGAGTTAACTTAATAACTGTGCATTTTTGTTTAGTATCATATTTTGGGTTAGATATTGTCATATTAGAAATTTCAAAGTAATAAACAAATTATGTTTATTAATCAATATTATGTTTATTATGTTTGTTCTAGTTTATATTTGTTTTCTTATTTATTTAAGTGTTTATTGTAATGTTATACTTGCAATAATTCAAAAAGGAGAAAGATGAAAATTAAATTATATTTTAGATAAATAGTCATTTTCGTTCCTGAATATGTAAAGTACTACCAAATTCGTTCATGAATGTGCTACATAGACTTCACGATAACATATTGATGAATTTATCGTACTTTTTTCAATTTTGAGAACTAAAATTTGAATTTTTATCTTTTGGAGATGAATTTATCCGTGCTTTACACATTTAGTGATGAAAATGATTATTTATCCTTTTATAAATGTCCTATAATGACATATAATTACTTAATTTCTTTTTTAATTGTATTCAACTTGAGCAAATATTCTCTCTGTCAAGGCAACCAACCAAACAGGCCTAACCCGTTCGTTCCCCGCAGGCCGCAAATAGGGTCCTACACATCACTCAAGTTAGGTTAAGCAATCACATCTGGTATGAGCTATTGTGCCTTATATGCAACTATGACTAAATTAACGTGGGTTGGCGTAAGTCATTTAGATTTTGGCATAAACTTACACTTTTTATGGGTGTTAATTAGACTTTTTCAAACATCACTTTTATGGTTTGGTGACTTGGTGCACAATTCTCTTCAACGAGATTTCCTGATATATGCCTAGATGTTATAGGTTGAGTAATTTAATAATATTTTGCTGAACCAACGTTTAAAATGGATGATTAATTAAAAATTGATGATTGTTTATGAAAATACTTTAAATAACGTTTATTTGCTGAAATAAATCCCCAATTCATTTATTTACGAAGATAATCAATATGAAAAACGTTTTTGTACATAACTCAATTTAAAATGGAAACAATTATAATGAAAAAAAATATTAATTAAATAGAGAAAAAAAAACTATACACGATGGTATAAAAAAACTTTTATAATAACTAACTTAAGAGCTATTTTAAAAGTAAATGCAAAATTATTTTATATTGTTAGTATATAATCATTAAACTCAACTAAATACTAAATATTCTTTTATTTCCAAAAAAATATTTAAAATTATTGATTGACATTAGTCTAATTTAGTTCAAATATTATTGTTATTAAAAGAATGGTGAGTTTTCATAATGAGCATTTTACAGAAATGAGAATCTTCATAATATCCTTCCCCCAACTCTCAATCAATCTCTCTAGTATGGTGAGTTTTTCATAATGTGAATTTTAACAGAAAGTGATCATTAAAGCAGCAGTATTTGGCAATGAACACTGTTTTGGTGTTGGCATATGCATCCGTAATGAACATGGGAGTTTCATAAAGGCAAAGACTCTTTGGCAACCTGGTGTACTCAAGACCTACTTTGGATCCAGCAACTTGACTATCAGAATATGGTGAATGAGAACAGATTGCAGGCCAATAGTATTGATGAACTATCGATTATCCTTTCTAACAAATGTAGAGTTATTTTACAATCTATCTCAAACTCATTGATAAACTTTGTAAGGATAACTTAATAATATTTCTCACATAATATCGTTATCCTTTATTAGTATTCATATCTTTGATCATATTTTAAGTTGTATTCATTATGCTATTTTGAGTGATATGAAATAAATCATTTGCTATGTGAAAAAAAAAGAATGGTGAGTTTAATTAGAAAATTAAAGAAAATAATTAATGCATCGTTCTTGTAAAACGAATTACAATCTTTAATAATTGAAAAACTAATCATAATCTTTAACAATTTTATCATTTGTTGTTAATTGAAATAATTAATACATGTATTAAAAGCATCGTACTTGTAAAACTAATTATAATCCTTAATAATTTTATGAATTGTTTGTTAATCTTCCAAACTATAACATGAAAAAATTGTATGAAAAAATCTTAAACTTTGGTATAAATGACAACATATTGTAATACAGTGTCACTAAAAAGATTTTTACACTATCAATTAAATAATAATCATCCTAATATATTTTAAATAATTATTACAAAAGTTAATAATTTTCAATTTTATAACAATTTATATTTTAACAATAGTATTTTTTTACATTATTAATATATTTTAATTAAATTCTTTAAAAATATATTAAACTCCAAAATCAAAATTGATCAACATCATCATCAATAATACCTTTAACCTAAGCTAATTGGGGTTAATGGTAGATGAACCCAATTATAAATACGAAGAGGTTAAAAAAAAGTGGAAGAGAAAGGAAAAATAAGATAAAAGAAAAGAAAGAGGAGGGAGATGAAAAGAAAAATGACTAAAAAGAGACCATATGAAACATAAAGATAGTAACAGTTCTAACCCTTCACCAAATTTATAACTTTTCTCAATTCCGTCCGTTCGCCAATTTATATCTCACTACATTAAGTCTTGTTTAACTGCTTTTTCTTAGTTAAGTTTTGGTCTACCTCTACATCTCTTTGTGTCGAGCTCTTAGTAACAAACTTTTGTTTTTATGGGAGCATTTAGGGGTTGTCTCATTACGTGCCCAAATCACTTCAATCTATGTTTTTTCATCTTTTCACTCACCGATGCTATTGCTACCTTTCGTCGAATATCTTCATTTCTTATCTTATCCATTTTCGTATAACCACACATCCACCTTAACATCTTTATTTCTGCTACCCATATTTTATGCTCACGTTACCCATGTGCTAGCTAACATTCAGCTCCATATAATATTGCAGGTCTTACAGTTGTTCTATAAATTTTTTCTTTTAGTTTAAGGACAATTTTGCGATCACACAAAAATTTGGATGCACTCTGTCATTTCATCCACTTTGCTCTGATTCAATGATTTACATCTTCATTAGTCACTCCATCTTTTTGCAAAACTGATCTTAGGTATCTAAAAGTATATTTCTTGGGGTATCTCTTGACCAAGTAGATGCACAGGTCTTGATCACCATTTCTTACCAACGAAAACTCACACTTCATATACTTAGTATTGCTCTGGCTTAACGTGAATCTTTTAGACTCCAAAGTGTTTCTCCACAATTCAAGTTTCCTATTAACGCTGTCTTTGGTCTCATCAGTAAGCATAATATCATATGCAAAAACAATATACCACGACAATTTATCTTGAATATCTTTTGTTGGTTCATTCATCACTAAGACAAAGAAATAAGGACTAAGAGCTGAACCTTGGTATACACCTACCGTGATAGGAAAATAACTTGATGTTCCATTATAAACTTTCACACATGTGGTAACCCCATCATACTTGATTGCATTTACACACTTTAATGATATTTTTTTTCTTCTCAAGAGCTCACCATAAAACTTTTCTTGGGACCTTATTGTATATTTTCTCAAGATCTATGAATATCATATGTAAGTTTTTCTTATTTTCTCAATACCTTCCTATTAATTGTCGCATCAAGAAAATGACTTCCATAATACATCTTTATGGCATAAATCCAAATTGATTTACAAAAACGTTGGTCTCTCTTTTCAAGTGATATTGAATAACTCTCTCCCACAACTTTATAATATGATTCATAAACTTAATACCTCTATAGTTAGAACAATTCTGAATATATTCCTTATTTTTGTAAATAGGCACAATCTTATTTTTTCTCAAAGCATTAGACATCTTATTTGTTTGAAGAATCTTATTGAAAAAATTGATCAGCCTTTTATTGTCACATTCCTAGGCCTCTTCACACTTCAGTAGGGACACCATCATATCTCAAAACTTTATTATTCTTCATTTCTTTAAAAAAATTTTAACTTCATGTGTATTAATTCTGCATACAAATTTTCTATTCAAATCATCATAAAAGTCCTCTAAATCCACCTCACTTTTATCGTTATTCTCATTAAAAAATTTATTAAAATAATTTATTAATCTTTCATTTATATTCACATCTCTTGCCAAAATTAAAATTGATATTAAAAAAAAAATCGAATTAAAGAAACAAGAATGTTAGACAAAATATCTCCCTTTCTCTCCAAAAGGAAATGACAAATGACTTTTGACGTTGTTCCACAACCCATGTGTCAGGAGCAGAATATTCCAGGCATGACTATGAAAAATTCCATCAGTTTCCAAACATAATAAACTAATAATCACACTGATAATAATAATAATTATTAGTATTTGAATATCTGCACTTCTTTATTATGAAGACAAAAAAGGGAAAGTGAAAACACTTTCTCCAACCGTGCAACATATCCACGTCGAGAGGAAGAGGGGCATCTTAGCAATTTCCACAAATTAAAATTTTCTCAGGACATCGGATGACGTGCCACGCTCTTGACCCCCCTTTCTCTTGGTTGCAAACGTCATCACCGGGATTTTATTAATTTTCTTATTTGACTTCAATATTTTCTTTATATCTGTATTATATTCCTTTTTTAGTTTACTGTCTAAAAAAATTTCTAATTCACAAAAAAAAAAAACATGATATTTTCAAACTCTTGTTTTCTTTATCTGTTGTTAATTTTCATCTATTAAGTAATAGCATCGTGACAGACCAAAATTAACCACAGATAAAACAAAGAATTTAAAAATATAGATAATTAAATAAAAGTATTTTATATAATAAACCAAATATATTATATAAATGAAAAAGATATTTAAGCATTTCTTATTTTATTATTGTTTCCGAGAAAATGTGAAAATAAAAAAGTCTAAAAAATAGTTGACAGTTACAAATAGGAACAGAGAGAGAGAAAGGTTCTGCGCCGTTGCATTTGCCTTTGCTTATCCTCTGAGCTGAGAACAGAACAGAGCAAAAACAGAACAAGAATCTATCTCTACTTAAAACGACACCGTTCTGCACTTCGAACTTTAAAGTTGATGTTGTCACTGTAACACCTTCTTATCTTTCTCTACATACAGCTTCACCAATGACTATGAGTGGTTTAATTTCAAACCGCAATTTCGGTTCCTTCGTTGCCTCAGGTTCACGCTCACTTTTTCGTTCCTTTTTCATTTATCAAATTTTTGGTAGCTGCGCGCGCATTTTGCTGAATTGCTTGTTTCCGGATACGGTTTTGATTTGTTGCTAATTATGGATTATGGATTCGTAATCTTTTAATACGGTTGAAAGTTTTCTAGTTCGTAGTTCAGTTTGAAGGAGTGTATTTTAGTGGAAATTACACGCATTTAATATAAAGGGATTTAGCTCAGAGGCTTGGGTAATAAATTTTCATTTTTTCATGGAGTGAGATACTAATTTTGTTATTTTTTCATTTCTTTACATTATTTGCCTTGAGCATAGCTTGTGAACAATAGTAAATGGAGATTTTGGTAGGATGCATTTATGCTTTTTTACTGATAGTGTAGTGTAAATGATTTTTACAGTGTCATTCAATTATATATAATTATGGTAATTTCATTAATTTTGTTAATAAGTACCTTAAAAGTTATCTTAGAGTAGGTTGATTTCTGATTAGTTGACAACGTTAAAGTTTTTATACTGACATTGTATGACAATTAAACTCGTTTTTTTTTTAGTTAAGTTGGATGTTTGTTTGGTTTTCTTGGAAGCATCTAAGCTTGGATTATGTTGATGATGACTGTTGTAAAGTATGAGGCCTCACCAAAAAAAAAAAAAAGAAGTATGAGGAAGTTATAGCCATTGTTTTTTATTTGCAGGAAATGTATATAGATCGGGGAAGGATATATCAGTTCAAAGAGTGGGAATTTCTGTTTCTGGTGTATCTGTTGCTAAGGATCCCTTTCCAAGATGGCAGCATAAGATGTATTTGCCTTTGGAAGAGAGAGTTTCAAAACCAATGCAAACATCTCACAACAAAGGGGAACATCGTTCTCTTGTATCCCAGCAGTATAGTCAGTGCTTGAACTTTAAACTAAAGGCTAGCAGAAGAAGTCGTGGTTCCTTCCTTTTTTCAGCTCCTTATGGCAGTAACAATGTTGGACATTGGGAAGTATATCGACTTGGTTTGAGCAAAAGAAAGCATGCAAAAACTGAAGTTGGTAAAGCAAATAAGTTTCGTGTTTGTTACAAGTCTGAGGAGTATGACATTTCAGAAACAAAGATGGATCCACTGCAATCAACTGAAGGAACTGGGGAAGCCATTCTTTTGGAAGGAAGAGCATTATCTTGGTGGCAGCAGTTTCCTAAGCGCTGGATTATTGTACTGCTGTGTTTTACAGCATTTCTTCTGTGTAACATGGATCGTGTAAGTCTTGTTTTTTTGGTATTTATGCTATCAATTATGATGTAGCTTATATATATTCATGTTTTCCATGTCTCATATTCCAATAGGTATATTCCTTCCATTATATTCAATTGATTGTCAATTTGTCATTGCAGGATTTTGTTAGAATAAATAAAAATACCTTAAATTATCCTCTAGGATTAGTTTTCCTATTTTCTCCTTATCTCTTAGGATTGGTTGCCATATTTCCTTACCTTATCATGATTATTTTTCCTTTATCAGTTAGGATTATAATTATAATTAATATAAATAAGGGTTAGTGCTCTAACACTTGAAATAGAAAGTAAGGTGTTCCAGTTCATCACTAATCCTAGTTCCTTAGTTTGTTTCTTTTTACTATCAACAAACAAAAAATAGAAAAGATCAAATGTTTGTAGATATTGAGTTGCTGCTTTCAAAACTCCACCTTTGTTTTGCAGGACTTATTTATTTATTTAATTTGATAAACTATTTTGTAGAAGTCATTATTAAGCTTCATCCTCCAATGATATCAAAGATTTTACTTTAAATTTGGTTGTTTCTAAATTTCCATATTCTTATTAACCTAATGTCCTAATGTTACTGATGTTCCTGACTGATATACTTTACGTTTTCATTACATTTTACAGGTAAATATGAGCATAGCAATACTTCCAATGTCACAGGAATTCAACTGGAACAGTGCAACAGTTGGACTAATTCAGTCATCTTTTTTCTGGGGTTATCTACTTACTCAGGTGTGACTGATATATGCAAAACATGTTAGCTCAACAAGAAATTGGTTTCGTCTTCTAATTTTCAAGTAGGAATTTAAGCACTACTGCTGGTTGAGCATGCGATAGCATAGACTGTTCTTAAACAGTATATGCTAGCAATCTCAGCATGTTCTGATCTTCAAACTGTCTCTTTATTTCATCCAGCATGCATGAAAGATTCTAATGACATTACTTTCATATTGACTGAATGCTTTTTTTGGTTTAGATCGTTGGTGGCATATGGGCAGACAAACTTGGTGGGAAGCTAGTACTAGGTTTTGGAGTTGTATGGTGGTCAATTGCAACAGTTTTAACACCCATTGCTGCAAAACTTGGGTTGCCATGTCTTCTTATTATGCGTGCCTTCATGGGAATTGGTGAGGTTGGTCCATTCTATAAGTATACTATTATTTCTTCATCTATTTGGTGCTTTATCATATGCTCACTTTAGTCACTTGTACATATTTTTTTGTTGCACAAAATAAATTGCCAGTTTTTACTAGGAATTTCAAGTGATCAAGTATTAAAAAATGCTTCTATTCTCCTAGCCTAAACAAGAAGAAAAACTTGGAAAACTAATATGAGGGCATAGTTCCTTGACTTCCCACTCCCACCCACCACACCAAGCAGACTCCCAAAGTGATATAGAAAGATCAAAGATACATAGTTGAGATAAGATAGATAAACAATATAACATATAATTTCCCCCTCATTATGTTTGCTTTGATCAAATGAAATATATTTTCTCATTGGAGTGGTGAAGTCCATGCCTAGAATAGAAATGATTTTTCCTCCTACAATTTGCCAAAAAATTATGCTAATTCTTTATTTTCAGGGTGTTGCGATGCCTGCAATGAATAATATACTTTCCAAATGGATTCCAGTGTCTGAGAGAAGCAGATCACTTGCGCTAGTATATAGTGGCATGTACCTTGGTTCAGTCACTGGCTTGGCATTCTCACCTATGCTAATCCAGAAATTTGGGTGGCCATCGGTGTTTTACTCATTTGGATCCCTTGGAAGTATCTGGTTTGTTTTATGGTTGAGTAAAGTAAGTCATCTTTTGCATAGTTTCATTGAAATCTACTTTATATATCTGTTTCTGGTTGTAAGAATGTTTTGAGTGGAAACTAGGCCTTTCTACTTTTCCAACCTATGGAGTATATTTTCATGTTTTGTGCTGATTTTTTAAGGGACTGTCTCATGAAGTATTGCATAACATATGACTTCATTGTTATGTTTCTGCAAGTAATAATGAATTAATGTTGCATTGACTGGATATATGAGTAAATCAGTTTTCTTGCAGAATATCTTGGGAATTTTATTTTGTAGCAACACCTTAGCTTTGACCACTATATTTATAAATTATAAATGTGAAGGGAACTTTGTAACTCCTTCTGAGCAACTTGATTCTTATATTTTTCCCTTCTGTTGGGTCCTTCCAGGCATACAGCTCACCAGAAGAAGACCCAGATCTTGGGGCAGAAGAGAAGAAGTTCATACTTGGAGGCAACGTATCAAAAGAACCTGTATCAGTTATTCCTTGGAAATTAATTTTATCAAAAGCACCTGTTTGGGCTTTAATAATCTCTCACTTCTGCCACAATTGGGGGACATTTATTCTATTAACCTGGATGCCTACCTACTACAATCAGGTGCTTACTGTTTATAAATTTCTTTCTTTTTTCTTCTCAGAATTCATAAATGACTTCTAACCTTTTAGAATATACATGTCCTTGACAATGCTATCTATAATATGTTAAATCTTTGTGAGTGGGACCACAATGCTTATATCCATAATTTACAAATTGTAGTTTTTTTTTTTTTTTTAATCGGTAGATCAATTGCATCATATAATTTTTTCACCTATGGAGGTTGGTGTGGGATACCCCTCAAACTGTCCACATAATGCTGGTCTGGTTTTCATGAAACTTGTAGGATTTGTACGATACATTGCCCCAATTGTTTTATATCAAGTTGTTCTTTAATTGACTGCTTAATTGTGTTTAAAGATAAAAATGTTTGTTATTTGGAACTTGTTGATGTTAAAGTGCGTCTTACTTCTTACTCTCAACTCAGTTAAACTCCAGTCTTGTGCAGACAACTATTTATATTTCTAGGTAATTACTCTAAGATAAGCGAATTAAAATTTCCTTCACTCTATATTACTAATATCAGATTACATCTAAAATGTGATTGTTATCTTGATCTATAGCTTGAATGATAAGGTGATGTAATCAAGCATAAAGAAACTGAGAAAAATTTGCATGAAATATTTTGTCCATTTAAAATTAACTAACAGGTCATTTTCTCAGGTTCTGAAGTTCAATCTCACTGAATCTGGGCTATTTTGTGTCCTGCCATGGTTAACCATGGCTATTTTTGCAAATATAGGAGGCTGGATTGCTGATACACTTGTGAGCAAAGGCCTTTCCATAACATCTGTTCGAAAGGTAAGAGTCACTGGCTCTTAATGAAGATAATCTTGATTAATAAAATAAATTGCTGTTAAATGAATTTTTTAAAAATCAAATAATATTACAGGGACATTCATTTCTGTCCTTAGTAGAAACAATTTTGTTGTGAATTTTTTCAAGTAATTGTCGAAGATATTCCAGTTAAACCATTAAGTAAAGGCAATTGAGATCAGGACTGATTCATTTTCCCTTTTCACCAATTAAAATGATTTTGCTTTAAAAAATTCCTATTTTGACAGATTATGCAATCAATCGGGTTTCTGGGTCCTGCATTTTTTCTTACACAGCTAAGCCATGTGAGAACACCTGCCATGGCAGTACTATGCATGGCTTGCAGTCAGGTTTGAGCTAGACTGATATATATCTTCCTGGATTTTAGATTCTTCATTTTTTTAAAAAATAATTTTTAGATGCTACCTAATATAACCATAATCTGTTATTTGCTTTACAGGGATCTGATGCATTCTCGCAATCTGGTCTATATTCCAATCACCAAGACATTGGACCACGCTATGCTGTGAGTTACTGCTATTTTAATTTTCGCGTACGAAGATCAATAAAAAACTGTCAAATATAGCTTAACAGTGTTTTCACTTCTCATACATTTTTCTTTTTATAAAAAAGCAATCAACAAACTAGCAATAAACTGGTTGATCATTGTAAATATCAAGGACTCTTTGCTTGAGTTGTATTTGGTGACACCTATTGCGAGCTGAACCTCAAGTGTCAAAATCAGAATTGATGCCAAAATCGTTCTACTTTAAAATTTCCAGGAAAAAAGTGTCATTGAGTAAATCACTTCAATAATCTATGACACTTCTAATCTGTTTCATGATTAATGAAGTCATTTACTTGATTGTCAGTATCTTATATAAGTACCATGAAGATTTAATTATTCATTCATTCAAGATGTCTCTAAATGCATGAAATCCTGAGACATATTTTCCATTACAAGTTTCTGCTTGTTTTTTTTTTTTTCATTTAATATGTTTCTACAAGAATGTTAACTATTTTAAATTTCAGGGAGTATTGCTGGGACTATCAAATACTGCAGGTGTGCTTGCTGGTGTCTTTGGTACAGCTGCAACTGGATACATACTCCAACGAGGTAAGAATGCTGCTGCACTTGCATTCAGAAGTGTATGCCTTTTTTTAAGGATCTTGCTAACCAGTAATCCAGTACCCTAAACAATTTTGCGCATCCCAATAAAAATATTTCTCCTTTTAGTTCTTTAACCAATGCTCTAAGGACACTGGTTAGCATTTGCCTTTTTTTAATGGTAATTCACTTATAAGTGATCTACTGACTGTTGTGCAGGTTCTTGGGATGATGTTTTTAAGGTTGCTGTTGCATTGTACATAATTGGCACATTGGTCTGGAATATCTTTTCAACTGGAGAAAAAATTCTTGACTGAAGAATGAAATGATGATGTCAATGAAGGTGTATGCTACATAAGCCGTAGAGATTAAAAGAAAAAAAAAAAAAGAAAGTTGGAACAAAATCAATGACCAAATTTGTCAAGCGCTTGGAAGCGTAAAAGCAGCCTGCAGAAATTGAAGAGAGTCACCATCAAAGTTTTTGATCAAATAGCCGAAGCCTTTTTACATTTATCTGGAAATCTTGGATTAGCTTGGCCCCTTTTGTCTTGTCCTACGATCTAAATGGGTTCTGTATGGATGGTGGATAATAATTTCCACTTATATAACTTAAGCATACTTATGCTTAAAAGTAAAAATACATGTTATATGGCCAACCCAGCAACTCTTCTGCTTCATCATACATGGCTGAGAAAATTGGTAGCACAGTTTTCTGATTCAATGTCCCTAACAAATGACTTCATTATATCTACTTTTACTGTTGGTTCAATTTGTGCATTTCAACTTCATTGTCATAGCCATAGGCAAGGATCCTAGAAACAGAATCTAAAATCACAGATTATTCACCAAAAAAATATGCAGATGAACTGTATAGCTAAACTCTGCAGTTTTTGAGTATACCATCTTAAGCATCATCCAGTATATATGACAAGCATACAAAGCAGGAGAGTAAAATCCGATCATCATACTTTCATAAAACGTAAGGCATTCTTTTATGAACATCAACATTCAACATTGTGAAATGTGAGTTTAGCTCTCACCACCAGTAAAATTAAATAGAAACATGAAAACCAACAAGAAATAAAGAATACAATGAATATTTGCAAGGATTCTACAAGGAAAGATGGATTGAGAAAGCAATCATCCATCCCACAACCCTGGAAAAAGAATCCATCCACAATTTATCATAAGAATTATAAATACTCTGAATATACCCTTTTTCTTAAGAGGAACTTCTGTTCTCTTGTTCTATAAGCTAAAGCCCCAGCCAGTGTCTGAATTCTCCTCATTTGAACCTATCTCCATCTAGTGAACACCTGGTCACTAACATTATTCATCACTTCTCAAATCAACAAGATCTCCCTCCCTTTCTTTTTTTATACTTGTGATAATCCCTCTCAAATCCCTCTCATGCACATTGACCTTGAGCCCATTTTTCATGAACAGAGTGAGTGACATCTTTTGCTCCACCTGGTGTCCGGGCACCAGCACAAGGCGGTGCCGGAGCAGCACCGCCGCAGCAATGGACTTCATCTGCAAGTAAGCCAAATCCTTCCCCAAACATATCCTTGGACCAGCATTGAATGCCACAAACTTGAATGAGTCATGCATGATGAACTTTGTTCCATCCAATGACAACCACCTCTCAGGCCTAAACTCCATGCAATCCTCACCCCACGTGGACTTCAACCTCCCCGCCGAATATATGGAATATGTCACCGACGAACCCGCCGGCACGAAAGTCCCGTCCGGCAGCACGTCGTCGGCCACCACATGTTTTGAGTCCTCCGGCACTGAAGGGTACAACCTTAGTGTCTCCGACAATGCAGCCTTGAGATAAACCAAACGGTCAACTTCCTCAAAGGCCAAGGGCTCATCCAACAACTTTGCCATGTCATCATCGCCACGTGTCTCCATCAGGACTGTACAAATTTCACGTAGAATTTTCTCTTCCACCTTAGGATTCTGAATCACCAACCAAAAAAACCAACTTAATGCCACCGATGACGTGTCACGACCAGCTAGGATAAAATTCAACGCCACGTGTTGGAGAAACTTGTCTGAGTAGGATTCTTTTTTCCTCATAAACCTGGTCAACAGGTCATCATAAAGAGTACCATCTTTCTGCTGAGTCAACAACTCTATCTTGCGTTTCTCAATCACATTTGACAAATGGTCGTCCACGTGGACAAGGCTTCGGCTCAAGCTGACTTCCATCCCAAGCCGAAGCCATTTCTTCACCTTCCACAATACCTCAGGTAAAATGAATCGTTGGAGGGTGGCTTCAGTGGCTCGGTCGAAAGCCGTGGCAAACCGATTATCGGGCAGACTTGTCACACAAGTCTGTGGGTCCCACCCGAAAGCCAACCCACAAATATTATCAAAAGTGAGCCGAAGCATCAAGTCTTGTAGATCAACCGGCTCAGCTTGGTCTTCGGCCTTCTTGAGAATCAGGCAGAGCCGATTGATGGCTCGGCTCACCCACCTAGCCATGGCTTGACGCAGCGTACGGGTGGTGAATTCCAGCGCAGCCGTCTTGCGCTGGAACAGCCACGTGTCACCATCGGTGTTAAAGATCCCGTCACCCAACAGATCATGAAAGACAGCATGCCACGTGGGTCCTTTAGGGTAATTGTCGAAGCGTGTCTTCAGTATGTGCTCCAAGTTCCTCGGGTCGCACGTGACCGTCACGAGACCCTGCTTCTTGGCGAGGAAGGGGATTGCACAGATGCAGGTCTGGTACGTGCCGCCACACGCGCGTAGGTTGTCGCAGATCCAGTCATGCATGCGGTCACAGTTGTCTATGAGGCCTGGGAGACTGCCCAATAAAACCCAGACACGTGGACCCTTCAGCGACCGTGAGATGAACGTGAACCATATCAAGTATGCTGTGATCGCCGTTAAAAACAATAGAGCCGTGCAAGTTTCCATTGTGCAAGTGCAATATTAACCACCCCAATAATCAAAGACTCGAAACTACAAGAAATGATGAAGAAACTTGAAGGAAAAATGTATTTTTTAGAAATGGGGTGGTTGGAAAAACGAGAAAAAGAAGTACCTTTCAATAATGGGTAGTGTGAACAATGAGGAGCATTTTGATGCAAAGTTTTGAGTATGAGGGGAAAATGAATGAAGGAGAGAAGGAAAGTGAAGAAGGTTGTGTTTATGTAAAGGTGAGTGAATGAATGAGTGAGTGTAGTAGTAGTAGTATAATGAGGGTAAGAGTGTAATGGTGAAGAGAGATTTATAGGTGAAGTGGTTTAGTGAAGAGTTATTGTGGCCAGACTGGTTTCTTGACAATGCATCACCATGCACCCTTTTTTTCTCTCTCTTACTAAACTCATTCAGATGCGCCAATATAAATGCTCTCTGAAGGGTTGGTTGAGGCCTTTAAAAGTGAAGACACCCACCTGTCCCTCTCTCTTTCTCACTCTTGAAGAAGAAACCACACACACACACAGAACATCACACACAACACTAACTAGAGCTTCTTCTCCATGTTCTCTCTCTCTCTCTCTCTCTCTTAGAGGGATTGCAACAGGGTGTTCAAGTGAGGCAAGCAATCAATGAAGGGAAATAAATGAGGGTAGTTGAGGAACATGGAGAGGAAAAGGGGAGAGATCGAGCCAGAGAAAAAAAAACACACACACACATACCAAATACTGAAGCAAAAGTAGTGTTTTAATTTGGGTCACAACTCACACACACCACCACCTTTTTCAGTAAATAGGGGTAGCTGTTTTTTTTTTTCCCCTTAACAAAACAAGGTGCTAGCTCATCTACTATATGGTAGTAATATCAGAATTATATATACACTATGGGGGAAAAAATGAGTGTTGCCAAGTGGGGTTTGGTTATGGTTTTGGTGAGTAACCTACCAACAATTTATAAACATTTATGTTGGGTGAACTGTCTTCTTATCTGCCTATCTATCCATTCATTCCTGCAAAATATAATTCAGTAAAAATAAAATGTGAATGAATGAAAAGCTAGCATAGCATGCAAAATAACAACTACTACAACATCATCGACAATTCTAGGATTCATCACAGTCGCAGAGTTGACCTACCCTTCCTCATTTATGGTGGAATTTGAATAATATTATATTAATTGTGACTGTGCTGGTTTTGAAGCAAAAAAGTCAATGCTACCTTTGCCAGAATATTGATTAATAACGCAAAACCGCTTTGAGCAGTTCTGCTATAGCTGAAACTTCAAACTCACTCCAACGTGTTCTTCATCAAAGTGTAAACTGTAAAGTGGTGCTTCTTTTTTTTCTTTTTGGTTTATTTAATTTTCTTCACACCCTGAAATAGAACAAACCTAAACAAAATTTAGTTCTACTAGTACGTAAAGAAAGATATATGGGTGATCGAAAAGGGCACGAGAAAGAAAAGTGGGTAGCCCAACTTAGATATCTTTTACTTCTGTATAGAGTAAAGATTTGTAAGCTATGTTTGTTTATAATTTATTAGTCCCACTTATTTTTATTAATTAATTTGAGAAGTCTATTGGAGCATGCAAAATATTATTGATTGTGTACTCACGTCAGGTCAATTATTATAACTTTCTTAATCCGAATATAAACTTTAATTTATAATAATTAACAAAATCGATGGAAACAAATGGAAAAGGTGCTTAATTAGGGTACGAACTGTAGATTTAGCTAGCAAAAGGTGTTTAGGGTAGGGGTGTTCGCGGTCTGGATTGGATCGGTTTTGAAGCAAAAAATTATCCGATCCGATTCCTTCGGTTTGATCATTTGATCATCCATTCGGTTTGAAATTTTTTTCAAATCCGATCCAATCCAATCCAATTATTTTCGGTTTGGATTGGATTGGTTTTCGGTTTTTTAAAAAGTCTAAAAATAAAATTTATGAGACATATTTTTATCAAAATAAGGAGTATCTAACATAAATAAACATATTCATTGAACAAAAACAAACATCATTTTCTAATTTTCATTAGACAAATACGTTCATTGAACAAATTAAGGAGCAATGTATTGGATTTTTGGTTTTTGGGCTATGATGGGGAATAGGCCCAAGTAGATAAAGGGTAAGATATAGTTTAAAATTGGATCAGTTTGGATTGGATTGGTTTTCACCAGCCAATCCGAAATCCGATCCAATCCGGTGAAAATTTTCGGTTTTTTTTCGGTTTTCGATTTTTCGGTTTTCGGTTATTTCGGTTTTCGGTTTTTCGGTTCGGTCACCGCGGTTTGCATCGGTTTGGATCGGTTGATGAACACCCCTAGTTTAGGGTACGAACTACAGAATTAATCACAAGTACTTCACTCCATAAGTAACAACATGAGCGAGATATGGAGAGTTGAAACTCTCATATAATTAAGGAAAAAAAATTAATACATCTTTTTCAACTTAAGGATTTTTTTAGAACCTTTTTTCAATCAAAATTAAAGTTTCCGCACAATTAATTATCCAGCATAATAAAAGTTTTCATTAAAAATCAATATAGCTCACCAAAATGAAATTCTAATTCTAATTATTAAAACAACGACTAAAACCACAACACTTATTTATTGTTTAATGCATCACTTTGGCTTCAGGAGTGCAAATGTTGAGTCCATGTTTTGTAGAGTATCTCCATGTTTTGCTATCACATGGGTATTGTTGTCCTGATCTTTCAGTTTAACCTAATTAATGACAATTTGCCAAACGCGGAAAGAACGGGTACAGAAATTGATGGATTGAATTCAACAAAAGGCAGTTTTTACATAAGTGGATCCTCATTCATGTCTCTTAATTAACCAAAGATCGGGTTTCAATTCTCGTTTGAAAATGTAGTCACAATTTTTTTTTTATTAGCATAATGTTATCTATATGGTGATTTTTCTAATCATTAATCTTTGATAGAGAAACTCATATGATTGATTATTTTTAATAAAATTTATTCTTTCGATCACATATTTTTTCATCAATAAAACTCGAGAAAACATTGCTTAAGGAGAGTCACAATTTGAAATATCATCTCCAAATAGGTTGATTCAATGAACAAAAAGACTAGTTAAGTATCAAATAGAATTTTTAAATGATATAGGCTAACTAGTGCCCTTAGAGATAATGACACTAGTTAATAAACTTAAAATAAAAATGTTTTTATTGGTAGGTAAAAAGTAACGTTTTTATAAATAAAAAAAATGCATTCTCTTGTGATCTTTAAGTTGGATATTTTTTACTTTTAATTTCTTAACTAATATACTTAGGATATTGGTCAGCCATACCCATGTTAAATACCTCCTATATATCACTTAAAAAGAAAATTTGATGGACTGAGTAAAAGTGTAAGTTTAGAACTTTGAAGAGATAACCTTACCCCACGAATGAAAGAAAGTCAATAGAGTAATGAGGAAAAATGATAGAGACGTCTCTGCCACGAAATTAATACATTTAAGGCATTGACGCGGTGAAGATGCTTCGCAAGTGAACTAGTCAAGTTAATAAATTAGGGAACCGATTACATTTGTCTTGCAATCGTTGAGTGCATAAACAACTTTTCTTGTAAATTTTTAATTAACATGCATAGGGACTTGAATTTGCAATAGGATACAAGTTCTATTCAGCAGGGTATCATCATCTTGCAAAAACAACATAGATATAGATTCGGAAACTATATTATTTGCTTAACACCAATTACAGCAAATACGCCCTCATCGTTCTTAAAGACACTTTGTTTATTGCAATATATATCTACAATCCTTTCGTGTCACGATATCTACGTGATAAATATTTTTTGTATATAATTAAATTTTATAGTAAATATATATTTTAATATATAATTATATAATAATTAAAATTTATAATAAATAATATTTTTAAACATATAGATTTTGTTTAGACTTATGATTTTTTAATTAATTGATATTTTTTAAAAAATATATTAAAATTTAATTTAAAGATAAAGATGAAAAAGATAAAATTGAAAGAATTAAGCAATTAAGATATTATTTCTTGCATTGATGGGCAAAAGCATCTGGCTTGCATCAATCGGATTTTTCAACCTCTTGACATCATAACTTCATCATCAGAAATAAAAGCATTACAACTTCATTTCATTATATATACTCTAAAAAAATTGGTTAATTCATATTTCATAAATTCATAAAACTATGAAAAAAAATTCAGATGTATATATAAAACATAATCATAATTTTGTTGTGTAACTCAACTCAGATACTAACACAGAAACATGATTCCGTTATTTATTTGCAAAAAAGAAAAAAGAAAAATCATGATTTCATTGATTTAAAATGCAAAAAGAAAAACTACCAAAGCGCAAATGGAACTGCAATGAGTGAAGATGAAGAAGCTACTTAATGAAGAAGGGAGATTTGGGGTTTAGGGTGTGATGAAAAAAGGAGAGAAGAAATGGTGGGAGTGCCGTAAGAGAAGATTGTGAGGGAAGATGGTAGTAGGTAGGTAACTTTACCAATGCTGGGATGAGATTTGGGGGTGAGAATAGAAACCCCCAACTAATTAAACTAGATTCACTTGGGTTCAATTCTATATTTAAACTAAGCCACTTATGTATGACAGGCCACTTTTACTAGTAACAACGCCTATTTTATTAAACTAATTAAGGCACAATTTATTATCCTTTTAGTTATTCTAAGTACTAATATAAGCTCCAGTTTTATTTTAGGCTCTTGCTAAATGCACCTTCCTGTGTGCTAACTTAACCCCCTTTTCTTCTCATTAAATTTGTTATTACCCATTATACCCATCGAAAGCCACACCGACGACATCCCCGACGTCCAATCTCAGGTTGTAAAATTGGGTTCATTGAAGCACAAAATTGGCGTCTATCACTATGCGCTCGAGATCAAAGGAGGGTCTCCTATTGTATGCACCCTTGCATTCTCAAGATGGTCAAGAATCACTGCTAACAGAACAAAACGAAACCAGATCCAAATCTAAATATGGTTTCTCTCTCTTCGTTTTCAATGGCAACAAATAAGAATAACTATGCAATGGTTTTAAATGGATAAAGCTATTGTACGCTAAGGGGACTCTTTGTCTCTTCTCAGGAGCTGAACAATGGCACCCACTCATCGATCAAAATCATTTCCTTTAACTTTCAATTGCAATATTTATTTTCTTCTTGCTATTTAAATTCCTTAGTTTACGTGGCATGGGGCATTACTGCCTCTATCTGCTATTTGATTCTTGCTATTTAAATTCCTACGTTTCTTTTCATCTTTGTCGGTGCTTGTAACCAAAATTTAATCAAAGTGAAATTAAATAATATTATTGATAAAAGTGAAACACAACCTAAAACCAGTTTTATTTGTTGCGATGTGAGGTTTTTCGTCTGCAACAGTGCAACACCAACAATCATTTTTCTTCCTCTCAATACCCTCGGCCTTTGCTTCTTTGAGACCAATCACCTAATCAGAGATGAAGTCACATTTTCTATTTTGGGATCTCAATTTGTTGTTGTTTGGGTTTTGGGTCTATTCACAGGTCTAATTGAGGTTGCAAAAGGGAGTAAAAACGACAAATAATAAGGGATTCGCGGTGGTTTCAAGGTGGGGACAATTTGTGGAGGTTCATAGCCTGTGTGGTTACGAGATTTTTGTAGAGGTCGTTTGTGGAGACAAATAAACGAAAACAATCATGGGGTGTAGAAACAAGGTAAAAAGGATATAATCGGTAATAATAAATTTAATAAGAAGAAAGGGGTCAATTTAGCAAACAGGGATGTGTATTTAGCAAGAGCCTTTTAAATAATTATTTTTCAACATCTAACCCCTTAAAACTTTATTTTTTTTATTTACATAAAACCATACCCACATTACATATAATTCATATTATATGGAATTAAAACAAATAAAAGCATCAAAACATTGATTTATCAAACGGAATTAAATGCAAATGCGTACGTATTAATGTTGCGCATACCAAATTTATTTCTAAGATATTATTTTTACTTCATTTTTATTTACAACATCAAAATAATTATATCTCTTAAAAGTCATTCATGCAACACGCAAAAGGTTAAATTTCTCTAACTTATATTGTTAATAGTACAATGAATGCATCTACTAAAAAACGTGTCTTATTTGTAAACTTGAAAATGCAAAAGTCATTGATAATCCATCGATAATGACAAATTATGATTTTTTTTTTTTCATTACCTTCAAACATGCCTTTTAACCTGTTATAATAGCAAATTTCCTTGTAGTTTACTCAAATTTGTACGAATTTTATAACTATATTTCATAACTTCTTTAACTCTCTTATTCTTGAATACGACAAACGACGACTCATAAAAAAAAAAAAAAAAAAACGACAAACGCTATTAAATCATATAAACGTATTTAGATTTAGATTTAGTTTGCCTCTTCGATTTGCATATATCATACACCTTTTGTGAATGACAACATTTTTACTTTACAATAAATAATAAAAGATGGCCAACCAATAATTTTTAACTTTATTTGTATTATGAATTTATATACAGAGAATATATCATATGTGATGATGAGAATGACTAATTTCAATCATTAGATAAATAAAAAAATTAGATTAAAATTATTTTAAATTAAAATTAAAATCTCATTAATCATAAAATCTCTAAAAGATTTACAAAACAAAAAATTAAATATTTAAAAAAT
Organism: Glycine tomentella; assembly: GCA_007407185.1. NCBI lineage: Eukaryota > Viridiplantae > Streptophyta > Magnoliopsida > Fabales > Fabaceae > Glycine > Glycine tomentella. The sequence goes on from PYAF01004598.1 coordinate 1,195,208, forward strand.
TTAATTTATCATATTCTAAAATATCTTAAATCATAAGTTATATTCGACAAAAATATCTAAAAACTGAAAAGTTAACCCTGAAAACTTAAAAACTAGTTTTTAAATTAAAAGTGTCCAATAAAATTAGTTATCGAATTAGTAAAAAAGTGTAAAATAACCTAAACAAAATAATATTATGATTTATTTTTAAAAAAAAATAAATATATTAAGAATAAAAATAGAAAAAATATATAAAAATCATCGTAAAATTGTACAACGTAAAAAAAACCTAAACTAGCAAACATATGTTTTTTTCTTTAGCTTAGCGCAATAAACAATAGCTCATTGGCTTTAAGCCCACGGACGCTTGATAATTAAGTTTTGCATGATGATAATTAATTAAGAATAGTTTGATTAATTATAATATTTGTTATTATAAAGCCGATTTTTCTGTACACGCTCGTGTGCAAGGCAACTTGAAACCCACCCACCAACCCACTTGCTGTTGGGGAGCAATAGGAAAATACTTGCTTGTTTTAAGCCTTTAACGGGCAAAAAGCCTTGCAGTGCATTGCATTTCCATCAATGACAGGTGTAAGATCCAAAGTCGATCGAAACCTTAATAAGAAACCATTATTATGGCTATAACTTATTTTCAGGATTACCTTTACATACAATGACTAATTGTACAACACTGGTTTAACACAAATTGATAAAATAAAACATACAAAATAAGACTTGCTTTTTCTTTTAGTCTGGCGTTGTGCGTTGAGATTAAACAATGTTAGTTCAAGTGATAGTAATTTATGTTTTTAATAAAATAGTCCTGAATTTGAATCCTGAATTTAGATGTATGATATAAATTATGTTAAAAGAGAAATATCTTTAATTTATGTGTGTTCATAGTCCCTATAAGATTAGTCACTATTTTTTCCAGTAAACATTTCATATCAATATTATGCTAAAAAAATGTTGATTTAACACTATTACATGCATCACTTATGTATGTATATAGTTACAAATTTAAATCCAAAATATGTTAACAGTTTTTTAAGATTTAAATATGTTTTTAATTTCTAAGAATAAAAAAAATTGTTTTACATATATGTAAATATGATATTTTTTAGTTTCTATAAATTTTTATAGTAGTTTTTAAATCATTGCAATATTTGACAATATTTGTTAGTCAATTATTTTGATCCTTGTTGTAATGATAAGAACTAAATACAAAAATAAAAAAATTACTATATTTTGTAAGGATATAATGACATGAACTAAAAATAAATTATTATGTTTACAGACATTAAAATTAGAAATATTCACTTTTGATTTCTGAAATTTAAAATGTAACTTTTTTATAATAGTTCATTTGTGAAAATGTTATATATGACCATGACAAAGATATATTTTTCTTTATGTACATCACATCAAAGTTGTGCAATAACAAATCGTTCTAATATGAAAAATCTCAAAATATACTTCCTTTATTCTAATTACGAATCACATTTTGTCCATGGATTTTGCTCCAACCAAGTTCTATCACTTTCAAAAAATCAAGAAGTAAGACCCACAAATCTAATGTCTTAAGATTTTGGATTGAAATATATTGTCAAGTTCATTTATGTGATGTGTTCATAGTCTTTGGTGAATATATATGGAAGTTTTGCCTCTTTCGTATTTCCTAACAAGTGGTATCAAAGCATAAGGGTTGACTTGGTGACCGACACAAATAAGTATTAAGGCATAACAAAATTGGTAATGTACGTGGGTGGATTCATGTATGGAGATTCCTTATGTTGAAAGTCTTAGCAATGTGGAGGTTAGGTGATATGTCCTGTTGATGTGAGAGCTAACGGCATTACAAGTATCTAGAACATATTGGAGGTCATGGTTAAGCACTAAGTGCGACCATTGAATGCTTGTGGATGGAAAAAAAGCTTTCACTTGAGGGGAAGATACTACGTGAAAAGAACTCACACTTGAAGGGAAAATTGTTAGAGGGCATACACGAATGTAAAGTCCCCCTTAGGTAAAAACGTACAAGTTGAGTAACATATAAAAGAGAAAGACTCGAAAAATCTAATACCTTAAGATTTTGGATTAAAATGTAATGTCAAGTTCACTTACGTGGTACTCATAACCCAATGGTAAAGATCTGTTGGAGTTTTGTCCCCTTTGTATTTCCTAACAACTATTACCAACCAACATGATTATGAAGTAGGCAACTAGATGTACTATGTAAACCATCAACACATAAACACAGTCTTACATTAATTTCTTGGCTCTCAAATTCTGGATAAATGTTGTCAAAGTGTTTTCTTACCTTCCCACGATGGATGGCACAAAACACCCACACTATTTTGGTTCTCATGAAGCTATTTGATCATTCAAGCAATTATTTTTGTTGATGCATACTTACAGTTTGGATCATTGCTTCCTACACCTAACACTTTTGATATTCAAAAATACCTAATCTAAAACTACGTGACAATTTTTAGGATAATAAATTGTCACAAATTACAGAAAAATCACCATAAATTGCAGGAAAAAAAATGAAAATTGTGACAGCTTTTATGCAATTTGTGGCAATTTTTAACTCCTAACATATACGTTCAAGTTTACCCGAAGCTTGCACCGGATTAAAATATAACAATTAATTTTAGGAGAATGAAAAATTTCGCAAGGACAAAAAATAAAATTTTTCAATTTTATAAGGACGAAAAATATATTTTAGCGTCAAAAAAATAGTTTTAAATTAGGTAGTTTTGACAAAAAAAAAATACAAAAATGTGAAGAAAGAAAGGGATTGCAAATAGGTAAAATCCGCGTTTATAGTATAACGATTGGGTCCTTGCCATAAATTAAACAAACTGGGAGGTGGAAAGCCCTAATTTGTAGGCCCATTACCGTATAGATATTTTAAATTGTAATTGGTAAAGACATACATGGCATAATGAGATTCTTGAAACGAGGGGCCAAATGAAAAAGGGTGCCTCACATTCACCCAGATACCAATTAGTGATACCTGGATGAGCAACAATCTATATCTATGCTGTTCTTGCAAGATGATGATACCCATAAGGGTGCTTAACACCTACCTACCAACGCACTCAAACGATCTTTTGAAAAAAAGACACACCTGACACCTGGGATAATAGATTGCAGGTCTTATACACCACTAAATTATTTGGTGAACCTGCACTCCTTAAAGACACTTTGTTTATTGCAATATATATCATCCCTTCGTGTCACCCTAACAAGTGGCAATATAATTATTGAAGCTTATAATATAACACAATCCGTCTGCTAATTCCCTTCACATTGTATATATGTTGCTCACTAATTAATGTTTGTGAATACATAATAAGAATGTCATATAGATATCGTGGAACATTTATGAGGAGGACCTAGAATAAAGAGCAAAATTATATAGTTTGTTTTTCTCCATGCGCTTTACACGGTACATGAAAAATCATCATAGATTTGGTATCTGGGCCAAATTGTGTTAATGCAGCGCGGGGAAGTCAATTATATGCAGATTATTCTCTACTTGAGAGGCTCTACCTAATTAATTGGACGGCAATGCTAACTAATTAAGCAATATACTATTAATCTTTCATATGTATCACATGTTAGATGTTACATTATGTCCTTTTTTCTAACTCATTACTATATCGTTTCGTATAGTGACAGGTGCATAGTATAGCCACCAATAGTGGATATGGAACAGTAGTATATAGGAATCTTCATTTTTGTGATAGTTAATTATTTAATGGGACTCATATGTTTGACCTTCAATTTTTTTCTTAAAACTACAATATATGTGTGAAATATTATATTGATATTCTGCTGCTCAAAATGGTACATAGATCTAATTCTCTGACTCCCAATAACTATTGTGAGTGGTAATTAATCAAGATAATTATTTTTTTTGTTTTGAGTTAGAAATTGTGGATGTTATTTAATCTATTCACTCTCAGAAATTAATTCTATTTGCGATTTGTGATTTTTATTAGACCAAAAGAATTTTGAATATTATGAGAATCGAAGAGAAATTCTTCTATTAAATAGATTATTTATATTTATCTGAACACAATAGAACTTTAATACTGCTATGTCAACCACTTTGTGTTAACCCATAACACTAATGACCAAGCGTGTCATTTCAAAAATGTGCGTGGTGAAAAGCATTTGAATATATCATGCGCATATCTGACTTTTGTTAGCTCCAACTCAATTCATCTCAGTACAATTGAATATGACTTTTGATAAGTCTAATATGACATGATCTTTAGGCTGATAATTATTCAAAGCAAAAGAACCTATATTCTTTAGTAGTTTTGTAAACGAACAAGATGGCGTTAAATCATAGTAAAAACCATTTGTTGTTTACCTACTTAAATGGACTGTTATAGATCAGAACGTATAGTCTAACTTTTTTACGTGAATGTTATGCTTATGCTTCTCCCTACATACATAATACATTAATTGGAGCTTCCCTTTAATATTCAACAACTTTCTTAATGATACCAATTTAGTTATGCATAATTAACTAGAGAAAATGAAGTTCCCGATTTTATTTTATTTTTTAAAAAAGAAGAAAAAATGAACACTGACAGGAAGGAACTGATATATAAATACCTGTTTCGTTTATCTTGATAAAAACGTTACAAATTACATAAATCAAAAGTTGGAGAAAACCCAAGGATTTAACGATTCCGTACACATTACTTTGTTATTATGCAAATTGCAGTGTTTGTTTTATATTCTTTGGTGATATTTTAATGAAGGAGTGCTAGCCCTTCTCCTCCATATAAGGACCCTCTTGGCCCTTTCCTAGGTCATCTCACAAAGCTTTGCTCTTCTAGTCTTGTTCTCTTTAATTTCTCTCAATTACTCATCATATTCCCACTTTCTATAGATATCTACACTGATATCATGGAGAACAAAGCCCTCTTTAGGCTTCTTATTATTCTTCTGGCTCTTTCCTTCGTTGTATTTGTTGCTGCTGTTCCTGCAACTAGTAAGTTTCAAGGGTTTGATGCACAACCTTTAACATTAAACGTATTTTTTTTCTCTTTAAGAGTTGTTAATGTATTAACTCAGGGTTATTAAGTCTGATTCATCATGTTAAATTGTGAATTATATAGGAAGCTTCATGATCGGGAAAATTGATCCTTTAGTGCAAGATCATCTGGCTAAGGTCCTCTCTCTCTCTTTGTCTCCTTGCAGGTTCCTTTTTCCTCTCAAGGACAAATATTTATGCCACATATATGTCCCGGAAACTCCATAAATTAAAAAACAAGATTATAAGATAATTAACCTCGAAAGGGACATGGCCATGTCTTGTGCCCTAACTACATGACAAAATCCGATTTCCCTAAGAAAATCCAATTCAACAAATTATAACCTGAATCATAGAACGGTACCAAAAAAATTCTAGTTCAGTTTATTGAAAAAAATGCATAAATTATTGTAAACCTTTAAGATTTGTTTTTTTGATTCTTACAGTAAATTATTATAGGACCATTTTCATTCTGTCATATCTATGGGGTATCGTTTACTATTCTCATTAGTAACTGATAACTTCTGATAAATAATAATTATTATTGTTATTGTTGTTGTTGTGATATATAGCAATGGCCAATGGTATCTTTTAACCTGCAGGAGGATCTGGTTATGTGGTTAAGGAATAGCGACGAAGAAATGAAAGAAGGGACTGTAGAGAGCAGAACGTTGATGGATATTGTGGACTACCCTGGAACAAGACCAAATCCAGCCCATGATCCAAAATCTCCTGGAAAGCCTTAACTTCATGTATGATCTTGGAAATCAGGGTTTTTACTAGTTATTTAGTTTGAGTACTGAAAGTGTCTAGATGATGTGTGGTTTGGGTTTGTAATGGTTCGCAATGCTGAAAATGTGTTTTGTCTGTATGAAAAATCTCTAATCTAAGGTCTGTCCTAGTTAAGTTGTTAATTAGTTTGGCTTAAGTGCTTTGGTATTATAAAAGGTTTGTTGTAAGATATATGAAAAGGTGTATGAGCTAAATCTGAGGATTGTACTGGTTGATGATATACCTTGATTCCATAGTGAAATGTGAACAAGCTAGATTGTGTATAGTCCTGAGTAGAAAATTATATGTGATAGTATCTTACAAATTAAAGAGACGGTGGTTAATGGAACAATATGCATGTGCTGATAATTAGGGCAAGAGGAGTTTTTTTTTTACTCTGCAAAATATATTTGTATTGATATGTGAGACACAAAGGGTGCCCCAACCTATGTACAAGATGAGTACATCCACCCAAAAAATACATTCCTTCCAATTCAGGTTACATAATATTAATATGGTTATATAAATATTATGTAACAGTGAATAATTTAGCCAACACTTAATCTACCCACCAATACAATTAGGCTAACTTGAAGGGTAAGCAGCCAAAACTGAAACTTGTGTGTATGTATTTCACATTCTTATTTATCTTATGTATGCTAAATTAATTATATACAAAACTAGAAAGTGACATTCTGCAAATTTAAGGTTGTGTTAACAATATAATTAATATGAGGAGCTAGCAACACGTAATTGCACAATTATAAAAAATTGTGGTTACAGTAGTGAACGAAAATTTAACAAAAAAAAAAAAACTTACATTTTTGCCTGAGTGTCAACGTTGGAAGAAATGTTACATAACCTTGGTTCACAATATGTGGTTACGTACATTAAGATTATGAAGGTTTCGGGCTCCTTTTTATTTAATTTTGCTAGTAAACTTCATTACCTGTTAGATAAATTAAAGCAGAAATCTCAAGCCCTATTACCATATTGAAATGTCATACAAACTAAACTTTTGTATTTTTGAATTCTGAATTTTTATAGGATCTTAATTCTGGAAAGAATTTGTTAATTATATTAATGACCATAATGAACACATAATGAAGAAAAGAAAAATCCTTTTTTTTACATAGCTTGAATCTGGTTACTGTTTGGATAAACTTCTTCAAAATTAAGTTTAGTTATGAAAATCATTAAATTTTGAATTTAGAAGATGTTTTTGGCATTGGGATTTTAGGAGATGAAATGATTATTTAACTTTAAAACTCCACGTAGAATTTTCATTTTGAACTTTCGAAGTTTATTGTCCAGCTTATAACATTTGTCTGAACTTAAAGCAATATTTAAGATGTGACATTTTTTAATTTTTTAAAAATTTTTGGGATGTAAATTTACTTATTAAATTATATATTATAATATTTTTAATAATTTCTTTCCGATAATAAGGTTTATTTATTTAAATACTACTACTATTAATCTTATTTTGGATTTCAATTTTTATTTTTATTTTTGAAAATCCTCTTTCCCCTAAAGCAAAAGTTTCTATATAAAGTTGTTAATGTCATTTTATAAGTTATACATGCATTTATAAAAGAGTTAAAGGCTTTTAAAATAATTGAGTATACCAAATGGTGTATTAGTTTTACTTATTATAAACATATTTTTAAAAATTTTAATTAAAAAAATATAAGTTTCTACTATTATTACATTTCTCACCTATTCTCATATATACAACAATATTGTTATATTACTGCAAAACAAATACTTATGTTGGGAGGCAAAGGAAAATAGGTGAAATTAGTTACTGTGGTATTATCTTAATTAAAATTTGGGAACAGTTATAATGGATGTACAAAAAATAATTAGTTTTTGGATTTCCGGACAAGAAAAATAGGTAAAAGTTACTGTGGTATTTTTTAATTAAAATTTAGGAACAATTATAGTGTCGGTACAAAACATAAGTGTTTGGATTTTTTTTTCCCCTTAAAATGTTTAATATACGTAGTAAAAAAATATTTTAAAATTAGGATTATTAACAATATTAAAATGCCAGCTAAAGATATAAATAGACTTGTTACTAATTAAGAGAGAAAATGATACAATGAGATACTTATTTTTAAAGAATATATCTTCATTTTAAATATTTCCTATTGATAAATTAATAATTAATAATTATTTATTATAAGAAAGATAATATTAATAATAAGTAAAAAATTGAAATTTTATTTATAGGGCTGTCCAAGACCATGCTTTAGGCCCCAGAAAAAAACTTATTTAATATTAACCTTTATATAAGTTTTACTATTAATTAGTTTAGTGATAACTAAGGTGTTTTTTTTTTTTTTTTTGTAGTGAATGAGGTCTAAACCTTGTTTGGGAGAAAATCACTAATTTAATTTTTGGTAATGTACCTTATTTTCTAATAATTTTATTAATTCTAAAAAAGTCTCACCTCAAATTCAATTGGGTTTAGGTCTAAGAATATGTTGGGTTGACCCTAGACTAGCTTTAGGCCAATACCAGAATTGTCAAAATTCATACAACAAATTTAGAACTATTTTTTATGATGTTAAGAGTCATTAAAAAGAAATAAAAATGACTCAAAGAGATTTATTTATATTAAAATAAATTAAATTTCACTGTATATTTAATTATCTCTTATAAGAGAATAGTATAATTTTTAAGAGAAAAGAAAAAGAATATTGTAATTTAATTTTTCTTAACATAAAAGAATATAATTCTCTCTATATATAAATTAGAATAAATATCATGAACAAGAGCATTTTTATTTTGACTTAATTGTACATTTATCATTAAATTATCATTATTTAATGAATTTTATCATTTAATTTTTTTTTATATTTTATCATCATGTTGTTAAATTTTCATACATTTTTTACTACCTAAGTTTTTTTTCGCGTGCATTTTATTATTATGTTTTTATTTAAATTTTTACGCATTTTACCTAACAATACATAATATGATGTTGTTTTTTGGTAACATGTCAGCAAACAACACTTTATTACATATTTAACAAATTGATAAAATGCGTAAAAATTAAAAAAACACAATGACAAAATGTGCAAAAAAAATAATTAGAGGATGAAATTTGTAAAATTATAATAGTTGAATAATAAAATATACAATTAAGTCTTTCAATCTTTTTTAGATGTTATTATCAAAGAGATCACTGTTAGGAGTTGGACATTGGTTTTAGTTGGGAGCGAAGTTTTCTTTGGTAGAAGAAAAATCACAATGATGATGATCGAAAACTAGGGGAAAAAATTACTCTCTATTTGTGAATTGGGCCGCAACATAATATATATAATCAATGACATGGTAAATATTGAGATGCATGTCTCTCAACTATTCTTCAATGAGATGGCATTCATAGAAAAATCTTGGCATACTTTTACTTGGGTAAGTTCAATTAAAACGATGAGCTATAGGATGTATAGCTAGGTGGTTACATAATATTGGTTATAAATATAAATTTGCAATTTAATTTTTAATGCTTAAGTTTGAATTAATTAATCATACACTAATCAAAATATAAGTTTGGTCTTATTTGAATAAGTTTGTTAAAATTAACTTATATTTAAATTAATTTATAAAAATCTTCACATGTAACTTCTTCAAAAAACTTATTTTATTTTATACATAGTTAATTTTGATTTATAAAAGATATTTTTTTCTTCTAAAAATATGTATTGAGAAGTTTATCTAAAAACATCTTTGTCATAGATCAAGGAACCAAGACCCACTAACCAACGGAAAATGATAAAATGACATGAGGACAAAAGTCTCCTTGTGTCACTTCCAAAATGATGATTACAAATATTGCATTATCGTTTAATTTATTGTGATATTCACTATGTCCATATCTTATAATGGAAAGCTAGAGGATGCTAAGCCAGCGTAGGGTCTAGAGCCAAAGTTAAGCAAATTGGCTTACATAACTACATAAGAAGCAAGGTCCATATTTGTAAAACTATTTCGTGTAACTAGAAATCCTACCAGCCCTACTCCATAACACTCTTCTTCTAATATATACACTATGATTAGTTTAAATTTATTAAAACTCAAAAATCATGAGAATAATTAAATGTGTGAAATCTATAATTTTTTTATAATTTTCAGAAAAAAATTTAACCAACCAAAAAAATAATATGTTAAAAAAGAATGTGTTTCTAATAATTTTTTTACAACAAAAGTACTACAAATTTGTTATTAGAGAGTGAATTGTGTAATTGAAAATTAATCTTAATCAATCACTCATCATAAATTTTGGTTATTTAATAGGTAGATCAAAGACTTTGACAATTGATGATGATAATGATGGTGTTTTACCTTGCATAAAATATTTATGTCACACCAACTTAAATTAACATATCTCCTCAGTACAATAATGGCTCTGTTAAACACAACTACAAATATAAAAATTAGTATAAATCATATCAAAGCATAAAGGACCCAAAGCAAACTAATTATATATGATTTGGAACGTTATTAATGGGAGTACGGTGCTTTTCTCATTCACTTAGTAGGACCATTTGAGAGTAGCCAGACATGATTATGTCTTATTTTCAGCTAACAAACCTTTAATATCACTAGAGAATGTTACTTCAAAGGTAATGCTTCAAAACCTTGATCGGACTATTTGTAACTGATTGATTGACAAAAGGTTTGTGTTTTGTATCCGATCGATTACCCTTTATTTTGTCTAAATATACTTTTATAATAATTGTTTCATATATTAAGAAATGTAGCTCAATTGATTAAATAGAATGTGTAAATATTATAAATTTTTTATATTATATTCAAAGATTTCACATGAATTAAAAATGACTTAAAATAAAGTTTATAAGTTAGACAGACAACACATCTTGAATTAACTTTTGAAATTAAGTTGATTTCAAATTCAAATTATAATACAATTTGAATGCCCACATTAAAATTTGTTATTTAGTCAATTAGATTATTTTTTTAGGATCGTTATCAAATCATCTACAAATGTCTAATTCTATAAATATCACACTTGAAATATTTATTCATCAGGATATGAATTGTGTTAGGGATCCTACGTATGCTTAAAACAAAATTTAAAAATAAAAGACAATGCTTATTTTTAAAAATTAGTTTTTGGAGATAAGTTAAAACTTAATATCAAATTCTAAGAATTTGAATAAAATCATTAATTTAATTAATTGTTATTAAATCATGCACACAGCATAAAATCTTGCAAAACTTACAAAATGTAATCTCTAGTTTGATTTTGAAACATTCTTTTTCAATAGTCCTGCGACTTGGAAACACGTTAGAAAGTGGGACTCTTAACTACTGTGTTAATTGGATTAGATGTAAACATATGTGAGCGGAATAACTTTGTAGGGTCTAGCATCCTCGTAATGATTAAACTTGAATATATTTTTTTCTTTGTAATTTTGTATTTTATTTTTTTCATTTTAATCCTTACAAAATATATTTATTTTATCTTTTACTAATGTTTTAGATAGTGTTTTGGATAATATAAAAATATTTTAAATAGTGAAAAATGTTATTTAAAATATTTTAAGAATAAAAAAACAAAACAAGTGCAGTTTATAAAGACTAAAATAAATAAAAATTACAATAACAAAAATAAAAAATATTAATTTACAACAAAAAAGGTATTTAAACCCATGATTATATACTACCAATTTGCCTAACCAAGGAATTATTAGGAAATGGTAACAATCTTCTATCTGTATTTTTTTTTTACTTTATATCTTCTATAGTATTTGAAGAAGGTTATGGCCTACAGTTGCTCGATCGAATTTATTTCGTAGAAAAGGTTTACCATTTTGCAGGCTGATCCAACAAAAAAAATGAAAAATTGTGACAGCTATATCTTGTGAAAAATGAAAAATATTTTGCTAAAAAAATTATATATTAAATCTTTTTATTAATATTTAATATTTTTTATAAATATGACATTTTTTGCTTTATAAAATGAAAAGAAAATATATTTTTATTGATGAACCTATATCTTGTGCTTTAATTTTACCCTTAAGTCGGTCATCTTGTCGTTTGAGAAACATAAGTAGGTGTATTACGAAGTTCATTTGTCTTCTTATTGGGTACTGAAAAGTGAAATTTATAAGAGCATCTGTCTCCATATTGAGTTATTTTAATTTACCATTGACGAATTCCAACAATGTTGTATGGTTTGAATAACATGAGCAATATATATGTACCAACAGTGAGAAATTAACAATTCCTCGTGTAAGCAATCATTGCTTAAGAGAAAAAATTGGCTCCAACCGATGGAGATTCAACCAACGCAACAAATTGATATAAGCAAAACAAGCACAAATGAAAAAAAAAAAATGTAATGCAAATACATAAAATCCCAATATGGAGTTGATTGAACCTTAATTTCACAATTGAAGCAGAAAATCAGAATACCATGTACAAGGAAAGTTGAACTAAGTTGTGAATCCACGTGCAACTAAAATTCCAAAGAAAAATTCAATTGATAGAAAATTTTAAGGGAATTTTTTTTAACATATGAACCTCAGCATATGATCCCACAATATTATTAGACTCGGCTTGGAATCCGGATTTTAAAAACTGGCCTGATCATCGAGTTTCATCAAAATCGATCAGATTTGATCGAGTCATCTCAAGTTACTTGTTTGAACGGTCCGATAGGACACTTGATCCGGTTATATCACCGGATATCGGTTGGACCGGTCCGACCGAACCAAGTTTTATAACATTGCTTGGAACGATCGGCTTTTTTTATTGGCCGGAAAACCAAACACCCAACCGGTCAAGATTGCTAAATGGATGGTTATTCAATGACATGGTGTGACTCGGCGGGTCATTGTAAATAATTTGTCGATCATGCAATATTTGGCCTTTTTTTTTTAATATCTTTTTCGTACTTGTTAATTAGCGTCTTTTCCATTTTCATCCTTATAATTTTTTTATATTTATTTTAGGCCTTGCCAAATATATTTGTATTATTTTTATCTTTAAAATACTTGAGATAATTTTTTTTTACTGTTTAAAGTATTTTTTACTGTTCAAAATACTATGTAAAATATTATAAGGACAAATAAACACTTCTTGTAAAGACTAAAATATGTTTTTTACAAAGAAAAAAATAAAAAATACTAAATTACATGAATGAAAAATATATTTAAGTTTTTTTAGAATGTTACTTTCTATTTTACTTTCATTTACTGATTTGAAAAATAATTATTCTTTATCAAAGCAATAATGAGATGAATTTAAAAGACTGTATTATCTAAATAAAACAGGTTTTGCAAAAATATGTTTACTTTATATATATATATATATATATATATATATATATATAAATGTTTGTTGCAAAAGAAACGTGAGTAAAATAATATTATAATTGATAAAGATATTGAACCACCGTAGACCATATTCTAAGGTGGTCCATAGGAGAATCCATGAAGTGTTGTATTATGTTTGAGTTTTCTTAAAATTAATTTTGTAACTCACATTTAGGAAACTTAAGATTGAAAAAATGGGTTGCTTTTAAAGTAAAAATACTTTTGATTTATATATTTACAATAAAAACAATAAATAAAAGTACTTTTAGTTGGTATTATCCAAATAAATTTTTATTTTATCAGTATATTTTTAAATAAAAAAATTCTGAATATAAATCACATTATAATAAACTCACTTGTATTAAACTTAAGTTTACAAAATACTTACAAACTTTAATCTAAACATACACTTACTCTTTTTATATATATATAAAAAAATACACTTAGCCTCTTTTTTCATACCTTCATATAAAATTTATAAAGAAGCATAACTTCAACGGTTTTGTGTTCTTTCGATTTAGTTCTGCCTTGTTGTCAGACCCCTAGATATTCCGAATCTTAGATTATTTTGGTGTTGTCCCAGTAAGCGGGCCGGGTTTGTTTTTGTTTATTTTGGGCTCCACGAAATTGATGGCTAACTATTGGGCCTCTCTTTCTTGGGCTCGTTTCTGTTTTGGTTTCTGGTACAACTTGTATACTGGACAAAAACAATAAACGGATCGGCTGTTGCTTTGTGCACTCCCATTATGGAAAACCCAATTGTATTCCAGAATGGTCTTTCTATAATGTAATGAAAAATGCATGAAACAATAGTGCGAATGCAAGAAGTTTTACTCAACGGATAATGAAAAATGGAAATATGTTTTGTTTTAAAAAATATTGTACTGTATTTAAATAAAGAATAATCAATACAAGTAATAAATACTTGTTCTGTTTGTTTTAACATGTGTCGAAACCGATCTATGCACCAAAGACAGGGTACAGAATACAGATATGATGATATAGTTTTTGGATATTTATCCGATTTCTACCTTTTTTTTTTTTTAAGAACAATGAGTTTATTCCAGCTCAAAAAATAGAAATGTGAAATTAAAACCACAATTAAAAATAGGCTCTAGAAATGAATTTCATTGCATTTTCGCATTTTTATCTCTCTAAATTAGAACAGTCTCATTGAAAAAGAATAGAAACCAGATAAACTTGGACATAATTCTTTTCGTAATAGCAGAATATATAAACAGCCAAAAACATTATCTCATAATATTAAAGAAGGAAGGACAGAAATCTCTTTGTTGTTGCATATTCTAATATTATCATCTTCTTGCGGATTCCATGTGTTAGACAGATAAGGTTGATCCTATATATGTAATCATGTCTTTGGTACAAATAGAAACTAAAATCAAATGAAGAAATTAAAGAAACAAGCAAGCACCACATGTTGAATGTGATATAACTATATAATTTCGTGAATTCATGAAGAAAAGGTCTAAGATTGGTGGAGAAAAGGGCAAAAGCATTGTTTACCTTTCAAGGCCACCACGGATTGATCCTTATCAGTTATCACCGCAGCTTTTTATGTTTTTTTATCTTTTACTTTTCCAATATCATATGCTGGGTTGGTTGCTTGGCTTTTTTGCACAGTAATATTACAAAGTCAAACCAACGAAGTACGAGGGATAGATGGTGTTAACTTCACGAAACGACTATGAATTGTTTGTACAAATAAATAATAGTTGCAGTATAACGTTAATTGATCGAGTGAATATATGATATACATTATTAATTATGTCTAAAATTGAAACATCCAGGAAACTCCTTAACATTAAGTAATTAATTTGAGTAACTGTTATAGATAAAAAAAATAAATTGGATCATTATAATTTTGATAAGTAATATCTACGGATATTATTGATAATTAATCTTTATTTAAAAATTAATCCATCACCTGTATTGAGATCTTTTTTCAATCATATTTTAAGTCTTTGCTTAAGATATTAAATCAGACTGCCAACATGTTAATTATAAATGAACAAATATTTTATACCTCACTAGTTTTCAATATTTATTTCCATGCCTGAAACCCTTTCACTCTAAAAAAAAAAAGAAAAAAAGGTGTAGTACTAAGCACAGTTTACAACTCACAATATGCAAATCAACCAATTCACTTAAAAATTCTGGTGATGTTGGAATTTGTCATCATTGGCTCAGTCTCTTCCCGTTGCCACCATTGACACCTTATGTTCCCCCTCTATGTGTGTTAGCAATAGGTATGATAAACAAATCCGTATTTGTAGATATTGTTTTACTCTCATTCCAAGTTTGACAAGAAATTCATGCTTTAATCAAGGATGAGTATTAATATGGGTAATACCTGATTTTTAAAATACCGTACTAATACTCATACTTGATATGTGTAATAAATTATCTCTATTTTATGTAACATATATAGTCTTTTGTTATTGTTTATAGAGCCTTTTTTTTTCTTGGATATATATGGTGACACTATTTTATAAAAAAATAAATGCTATTGTTTTGTTTTTATTACTGTTTTTTTTTTTTTGTTAAATTATATGATGGGTATGGATACGGGGATGGAGAACCAAAAATCATACCACCTGGGATGAGGATGGGAACTGGGAACTGGGAACCACATACTCATACCTGCCCCGTTGTCATATCTAGTTACCCATGGAGAAAAATGGTTTGTGGAAGCAACAATAAAATGGAAGGGTTTAACATTTGGGGTATTGAATTAGGGTCAAGAGTTTAAAGATAGAAGATTCTCTAGTTTGGGTGCTTGGAGTTTCGATTGATGTGTTAATGGTTTGTGATTTTGCTTATTCTTGTTAATTTTGTTTACCATGACTTGTTGATTTTTTGTTTTGGGTCATGGTCAAGTGTGTGTTGATTTATATTTTGATTTTGATGACTACATCTTATTTGTTTATTTTTTTAAAAGTAAAAATCTTTTCTGCTTAAATACATTTTTGGTCCTTTCAATTTAGTATTTTTTTTATTTTCATCCCTATAAAAATAATTTCTTTTCGTTTTAGTTCTTGCAAAATGTATTGATTTTGTTTTTCGTCCTTAAAGTGTTTTAGATAATACTTTTTTTCATTATTCTAAATACTTTTTTTTACTGTTCAAAGTGCTATCCAAAATACTTTAAGAACAAAAAAAATAAACACATTTTGTAAGGATTAAAACAAAAAAAATTATAAAAAAACATTAAATTATAGGGACCAAAACGTATTTAAGCCAATCTTTTTCTAGCAATGTAAAAATTGTAGAATGGCTAAAATTATCTCAAATCAAAAATATTTTATCACATAATTGTTACATTAAACTTGTAACTCACATGGTTATTACATCATGGCTTAATGATAATATTTAATGGGAGAGACTAAAAACAATGAGGAACATAGTTGAGAGTCCACAATTGGTAAAAAAATAGTTGAGAGATTGAAAGAGAAATTCTTGAAAAGATGAGTGTCTAAAATCATATTAAGAGACTAAAAATGAATTTTCATGAAAAGATTAATGATTAAAAACATAATTTATCCAAAATTACATATAAATGTCATGGCAGATTAGTTGATAATGACATGACAACTCACATGACAAATGTGATCGTTATATCATGATTTAATTATGATATTTAATGGTATAGACTAAAAATATTAACGTAAAAGAAGTTTAAAGATTAAGATTGATTAATAATTTATTTAGGGACTAAATATATAACTAAAAAAAATTAAAGACAAAAACATATTAAACTCTAAACTTATGATTAAGGTTAATTGAAACTTGCATATTAATATTAGTTATGTTTAAAGATTCAAAGTTAAATCTATTAAAATTAATTCTATGGTAGCTTCAAGATAAACGAAGTCTATCGCTCTTATTGACTTATGGAAGATTGCACTAAAAAAAGGACTTATGGAGGTTTCTATTTATGTCTATTATTTTAGAATTTAACTTTTACATATTGCTATAAAGATAATGTTACTGTAAACGATTATAATAGACGTAGTTTTTAAATAATTATTATAATAATTAACAATTTTATTATATATGAAAACTTTTAATTAAATGAAAGTTAAGAAAATCTTTATACTACTCTAATTTAATTAAATTAATTTTTTATGTGATAGGGAGTTATAATTAACTAGATTGAATAAATGGATAATTATATTCTTGTTAAGCCAATAAATCAATTTTCTTTTTATATAATAAACCAATAAGTCAATTGAAAGAATAAATAACAAATGGCTAATAACCTAATTTTTAAATTTTGACTCAATTTTATAAATTAGTATGATGCAATTTTAATCTTTTTATTTTTATTTTAAAATAGAGATATTTAGTCTTTATTTTTTAAAACTCAATATTTTATTTTTTTATTTTAAAATAAAGATATTTAATCTTTCACCTTTGTAAAACTTATGATTTTAATCTTTTATAAAACTAAAAATGTTGACTAGTAAAAAATTATAATTGATTATGAAGTAGATTAAAAATAATCTCGTATTATGTCACTAAATTTAAATCATATTAGATTAATTTCTTATCAATTAAAATTTTTCAAATTTGATGAAAAGAATAAAATTGTACAAAATTGAATAATTAAATGTTTTTATTTTAAAATAAGTACTAAAATTATAGATTTTAAAAATATTAGAAAACTAAATATTTTTATTTTAAAATAGAAAGACTAAAATTATAAATTTAAAAAAATAGAAGAATTAAAATTATATTTAAACCAAATACAAAAAGAATCATATGGAGTTACTCATAAAAATACTATAACTCAATATACCTATTTTAATTTACTTACATAAAATATACAAAATTATGTTGAGCTAATAATAATCGTATATCATGAATGAAATTAGTGTCTAATATAATATAATGAGTAACATAAAACATGATCAAATAAATGTATAAAAAAAAGTATTTGTCACTGTAAATTTTTATATTATTAGTTAATTAGAAATCATTCCTTTATTGTATACAATAACTTAATTAGTTGTAATTAATAATGAGTAAATAAACTACATATATTATTTCAAAAAAAATTACACAAATTTTAACAAAATCATATTCCTTTAATATTTATGGAAAAGAATGAACACAAAGTTTTGGCATCATGTTATCTTATTGTTTGAGTTGAATGCGACGTATTGTTATGTATTATGTTAGGGAAAAAGCCATAAACGTTGAAGGCGGCGTAAAAAGCTGACCCCACCCCATTGCTTGGTTGGGCCTAGTCGAGTCGGCAATGGCAGCAATAGCAGCATGCATCACTTTTTGCTTTTTTTCTCTTTTTCTCTTTCTCACGTCATCCACATCTTCACCCACTCCCATCTCTTGGCCATTATTCCACCCCCTCTTGCTGACTCATCTGCCACCTGTCTCCACCCCCTTTTTCCTTACAATATTATTAATAATACTATGCTTCTAATGCCAATAAAATCAACCTTCAACTTCATCTTCCCATGTTATATGGTCCATAACCACGCCTAAATGCATCAACTTTGCATATCTACTCACATCTAATGCAAAAAACATTATGTATGTTCCATTTTTTTTTTAAAAAGTGTGTATGTTGTTAAGCTTTCTTATAAAGGTTTAAATAACGATTGACCATCTCATCATCATATTATAAAAGTGAAGTGAACATCAATTAATGAAACTTGCATGAATGACAATCAATTCTACTATTTTTTTTTTGTCTTTTATTTGGGACAAAAATTAGTGTGAGAAGACGTTCAGTTTTTATTGTTATTGAAAGACATTGATTTAGTAAATATTTATCATTTTTATAATAGTCGGTTCAATTCTTATCTATATCTATTTTTATTTTTAAAAAATAAAAAGTCTCAAAATTCAAGTGTTATATATATGAAAAAAGAAAAATGTTATTCGAAAAATTAATCACATTATATTGTGGATAGTTGTTTAAAAATTAGAAGTAATAAAGTTTGTTAGTCGGTTATCATTTTTCTATTTTAAAATATCAATGAATAAATAATATAATTAAAAAATTTAATTTATTGAAAAGTGAATAAAATAAACAATTTTTACTAAAAAATAAATAAAATTTATTGTAAACATAGTATGTTAAAACGAGGAAAACAAGAAACCAAATAGATACGAGAAGGATTTAATATTCAGCGTAGGGTCACATGTTTGACACAAATGAGAAGCAAAGTGAAAAGGCAACAAACACTTTTTCCAAAACAAATATTAAAAAAGCTAATCTTTTTCAAAAAAGAAAAAGATTTGTCATAGAAAAAAGGAAAGAAAAAGAAAAAAAAGAAGATATTTTTTTATTATTTATTTTAATTTTTAACGGATGATGAAAAAAAAGTAAATAATCAAATTTGTATATGAAAATGCAAAACAAACATTGATGATTAACATAATTAAATAGATGACAAAATTAATTTATTATATTTTTTAACATTCAAAAACTTATTTTTTTTAAGAATTAATTTATCATCCCATTTTATTTTCAAAAATAAATCTGACTATTTTAAAAAATAAAACTAGAGATGGTACTACTACTGTTAGTCTAGTGTGTCTTTGATGCCTCACGTTGTTTGTGCTTTTTGCAGGGTGGGACTTTTTTTCTCCAGAGGGATTTTAGTGCAAGTGTGATGTCTTCTGTCTTCCCTTGAAAAGTTGTCTTGTGTGGAAACAAAACTCAGAAAGAGAAAGAAAAGAAAGAAAGAAAGCCACTTTTTTATTCTATTTTTTTTTCTCTCTCTCTCTCTCTCTCACCAGTATATCTGATTTTCTCTCTCACTGTTCTATGTAATGGGTGTTGGAAGTGCTTAGTTTCAGTGTGCAACACAACACCATCAACAACAACAACAACAGCAACATGTCTCAGACAGAGAAGGATCCGGGTATCAGGCTATTTGGAAGGAAGATTCCGGTGCCGGAATGTCAGATTCCGGCCAACTCTGGACCCAAGGTACATGTTTTTATTTTTTATATGTAGTTAGCCAACAATAATTGTTTTGGTTCATTTCTTCATGAATCATGGTTTTTGTATTCTTATTCCTTGTTTGTGTAAATGGGTTGGACGTAAAATTGGATATTTTATTTATTTATATGTTTGTGTGGAAAGCTTCATGGGGTTCTTGAGATTTTTTTTTATATTATGTTCTGGCTGGTTATTGGAGTTCATTTCAAGCTTTAAAACCTTGTTGAATTTGAAGGGTGGTGTTGTCTCTTGACAAATGGAAGTTTTTGTTAACTTTTACTTGGATGGCTTAATTTGGAATATTTGTGTGTTTCAAGTTTAGACTTTAGATTTGTATAAACAAAGGCGGTGTTCAGTGGAAGCAAGTTATTATTATTCCCATGAATTATAACTTTGAACTTGTTTCATTTTGAATTGGAGCATCTTTAATTATTGTTGACCTTGTTGTTGGTTTGATGTAACGTGGCTGTTTCATCTATAGAACAAGAGCTTTCTGTAACTGATTATATTCAACAGATTGGATCTTGTAATATCTTCTATATCCCTTTGCTTGGTGTATCAATCACAAAGAATTTGGTCCTCTTCATAGTATTCAAATGCATTTTATACAATAAGTTTCTAGGTGTTCTTTCTGGTTTCTTTTGGCATTTATACGCAATAATTGCTTTTAATACTGAAAAGTCTTTCTGTCCAACAATTCATATATATGAATTCAGTTGAATGCTTTGTCAATTGTCAGTAGTAGATACATTTATTTTTCTTGGATATGATATAGTTAGCTTATGCCAATGTTGTAAGGAATAAACGGAATTTGAGACATAGGTAATGTATAGGGAGGGTCATGGTAATCCAAAAAGAATAAAGATCATCTATTGCAAAATAGATGCTTATTAAGTTGAGATATCAAAGGAGATTCAAGTTATACTGTACTGATTGCTTTCTATGTGGTATTTTTGTAGTATTTGATGGAAAATGATTATAACATGATCCTTCTGTTTTTCTGCTTTTGTTTCTTTGTCTATTCTTAGGCTATGTTGTTTAATTTTGATTTACCACTGATTGTGGTTTAAATTTTAGGATGCTTGCAGCAGCATAAAGAAAACAGAACTGGAAATACCCACTGAATGTGGGGAAAACACTGAGCAACAAGAAAATTCTTCTGATTCAAGGGATAGCAAACAAGAGTCCCAACATAAATTACAGGAAAATGAGCCGATAGTGAATCCCAAGCCTGCGGAAGATAATATGGAGACTGGTAGCTCAGATCAAGATAAAGTCTTGAAGAAACCAGACAAGATTCTTCAGTGTCCACGATGCAACAGTTTGGACACAAAATTTTGTTATTTCAATAACTATAATGTCAATCAACCTCGGCATTTCTGCAAGAACTGCCAAAGGTATTGGACTGCTGGTGGAACGATGAGAAATGTTCCAATAGGTGCTGGTCGACGGAAGAATAAGCACCTAGCCTCTCAATACCAACACATTATAGTAACCTCTGATGGAATTCCAACCTCCAGGCTAGAAACCACAGACTCGTCTGGTCTCCAACAGCAGCATATCGAAAGTCTTGAACCCTCAGTTCCTTTCAGGTCTTCAGCAGATAACGGCACCGTGTTGAAATTTGGTCCCGATACCCCTCTTTGCGAATCGATGGATTCAATGCTTAATCTTAGAGACCAGAGAAGATGTGTTGATGCAAGTTCTATCAGCTGTGTAGAGTATAGAGGGGAACCATCCTTATTTGGATCTTCAGTGACGACTAATGGTGCTCAAGGAAGTGAATTATCAGAACATAGTACATCAAATTGGTTGCAATGTTACCCTGTTCCTCCATGGGTATTACCTTATCCAGGTTGGAATAATGTGAATTCCATGGAAGTGGTTCATCGATCTTCGTCACCAATATGTAATCCATATAATAACACTGGTCCTGCAGCAATGCAATGGTGTCCCACACCAATGGTTGCAATTCCTGGCATGTGCCCACCAAGCATTCCTTTGCAATTTGTACCACCATCATACTGGAGTGGTACACAACTTTGGAATGCTCGAACTGGCCCAGTGTCAATAGGATCCAATGCTTGCCTTTCGCCGTCTTCCTCGACTAGTAACAGTTGCTGCTCAGGCAATGGTTCACCAACACTTGGAAAGCACACTAGAGATACAGTTTGCACCAATGAAGAGAAATCAGATAAGTGTGTTTTGGTTCCAAAGACCATTAGAATTGATGCCCCAAATGAGGCCTCAAAAAGTCCTATAAGAGCTACATTAGCTATCAAGCCTGATAAGCCGCAATTTGTATCAAATGGTGATATTTTGAAAATAAATGAACCAAAAGAAGGCAAAGATGGCATGTTGGGTGCCTCTCAAATCTTGGAAGTCAATCCGGCAGCTATTTCTCGTGCTCATGCATTTCAGGAGGGCTTATAGTAATTTTCCAGCTTCAAATTTTCTATTGCCATTTTTTGGTAAAAATAAACTAGTGCATATTGCTGGCTTTAGTTTCACTTTGCAGGTAGCATTACTTTGTGAATCTAGTGTGTGATTTTCAATGGTTTACTAAAATCTATATATTGAGCTATGCTCTCTGATAATGATGATTTTTTGCCTTTGCCACAATAAACAACAAATTGATAGTGATTACTTTCTGCAAACACTCCTCATTTAAGGTAGTGTGTATAGAAGGTATAGGATGTACGTAGCACATGTCCATTGGTTTGAGATGGATCTGTGAACAAGAAGGATTCATTGGTGTGATTTTGATCCCTTTTTTTCAATTCAAGAAAAGAGCAGCAGTACTGAAAAGGAGTTGAAAATATAAACTTTTTAAAATTATTTCCTAGAGAAGCATTATCTAATGTGTGTGTATGTGGTGTTTGGGGGGGGGGGGAGGAGTCATGAAATTATAGTATGTCACATTTGATCATGTAAGAAGACTCTTTTACGCTGGTGAAGTCATTATCCTTTTTCTTTTTGGGGGCACTACCCTACCTCGTTTTCTTTATCGCTTAATTGTGTAGCAAGGAGCAAGTCATAATTGGAAATGCTTTGAAGTTCAGTTCTAAGCAGGCAAAGACTGAAGGTCCTTTTTTTGCAAGTGCTTTTACTTTATCACCTTTTTCCCATCTTTCTTGATTCCATTAATCTTATTTACTTAACCAAAGTTTGTATATGGTCTCAAAAGCCTTGTTTTAAGGCCCTACATTTTACGATGAAAAGATCCCTTTACCAAACGAGTAGAGGTATCTTCTTTTTGGTAAAACAACCTGTGGAATATATGCCTTTTTGACTCGTGTCTAAAGAATGGCTCAAATAGTCCTCATGACAAAAGCCATTCTTTTCACTCATTAAAGAAAAAATAACCAAAAGTATATCTATTCTCCTGCCCGCTTGGTTATAACCTATAAGTAATCATATGCAGACCATTTCTTGTTCACTATCAATCATGATGGGCCTGGTTTCGCTATTACAATTTCATTAAGGCTGCAATGCCTTCAATTTTTGAATGATAAGTTTAGAATCCAATATTGGCATTTACTATTTAAACCTCCCTTTCTCTCTTTCTTAATTTGCCCTGTACTATCCTCATCTCACTCCCTTTCATACAACTCTCTCAACCTGTTTCTCCCCTGTCATGTTATCCTCGTCTTTCATTTTTTAACTTCTCATGCCTATGATGTGTATAGAATTACACTTAAGGACAAATATACTTTACGTAGTAGTGTGGACTGACTGCTACTTGTGTCATGTTATCTACATCTTTCATTTTTTAACTCCTCATGCCTATGATATGTATCGAATTACACTTAAGGATAAATATATTTTACTCAATAGTAATAGTGGACCTTAAGTTAAGTTCCAAAACAACTAAATTCTAACTTAATCCAAGCGAATCAATTTGAGAGTTGTGCAGAAAAAAAGGTTTCATTCAATTTCTTAGAAGAAAATAGGAATTCAATGAGCAAGTGACAATGATTAGAAGATTTAGTAGAAATTCAATTTTTGAGAGTTGTGTAGTAGAAATCCAACTGTTTTTGCAACCTTTCTCCTCTTTTGGGTCCGTGCAGCACATAATAACAAAAATGGATGAGTTTAATCAATTAAAGTGCCAAAGTGACCTGGGGATGACATTAGAAAACCATCAATAATCATGAGAAAATAGGGTTGCACATATACCAAGAGAATAATACTTGTGTAGATAGGTTAGCCCTTCAGGGGATGGATATACAAAATTTTTGTTGGTGGGCTTTGTTCCTACATTTGTTTCGAGATATTTTGTACAGGATATGCAAGGTCTTCTTTGCTTAGGTTTAGATAGTCCTTGTTTTGCTCCGGGTCAGGCTTTTAATATCCCCCATGGTTTCTGTCTTGTTTTATTTGTCTATTTAATGTATCAGGCTATTAAGGTAATTGGTTGTAGTAGTGTCAAATTAGTTGAGATCATAACAACCATCTTATCTTAGCATTGCCTTCGTTCTATATAAAAAAAAAAACTTACTCAATCCTCAATCAATCTTCCTTTTTAGATGGACTCAATCAATCTTTTTAGAAATCACAAAACACAACTTCTTGTATTAACATGTCCTAAATAAGAGAAATTAAGCAACTAATTAATGGAATGATGCCTAAATATCTAATATAAAATGAATGAAAAACATTGTAACATGGTTCAAAGGATGACATATCAACAATATTACATGGGATGACCCAATTGAAAAAAAGTTTAGGGGACTCAACTAAAAAATTAAATAAGAACCGAATTAAAAATTTGGTAAAAATATGGAAACTCGCGGATTAATTTAGCCTTTTATTAAAACAAAAAAATAGCACATAATTAAATTCGAGATGAAACAATAAAATTAGTATGTAATCTCTCTAGCATTCAGCGACGGAATTAGGATATGAACTTTATGTTTGTCTTTAAATTTTGTCAGACTCATTCTTTGCCAGTAACAAAACTTGATGTGATATATAATTGAATGTCTTAAGTATATTAATCAATATTTGATTCCTGACCATTTGTGTGTAAAGAAAACTATATTCACTTTAGTTCTGTGTATAGAGAACACTTTATTTAAGAGTACTCTTGGTCCTTGGAGTCTTGAGTCTTGACAGTTGACATGCAAAAAATAGTAAAACGTTACATGAAAAACAAAAAGTAACAGACACGTTACAGGTGCTTTGAAGGTTATCGTTGATTTTAGTCAAGCGGATTCTTCGAAGATTTTGGTATCGTTGTGAATAAGAAATTAATAATATAATAATAGATTAAAGTAATTAATACAAATTTCAGTGTTTCAACTTGCAGGAACTGGCCAGTTTAGACTTCTACGGCATCGTCGAAGTTTCACCAGTATATATATATATATATATATATATATATATATATATATATATATATATATATATATATTCTGTAGTTTTGAGTAGCAATCTTATTCGAAACTTACTCTGATACTAAATCTTTCTTAGTAAAAACCATGATTTGCCACTAACCCTTTTGACTAGTTCTAACCCCCTATATATATGCAAATTCCAAACAATACTTTTTTATTTATTTATTTCGGTGAATATTCCATGCATATACAATACTAGCTAGGGTCATAGTAATTAAGCAAATTAATATATGAAATAATTTGTGATTTTGTGGTGAATATCTTGCATTGTACCGCTTTCAAGAAAAATAATCATACCTATCCGAATTTCCGTATTACCTTTGATTGAATCACTTTCAGAGACAAAGTCATCAGGCGGCAATTTGCACTAAGCTACGATCCTTTCTTTTGTTCTCTCTCTCTTTCTCTCTCTCTCTCTATATATATATATGAAGTCAAATCCCATTCTGAGAATCACAAAACTTCATTGTTGAAAAAAGTTAGAAATTAGTTAAAGCATATATCCAAAATGAAGATCAAAATTCTCTTCTTTTGCTTCACACTTCTTCCCTTGGCATTCGCGGACTTGAAGGTTGGATTTTATGCATCCTCGTGCCCAAAAGCTGAATCCATTGTGAAGAAAGTGGTGCAGAATCGATTCAATCGTGACAAATCCATTACCGCAGCCTTGCTTCGCATGCATTTCCATGACTGTGCTGTCAATGTAAGATACAATTTAATCTTAGCGCACACATATAGAAATAGATCATAATAGATTGGTAATTTTTTTTTCAATAGACTCTTCATTATTAGGCCAAATGTACGTGTAGGAAATTGAACGGATTTTATGTGTTCTAATTCTATTAGGGAATGATTTTCATTCTCTCTCCCTTTTAAATTTGGTTATGCATATTTTGAGCAAGACAAAAAAAATTCATTCACACATATGCATATTTATTTGTTTTCCTGTAGGTTTAGTTAATTATTTGATTTTTATATTTGCATCTACTTTTTATTTTAATCTCCATATTAAAACTTTACATTTTAGTTCTTATATAAGTAATTTTTTATGTTTTAGTTCATATCATTAGTTCTTTGATTATGTAAAACAATCACAAAATGGAGATATGAGAACAAAAATGCAAAAAGAAAATATTGGATTAATGAAGTTTTTAAACGCTCAATTTTTTTAGATTTCAATTTTTAGTCATATAATTTTTTTTTAACAAATTTTAGTCATTTGTCAATTTTTCATAAGCATTTTTAATCTTTTAAAATTTTTGGATCCATATTTAGTCTCTCAGTTTATTTTTATTGTTCAAGATTAGTTCTTATTTTATCTATTTTTAGTCCCTTATTTTTATATATTTTGAACTAACTTTGAGTAATAAAAACAAATTAAGAATTAAAAATAGGCTATTTTTTTTTGGGACTAAAATGCTCACAAGAAATTAATAAAAAATTAAAAGTTATCAAATAAATTTTGAAGGATTAAAAATTAGAATTTGAAAAAGTTAAAAGACTAAAAACTTAATTAAATAAAAAATATTATATAGGAACTAAAATGAAGAAATTTTAAATATAGAATCTAAATTAAAACAAAAAGTTGACAGCAAGTATAGGAATCAAATGATTAATCAAACCTTTTCCAATACTTTTCTTCTTAAATAAAGAATGAGACTTATGTTGAGCAGTAAGATTAAAAAAAACATCACTCGTATGAATTTGAAACGTAATGAATATACACTCTGCTTTCGGGTTCTGATAAAAGAAAATAGAGAAAGTAGATGTATAAAAATAATTATTTTTTAGATTTGTACGTATAAGGTGATCTTCAATTGATTAATACTTTAAAAATATAACTAACAACTATCAATGAAGTGCAAACATGATCAAGGAACTACCTTATATATACTCTTATGCTAAGAGATAAATTATCAGGTGATCTTAAATCACTACTTATTTATTCCGACAATCCTCATGTGATATGTATTTAAGTTTTTCATTAAATTTAAAACAACATATAATTAATAACACTTGATCACATCTCACATACAAATTAGTGAGAACCATAAATAAGCTGTTATCTAACACTACCTAATAATTTCTGATAACAGATACCGTATGTGTTAACAAGTGCATGTATTGTCTGTATTTCTCTTACACTTATTTCATGCAGAACCAAACTATTTCAAGTTACAATAATTCACAACACTACGGTAGCAAACATTCTTTCTTAATTTGTAATTACAGGGTTGTGATGCATCCATACTCATAAACTCCACCAAGGCCAACACGGCGGAGAAAGAAGCCGGCGCCAACGACAGCGTCCGGGGCTACGACCTCATCGACGAAGCGAAGAAAACCCTCGAGGCAGCATGTCCTTCAACCGTGTCCTGTGCAGACATCATAACCCTAGCCACCCGAGACGCCGTGGCCTTAGCCGGAGGACCCCAATACGACGTTCCGACGGGAAGACGCGACGGATTAGTCTCCAACATCGACGACGTCAACATTCCAGGACCCAACACTCCCGTGTCCGTAACATCACAGTTTTTCGCGAGCAAAGGCATAACAACACAGGAAATGGTGACCCTTTTCGGAGCACACACCGTTGGTGTCGCACATTGTAGTTTCTTTGATGGTAGACTCTCGGGGGCGAAACCTGACCCTACTATGGACCCTGCGTTGAATGCTAAGTTGGTGAAGTTGTGCAGCTCCAGAGGGGATCCTGCTACACCTTTGGATCAGAAGAGTTCTTTTGTTTTTGATAATGAGTTTTATGAGCAGATTCTTGGCAAGAAAGGGGTGCTTCTGATTGATCAGCAGCTTGCGTTGGATGCGACTACCAAAGGGTTTGTGTCAGATTTTGCTGCGAATGGGGATAAGTTTCAAAAGGGTTTCGCAAATGCGATAGTAAAGATGGGGGAGATTGATGTTCTGGTTGGAAATCAAGGTGAAATCCGCAGGAAATGCTCGGTTTTCAACAGCAACTAGATTAAACTGTAACTATCTTCCATCCCTTCTATAAAATATAAGTTATAGTATATTTTATACTATAACTCGTTTCTTATAGGTAAGACACGAAAGTAATATTATCTAAGATTAAGATTGATTAAAAAACATAATTAAGTCGATTTTATGTGTACCAATTAACAGAAACCATAACTCCATAAGTTGCTTGGACGTAGTTCATTATTATATGAACCATGAATAAGTATCAGTGGAATTGTCGTGTGCACTTTCTCTTCTGTTGATTTGAAATTATGGTTTGGAAAAAAGTGTGACAAGCTTTCACTTTCGAAAAAGTCGTGAACTTGAATGGTGAGCTCATCTCTCTATGTTGGTGCATTTCCTTGTTAATTATGATCAGAAAGGGGCAACTCGTAGCATTGTTTTTACTTTTTTTTAGTAGTGTTGCGTCAAAATCAAAACCCTGTTAGCTGGGTTGGGTTTAGCCCTATTATTACGAAACATTCCTTTGTTGGATCTGAGCTACTCTTCCGGAGTTGCTTCCTGAACCACTAAATTTATTTCCTGTGCCTTTTTAAATTTAAGGAAAACTTAATCTAGAATGTAAAATTACATTCTAAAAAGGTCTTTCTAGAATGTACAAATTTATATTCCAGGTCTTTTTAGAATGTAAATTCTGAATTAGGTGCAAGAAGCAATTAGGGAGGTGCAGGAAGTAATTACCCAACTCTTTTTTATATTTATAAAGAGGGGACCAAATTGCTTTTCGCTGAATAAATAAAGGGCTAGTTTAATCAAATTAAAGTTATTATAATAATAATTTGATTAAGGTTTTGAAAGAAAAAAAAATATCATTTTTATTTTGTTGAAGCTTAAGTATGTTTTTGATCCTTTATATATACTTGAATTTTGCATATGGTTCCTAATAAATTTTTCATTTGTAATAAGTCCTAATATTTGAAAAGTTTTATGCAAGATACTTGTTGTTAGAAGGGATTCATTAGTTGCTGATGTGATTATTAACTTTACACATCAGCAAACAGCAAACTACCTATGATGTTACGTCGGATTAAATGAAATACATAAACTGATAACGTGTCTCTGACATAATATTATATTTTAATTAAATAAAAATAGAGGTTTCATAGGGACCTAATACAAAATTTTACAATTTAATAGGGACTTGATCCAAAAAGTTTCATCACTAAATGTATTCATACAAACTTGTGCTTACAATAACTAAACACCAAACCCACAACCTTAAATTTGATCACAACACAATTTGAATCAATATATCTCAAAAAACAACAATAATTTGCATCATCTACTTAATTGCATATGCAATGATGACAACACACAACAAACCCCAAAGGAAGACCACAATGCATCCTAGGACTTTCACCCTTTTCTTTCAATACTTGTCTTCATCTATTGCTTTTTATTTTTTCCGTAGTTCTTCAACACCATCGACATATCCTTGAGATTGAGCCTCTTCTTTTGCAAGCATCTTCTTCAATTCTTGCATTTGTTTATCATACAGACAAATTCTTTCCTCATGTGATGCATGTTTCTATTCAGTTGCTATAACCTTATGCTTTAGCTACTTCGCTTGTGAAAGATAAGAATTAACCTCTATTGTACTTCCAGATCCTTGGTTTAAATATTTTGGCAAATTATCATCCCTAACCCAAAATTTACACCTCTTATCTTCCTACACATTACACAATAGTAACTGAAAATCCTAAAATAGAACACAATAGAAACCAAAACATAGCAGAAAGCAACTATGTTAAAAGTCAAAGTTTTTACATTCCACTCATCACATTGCCAAAATATCTTGTATGGATGCTTCTTGGTTCAAGATGTTAGTTGAATCGTTAGTTTGTTGCACCAACATAGGCATGGCAACGAGACCCGAGCCCGTGGGTACCCGTCAAAACCCGCCCCGATTTTAACGGGAAAAAACCGAATTTGTTATTGATGATACCCGCCCCGCCCACGCCCCGCGACAAAAATTCGGGGACGGGGGCGGGTTTGGTATTGATGATATCCGCCCCGCCCCCGCCCCGCCCCCGCCATAATTAAATTACAAATTTACCCTTATATATAAGAATAAAATCCCGAAATCCTAACCCTCCCCCTCATTTCTCATTC
This sequence comes from Glycine tomentella, assembly GCA_007407185.1. Classification (NCBI taxonomy): domain Eukaryota; kingdom Viridiplantae; phylum Streptophyta; class Magnoliopsida; order Fabales; family Fabaceae; genus Glycine; species Glycine tomentella. Next base: position 1,225,874 of record PYAF01004598.1, read on the forward strand.
TCGACGACGCTGAACCTTGGCCAACGACTTTCTGAATTAATTCCATTTTGGAAGCTTTGTTGCTGCAATGGACCTCTACTCTTTGTTGTGTTTTATTTTAATTTTGGAACAATATATATTTAAATGATATTATATTTTGGGAGAAATTAAATATGTAGATCCATAATGGTTTCAATTAAATTGATTGATTTTGTTTAATAATTTTTAAATTATGATCTCATATTTTGAATGTGGGTTTATTATTAATTTTTTTGTTACCTAGTCAACTTTTTTCCGTTTTTTTCAAAAGAAAAACCACATTATTTTTTATTTTTATTTTTTTAATTAATAGTAGGGGTGGGGCGGGGGCGGGGCGGGAAAAACCCGACCCCGATGGGGACGGGGATGGGTCTGGATTTTAAAACCCGACGGGGAATGGGGGCGGGGGCGGGGGCAGATTTTAAAGGCGGGGGCGGGGGCGGGGACGGGGAATACAATACCCGCCCCCGCCCCGCCCCGTTGCCATGTCTACACCAACAACGAATGCATAAGGACCCAAATGACAAAGAAGAAGCTTCTGTAGATGTCATTCTCTTTTTTGGGTTGGAGAACATTTAACTCAAACAAACACCCCTCAACAAAGTCAACCAATACTATACGAAGGTGAACCACCGCAAATCTTAGACTGTCATACTCCTCTTTTCTATATGATAACCAACGGTAGGGGAAGAAGATACAACCCTCCTTCTACTCTCAAATGACCTCGTTTTCATTATAAGGAACCTTAATCTTCTATTTTTTTTTCCTTTTAATTTAAATAAAATATGATGTCATATCAGACGACATGTGATAAGCTTACACGTCACATTTAGTCCGATAAGAAATCATATATAGCTTGTTGACGTGTAAAATTAATGAACACATCAACAACTAACGGATCCATTCATTCTTTATAGAGATTCATATGTAACTTATTGACGTGACATCACATATAATTTGTTGACGTGTCACATTTATAGAGATTTTCAATATCATTCATTCTTCATCATTCTCTCTAAAGATTGTGTGAGTAAGTCTTGCTCTATCACATATTACCATATCGATATTTGATGGATTTATCAGTTGGTTGTAATGTAACAGAGATGCATCCGTGATGCTTTCCAAATGTAATTATTACTTATCACTTAAATCAAGATATGTACGTATAGAGGGAAATTTTGTTGTGTTTACCGCCAAGTTATTATATTTAAAGTGCCAATTGTTTTACCAAATCGAATTGCATCTCATTTTTTAAACTTCCCATTTACAGAAACAGAACTATACGGTGCAACCTCACAAAATAATAATTTAATTATATTAGGGGAGAGGAAGTGTACAAGAGATGAAAACGTGCTATCATGTGGCCCTTACCACTTGCCATAATAATCAACGACAAAGAATCACGGATTCACTATGTTTCATACAAAGTCCTTACGTTCATAATAATTTTATATAACTGTTGTGAAAACTAATCCATCATAAATTAATTCCATTAGATGCTTTTTAATTGATATGTTTTAGTCATCCATGTACTAATTAAGGGTGGTCCACACCATATCCACAATTCTTCAGCGAGAAATTATTAATTTTACGTACTATAAGCTTAATTTGGCAAGAAATTATAGATAGAATAAACTTGAATTTTCTATGAAAAAAAACTTGAATTTTTATCACTGTAAAATATAAACATATACATTTGTGTATGTGCACACATAACATTTTCTATTAATTTTTATCAATAAATATTAATTTTTATTAACAGAAGAAATCAAATATGTAATCATTCTTTTTTTTTTAATTATTTAACCAATCTTATATCTTCATCTTATATTACTAGTGACTAAGACAAATACAAAAAAGGGGTTTCGTCTGTATATATAAGGAAAACGTGTGTGCTTAATCTTAAGAGTGTGTGTGGAGTGTGACATATAATAGTTTACACAGGATCTTCCATATTTGACCATAACAATATCACATGCAATGCAAACCAAAGCCCATTTTGCTCATACGGCGAGTATATGACTCATGTGCAGCTGGACCCAAGTATGTATGCCGAATATTAGCTTGATTGCTAACTGACAGATTATATATATATATATATTATCCAGCTAGTAATTTGTAACATCCGTGAACGGCTCTAAAAAGTTATTTATTTATTTGGTAGAGAACAGTTTTTGTTCCAGGATGATAATATTCAAACATCCTATCATTTTAAATATTTTATTTATATTTCTCATTTTTCTCTCTCTATATATATCTTTTTATATCACATTACCTCATTTATCATATTTATATATATATATATTCTTTTTTATTCTCTCTCTAAATATCAAAAAGGAATTTGGGTATCTAAATATGATGAGATCCAAAAGTTTTGAAACTTTAGAAATTATAAATTTAATAATCTTATCATACATAATAATTTAATTATATTTAGATAATAGTATAAAAGTTATTTACCCTACCAATATATTCTAATTAAATACTAATTATAATAATCCTGTAAAAGTATGAGCAATTTAGTATTCTAATTAAAACCTAAAAATAATTTAGAGAACTACCAATACATTCTAATTAATTTTTTATTAAAATAATCCAGTAAAAATATGATTTAACACTATATTCTTTTATTATTAAAGTAAGTGCATGCTTAATCAGTTGAATTCTTAATCTTATTTATAGTCACATAAAATATTGCATTAAGGATATGTAAGATCGACCCGATGATTAAGAATGAAGGCTTAAGGATGAGGGAAAACGTGAGAGGGAGAGGTCACATACTCACATGTTCAAATCCTTTCCACTAATATTTTTAATAAAAACTAAAAAATTAATTGATATTTTTCGATAAAAAATATTAATTATTGTGTTACTTAACAAGCATAACTAAGGGTTATTGTTTCTGTCAAAGAAAACTAAGGGTTATCATACTTTCATTAGTTAATGATAAAAAAATTGACCATTATTGAGTTTGTCGTGGATATGATCATCAGTTGCCATAGTCCAATGCCGTGTTGACTGATTAAATTTCCTTTTTTTTCCGTTTTGTTTATTTTTAATTTCACATAAACGTAGGATAATCAAACTTGAGTTCGAAAACACGTGTTCATGACAAAAATGGCGTAGTTTTCAGTATATGTAAACTGTATAGACCGGTGATTGAGTAAAAGATGATATAAAAGAATCAAACTTCAATAAAAAGTGTGTGCAGTTCATAACATTCGCATGACAAATCTCAATTGTTGTGAACAAAAAACACCGTATTAAGTAAAATATATTAAAGCCCGCGTCAATATGTGATGTATATTCCACATTTCACGTAAAAGCTATATGGCCAGTTTGGCGTTATGAATTTATTCGAAAGTTTTGCTTCTCTTGGCACGTCTGCCAACCTTTTCGCATAAAAACAACATATACCACGTTACAATAAATTATAATAATCTTTTAGCGACCACAGATCCTCAAGATTTCATAATGTGTCCTTAATTAATTTACATAAAGAAAAGAACAAAAACGTTATTAGCTCAACTTTGACTTGAGAATCTCTCTCGGTGCACACACTCTATATACACACACACACGTTTTCTATTGCTAGGACATAACCAAATAAACACACTAATAACTCAAGATGATGAAGTTCACAATTATTCTTATCTTCTTGTTCTTTATTCTTCCTATTGCATTTTCTGATCTCAAGGTTGGATTCTATCGCTCTAGCTGCCCAAGAGCAGAGCAAATTGTGCGTCAAGTTGTTCAGAGGAGATTCAACCGTGATAGATCTATTACTGCTGCCTTGCTTCGCATGCACTTCCATGACTGCTTTGTCAGAGTAAGACACAAACCACTCTCAATCATCTCATTGCTTTACTTTAATCTTCACATTACTTTAATCTTAACAACAAAAACTACTTTTATATTTTTGGGGTTCAACATTAGATTTAATTCTTTTAGGGGAGGAATTTGATCCATTCACCCATTAATTCAGTTGATTTGGAAGAAAATTGGATGGTTAATATAAACCTTGAGTACATATTGATTTGTCTATGCGAATATCTTAAATCACCAACTTTAAGTTATATATAATTCAATCAAGCTATGCATGCTTTTTCGGTAGAAGTTTGTTGAATGTCAATCTATGGATTTGGTTTACTCACTTTTTTTTTTTAATGGAAAAATGTTAGTTTTATAGATAGAAATGATCAAATTCACAACCTAATTGTTTTTTTTTTAAACATTCAACCCACTTTTTTCTTTAATCAGTCAAAAGTAATATAAATAGTTGTACCAGTGCAACCCACCTTATATCTCTCAAAGCTTACTCACTTTAAAATGCATTGAAAAGTGGATTAAGGTAAAATCAAACACACTATTAATATAAAGAAATAGAAGAAAGTGTAATAAAGTTATACTTTAATATATAGTTAATTGCATTATTTAAATTATTTCACATAAGATGAGTTTTTATTTTTATTATATTTAGTAAACCTCTTTTTTCTTCCTTTATCATAAAAGCATTTAAATCTCAATAATAATTTATACTAATTGTATTTCATTCACAAATTGGTTTCAGGGCTGTGACGCGTCCATATTAATAGACTCAACCAAGGGCAATCAATCTGAGAAAGTTGCAGGAGCAAACGGCACCGTTCGGGGATACGAGCTAATAGACGAAATAAAAAAAGCCTTAGAAAGAGAATGTCCATCAACGGTTTCATGCGCCGATATAATAACCCTGGCCACACGTGATTCCGTGTTCCTGGCAGGTGGGCTCAAATACGACGTCGCAACGGGAAGGCGTGACGGACACGTGTCGCAATCCTCCGAAGTGAACCTGCCCGGGCCTCGATCCACTGTGTCGCGGGCGTTGGAAGCCTTCACCGCAAACGGCATGTCGTTGGACGAAATGGTTACTCTCTTGGGGGCCCACACCGTTGGTTTTACGCACTGCAGTTTCTTCCGAGACAGGCTCAACGACCCCAACATGGACCCTTCTTTGCGGGCCCAGTTGGGCCGGACATGCAACAGGCCCAACAGCGACCCAACGGCGTTTTTAGACCAAAACGTGTCGTCGTCGATGGTTTTCGACAATGCGTTTTACAACCAGATTCTTTTGAAGAGAGGGGTGCTTTTCATTGACCAGCAATTGGCCTCGGACACTTTGTCGAAAGGGTTGGTCACAGTTTTTGCGGGGAATAATGCAGCTTTTCAAAGGAGTTTTGCTGATGCTATGGTGAAGATGGGGAACATTAAGGTTTTGGTAGGGAATGAGGGAGAGATTAGGAGAAATTGTAGGGCTTTCAACAGTGCTTCGAAATAATCAGAGAATAATTAATTGGTGTCAGACTTCTGATTAATTAGTGTTTCAATTGAGATTAATTGGTTCAGATATATGTGTTAATGTGCACTACTTGTGCAGGGATTTTGATTTCAATAAAAATGCATTCTTATCATTTCTGCTATCTAATGTATCTACTACATTAAAAAAAATAGAATTAATTATAAATTTTATCACTTAATTTTAATTATATAAATTTTATCATCTAAGATTTTAATTTCTTCGTATTTTATCATCATTGATGGACTTTTTTTTTTTTTTATATCAAATCAGGTTGTTTAAAAAATTATTTAGCAAAATGAATTATTGAGGTATATCCCATAATTTACGTAAAACCTAGATAGTAAGTGTTCTGTATTTATTCAAATTTAATTTAAGTTTTGTTTCTCTTGGCACATCTGCGAACATTTTCTAAATATAAACAAGAAATACCACACTTAATTATATTAATCTTTTACTGGCACGGTTCCTCAAGATTCATTCATTCCGAAATCCATAGATGTAATGTGTCTTTAGATAAAGAAAAGAAGAAAAAAGTTATTAGTATTAGCTTAATTTGACTTGCATATATGTAATGAATCTCTTAATTTCAGTGAATGCCCACACTCTATAAGACACATGTTTACCATTGCTTAGACACACGCACCAACACGTACACTAATTAATAATAACACAAGATGAAGTACACCAGTGTTATCTTCTTGTTCTTTGTGTTTCCTATTGCATTTTCTGATCTCAGGGTTGGGTTCTATAGCTTGAGCTGCCCAAGAGCTGAGGAGATTGTACGTCAAGTTGCTAAGAAGAGATTCAACCAAGATGTATCCATTGCTGCTGCCTTGCTTAGCATGCACTTCAATGACTGCTTTGTCAGAGTAAGACCCATATTATATGCTACTCATATATAATCATCATCACATTAAATTTTTACAACATAAACTACTTTTTCCTTTTTTCAGTCCAACCTTAGATTTAATAATGCATTTAGGGACTCCAAACGTAATTTAACATGAGAAAAAAATGTTATACATTCAGTAAAAAGTTTTATCCAATTATAAATCCTATCATATATTAGAAATTTATTGATTTTTATAATAATAATTTTAAAATAATTTAAACTATCCAACATTAAACTTATTGATTATATTATTATAAAAGGATATTTTAAAACGATTGTAGAATATTAGTCTTAGAAAAATGAGTGATGACATTTTTAAAATCAAGTTCAACTTTTTAAGATGATTTTCATAAAATCATCTTACAAAATAAGTGTTTAAAGATGATTATTGTATAACCGTCTTTAAAAACAAATGTTCAAAAGATAATTTTAATACAAACTCTAATTTGGATTTATCGAAACAAAATACAGGTTGTCCAATTTTCATTCCACGATTATAAATGTGTTAAAATCACCATAGATAATCTGGGATCAGCAACCTTAGGCTTGATTTAATTCAGTAGTTGTAAATGATTTTCCCATTAGAAGCTACGTCGAACTTTAATTCATGAATTTAGTTTAGTCACATTGAAATGTATTGGAAATTGGGATTTCGTAAAATCAAACATACTAGTATTTAAATTAATTAGAAGCAAAGATAATTAATTTCATTATTTAAATTAATTTTAAAAAATAATTTTTATTATATTCAGTATTTTTTTATTCCATAATAATAATTATTCTGTAAGAAGAAAAAAATAATAATTTCAGGGTTGTGATGCATCCATATTAATAGATTCAACCAGTAACAGTTCATCGGAGAAAGCCGCAGATGCAAACGGCACCGTTCGGGGATTCGACCTCTTAGACAAAATCAAAGAAGCCCTAGAAAGCAAATGTCCATCAACGGTTTCATGGGCCGACATAATACCCCTCGCTGCACGAGATTCCGTGGGCCTCCAAGGTGGGCCTGAATAAGATGTCGCAAGGGAAGACACGACGGGCTCGTGTCCGAATCCTCCGAAGCGATCGAGAAACTTCCAACGGCATATTTAAACGTGTCGGAAGCGATGCCGTACTTCACCGCAAACGGCATGTCGTTGCAGGAAATGGTAACCCTCATGGGGGCCCACACCGTGGGCTACGCGCACTGCATTTCCTTTGCAGACAGGCTCTACATGGACCCTGCTTTGCGGGCCCAGTTGATTCTGCAATGGGGGCCCAATTTCACAGATCCAGAATCAAGGGTGTGTTTGGATCAATACACGTCGATGGCGTTTGATAATGAGTTCTATAACCACATTCGTTTGAAGAGAGGGGTGCTTTACATTGACCAGCAACTGGCCTTGGACCCTTTGTCCAAAGGGTTGGTTTACACTTTTGTTGGGCATAGATGTGCTTTTTAAAAGGAATTTTTCTGATGCTATTGTGAAGATGGGGAGATTAAGGTTTTGGTTGGGGATGTTGGCGAGATTAGGAGAAACTGTAGGGTTTTTAATAATAATTAATGCTTCCTAGTCAGAGAATTCATCTCTGTTTCTGATTAATTATAGGCGTTTTAAGTGATTGGTGCAGTTATGTACGTTAATGTGCAGGGATTCTGATTTGAATAAAAATGCACTTATAATTTCTTTTATCTACTGCATAAAAAAAAAAAACGAATTAGTAGTGACATGTCGTTTAACACTTTATAACACATGCATTAAATTGTTGAACTTATTGGTAACACACTCATCATTGGATAAGAATTGAATGACTAACTTATAAGTGAGTTTTTAAGGTTCTATTTAAATAAGTTTATTCATAAGTACTTATAAAAATAAAAAAACAAGCTTCTTTAATAAACTAATAATCAATGGATTTATTTTGATAAATTTCTTTGAAAATACTTATGAGAGAATGAAATAAGTTTCTCTATAACTTATAACTTATATGCAAAAGTTAAAAACAATGAGTTGTGCTCAATGCTCCTTTTCTAATTGGTGTAATGACTACCTAGTCTGTTTCTTTCTATCTTTTGTTTTTTAGTGTTACAAAAGGATCAAACACCCAAATTAAACTAAAAACTACGAGAAAACACAATTGTTGAAATATTAACCGAGAGAAATCTGAATCCAACTAGGGTGTGCCGAAAGACTGTGTAGTTTGTTTCTCTTTATCCCTCTAATTTATTAATCCTGTAAGAATTTTGTATATTAATTAGAGTACCGTACGTTTATAATTGTAATATTTCTTAAAAATACATTATTTATAACTATTATAAAGACAAATACTCAATTTTGTGGATATATTTCATAAACAGTTTTATCCTCTAACTAATCCTGAAACTACCTCTAAACTAGACCATGTTATTATAAAAGATAATTTCTCAAACATGGCAATTATTTATATCTTTTAACAATTTTGTATTTTTAATTAAAATCTAAAAAACAAAATATATTGTTGGTTAAGACATGGGTGCCTACTTCGAACTAGTATATATAATTAGAATACCTAGATTATGGTCAAACTATTACAATTATAAGAAATTTCAAATGAATTTGATCCCTGTACTGCATAATTTTGTCCTGTCATATATATATATATATATATATATATAGATCAATTAAAATTCATCTTAACGTATTAATTTACCAATTAGACTATGGTCAAACTATCCATGTCAATATATATTAAATAATTAATAAAATAAAACGTTCAAGGCTGTAAAAATACAAAAATGTTAGAATTTAAAATGAAGTACGAGAAGCACGAGAACCTGTGGCTCACAGTTTACAACCTAACATCATAGAGATTCCTATTATTGTCGAGTATGTTGCATCATTTGGTCATAAGAAATGCTAGACATATACCAAAGCTGTTACATGCACACTTTTTCACATTCATTTTATATCAATTAATACGTATTTGATTACTTTTACACTTTATTCACGTAAAATTTATACATATTTTATATGTAGTTAACTAGCTAGCGTGAGAATTAATTCTGATTTACATATATCATTTTCTTTTGTGGGTGGGTAACAGGCAACAGCTAGCAATTTGCCATTTTTGGCAAAACGCTAAAGCCCATAAAAACCTTTTAGAAAGTTTAAAAGTCGCAACCTACCAAACTCTGCCAACTTATAAAATATATTAAATTCTCTTGGGGAACATGCATCATATCTAAGCATTCCGTTTTTAATATGCCCCATCTGCCGCGATTTCTTCGCCTGAATAACATTATGTGAAATATATATATATATATATATATATGTTATATATATTTTTCCTACAAATTATCCTACTACCTTTAATAATAAGTATTGAATAAAATAATAAATACATATAATGTTTTAGAAATATAAAATAAATTTATTACTTACTATAAAAGATAATAGAAAAATTTATTGGAGAATGATATAAGAGATTATATATATATATATATATATATATATATATATATATATATATATCAATCTCAATCAATTTGGGTTAAAGACTTTATTGATATTAATATATATACATATGTGTGTATAAGTAAGGAACAAGAATCAATATGCGCTACTAGTTCTGTAAATGTAACTAAGAAATACATATTGTAATGATCAATTAGCAAAAATTTTAATCTGATTTTGACAAATTTCAGCCTCTTTGATTCAACAGGGATCAGTTTGAAATACTGTTAAGAATTTTCAGTGAACTGATAATTGTTTACATGCATAGTTTGTCATCTGAAGTAGTGTTTTTGATTTCTTAAGCCAGGGACAACCTAACGCTGGTTCACACCAAGTCTAATGGTTTCCAAAATGTGCTTGCACTTTAAGGTGATCCTCCACATCTGTATATCATATCACCCTAACTTTTATTAAGAAAATATTTTCACGAAAACCTTAAATAAGAAAAGGTTTCAACTGTAAACAGACTAACTCTAACTTTTCAGTGTTTTATTTATTGTGCCAAATGACTTCTCTCAGTGATGACTATACTTTAAGCTTAGTTTCATAAAATTTGGTGCCCATAGTTGATTTTGTTACACCATTTGTCTGGTCTTTTGAGTCCTGATTTGTTGATTGTTGAATGTCCATGTCTTTGCAGGGAAATCATATCAAATCCTAATAGTAATATGGTGACTTTGTCATTACGGTTGCTGGTTATCAAATTTCTTGCTTGTTTTATTTTTAACTTTATAATCACTTTTTATAGAGTGTTTTTCTTCTCCTCTTGTCATATTATTTTGTCTGTCTTTTATAATTAATCATTTTCCTCTTTCCAGGATTTCATTATAATGAATTTTAGAAGACTGACAAATTATATGGAAACCTTTTTCCCTTTTGGTGTATTAAATCTATTTTCATATAATGAACTTTGTTAACAGATTAATGTAGCTGCTGCAGCTAATTAGAACTACAACTTAGAATTACCACATTTAAACCAACTGCTCAAAAGAATTGGGAATCTTGACAAAAGTTTTGAAGGTAAGAAAGGACCTAGAATTGATTTATGGAGAGCAAGACTTTCACACTCAATGTGTGGATCAATGGAGGCTCGTTCAACTTTACTCTTCACTAATTTTTACTTTTGAGTTGTTGATCCTGTATTTTGTACATATCGCATTATTACTATTGGTTATAGGATTGACACGAAACATTTTTGTTGTGTTGTCAAGGTCTGGATGTTCATCCATTGCTTAGGAAAAATTATGTATGCTTAGACCACTGTTATTTTATTTAATTAAAGTTTTTTTTATAAAAAATACGTTATTAAAAAGACTGTAGAAGCAATAATTTGGTTGGCGGCTATATATACTAAAGCAATAGTAATATTTTGGTTTTAGTTGGCAGTAATTTACTTTTAGTGGTCATTTAAGGCTTAGTCTTATGAAAGATTTCAGGCTTATAATATAAGGCAATTATTAGGTTTCTTTCTTTGAGGATTAGTGCTATATGAGTAAGTTGATAGATCTTTTTCAATTTAGTTTTGTTCCTTGTCGTCAAAGTGGTGACAATGTTATTGTGTCTCAAGAGATTTCCACTCTACGAGAAACAAGAATGGAGGAAATGATAGATGACGATCAAAATTAACTTTGAGAAAACTTATGATAGAGTTAATTGGGATTTTATCCATGATACCATGCATGATGTGGGCCTTCCTGGGAACATTGTGGAGTTGATCTGACACTATATTTCGTCTACATCCATGAAGGTTTTATGGAATAGGGAGGCTTTGGAAGATTTTACTCCCTCTAGAGGTATTCACCAAGGAGATTTGCTTTTTCCTTATCTCTTTGTCATGTGCATAGAGAGGTTTTTTCAATTAATTAATCTAGCCGTGAGGCAAGGAACATGGAAATATATTTCTTTGAGTAGACATGACTATCTCAATTCTTATTTGGTGTTTGCAGATGATCTTATTCTTTTTGCAAAAGCTTTGGTGGAGTAAGTAATGTTGATTAAAAATATTATGAAGCTTTTTTCCAAAACCTTTGGACAAAAAATTAATTTAGGGAAGTCTCACATGTTTTTTTTTAAAATGTGAGAGTACCTCAAAGGAACCAGTTAAGTGTAGAAATTGGTATCAATGAAGGAAAGATCTTGGCAATTGTTTGGGAATCCCTATTTTCCATAATAGGGCCTCTAGAGGAACTTCTAACTTCATTATGGATAAGGTTCACCAGAGACTAAGTGCTTCGAAAGCTAGAACTCTCTCCTTCGTCGGAAGAGTAACTTTAGCTAAGTATGCCATTCAAGCATTGTCTACATATGTGATGCAGTCACCTTGCTTCCAGTGTCAGTTTGTGAGGATATTGACAAAGCATGTAGGAGATTTATATGAGGAGATTCAACTGAAACTAGGAGAATCCACCTTGTTTCTTGGAATACCATGTGCACTCCTTATTTTAAAAGAAGTTTGGGCCTTAGATGTACTCATGATGTCAATAAGGGATACATGTTGCGAGCTAATTGGAGGTTGTGAGTAGGATCCTCCTCTATGGTCCTCGATTATAATAAGCAAATATGGTTGTGGTCAGAATATTGTTCCTTTCTATAAGGTCTGGCATAAGCTTTTGGAAGGTTTGCGCTCAACGTGGACCTTTTTTGTGCAAACAACTTCTATAGGTTAGGTAATGTGTCTTTCGAGTATCAGAATGATAAGGCCATCTGGAAAGGTTCTCTAGATGGGATTTTCTCTCTTAAATCAAATTATAACATTGTTTGTAATTTGGAGATGGTTCCTTGGGTGAGGTTGTTTAGGTTGGTGCATTGTCGGGAAGGGCTAGAACGGATTCAAACTTTCTTATGGAAGATTAGTCATGAGATTGTACTGACAAATGTGAGGAGGAAGCGTGTTGGTATCAGTGAGATCAAACTCGTGTCAACTGTGTCAGAATGAAGTAGGAAGTTTTCTTTCATCTCTTTAGGGATTGACAATCTAGTATGTTGATATGGCAATTCTTTATGCACTCAAATGATAATAAGAGTGTTTACAATTGTGATGATTGGAAAGGATTGTTGGAGGTGAACCTAGGTTCGAGACTTTTGAGAAAAGGTTTAAATTGGAGCATGTTGTTTGGATCCATTTTGGATCTAATTTGGTGGAAGAGGAATAGGAACATATTTTACAATGAGGTTTGGTCTCATTCTGATGTTATTCATAAAGCTTGTAATTCAGTACAAGCCTATTGGTCCAGCAAGGTGTCATTCCAGACTCTCCCCCAACAGGTATGTTCTAGCTCGGGTCTTGACGAAACCTATTAGATAGTGCCAAAGGAGGGACAAGTCGCACTAAACTGTGATGCATCAGTGGTCTAATTTGGTGAAGTGGTGGCTGTGAAGGAGTTATTCACAATCATGCATTGAGCTTTGTTTTTGGTTTTGAAGCTCAACCAAGAGGAGGTTTTGTCCTATATGGGGAGCTTAAGGTTATTCTTCATGGCATCAAGCTTGCTTGGAACAGAGGGTTCCACTCTATTCATATTAATTCAGACTCAACAGAGGCTATTGAAGCACTAGGGTAATTGTGATCGTCTTCATCCTCATTACAACTAGTTCAAGATATTCATTTGGTGCATGAGAGACCAAAGGGTGTAACTTGAAATCATATTTCCAGAGATGCTAATCGTGTAGTGGATACGATGGCTAATAGGGCCTTGAGTCTATCATCTAAATATCAAGAATTTGTTTATATTTCTACTTTCTTAGTTGATATCGTAAGGGCATATAGTATCGTTGTGATTATTTCTGAGGGTTTTTAATTCTCTATTTTTTCAACAAAAAAAAATCGTGTTATTGGTGCACTCATCGTCTTTGTCGATAAATAATTTCTTCGAGAAAAACTTGTTAACTTCTTTCGGTAGACCCTCTTTCCAATGATCAGATTCATCAACATCAATTTGGAAGCATGGATTGTAATTGGTAACTGTTACTTCAATGTATGAAGGGAACGTGTGTAATTCTTTTTGTTTTGCAAATGATGTAAAAAGGTTAGGATACCCTTCGTACCCAATTCAATAATATTTTTCTTGGCTGATCAAAAAATGTTTGATTCTAGAGGCTTCGAATGTGAAAAAAAAAAGAAGAAGTAAAAATTAAGCAAACAAGAAAATTTAAATATAAAAAAATACCTATATTATATATGAAAAAAAAAAAAAAACTTTCTACCGAGAATTGAAAAGCTATAACTTTATTTATCCTGGGTGATTTAGGTACAGGTGTTCATAAATATAAATACTTTTGTTTCGATACACATAGGTACAGATCCCTACAAACCCGATCACATACACAACTTAATTAATCCAAATACTTTGGTTGGATTTTTTAAATTGTTTGGTAAAATCCTACTCAATTAAATCGAATTCATTGTTCTTTAGGTTGGATATCGGGTTTTGGTGTTGAAACCGTAAACCTATCCCAACTCAATCTATTAATGTAACATATTTTGAATTTTAATTTATTATTTGGATAAGTTTTATATTAAAAAAGCACAGACATTAAACACGATTACACCAGCAAAACATACTAGTCACAATAATTACACGAGCTTGAGTGTGTTTATAGCATAGCTACTTGAAAGAAAGAAAAATCTAAATGAATATACAAATAACTATTCAAAAGTTATATCAAAATGATATTTGAAAATGATAAGAATTTTTATTTTTGTTAAAATTTATAAAAACATTAATTTTTTGTACCTATAGACTTAATCCAAACCAACCCAATATTAATTGAGTTGCTTCGGCTCAATTTTGATAAATAAATTATACAAATTGAACTCAAGACAAATTATTTTAATTAGGTCGGATAATGGGTTTGTTAAAACTAGCCCAACCCTATCCGTAAATAATGCTAGGTTTAGTAGGGAGAGAAATGAGAGGCATTATATAACTTTTTCACCTGGAAGAAGAAAGTATAAATTATGTGGGTTTTTCTATTCTAAAAATCCTTCCATATTTGCCATGATTTGGAGATGATTTATTGTGTATCTCTATTTTTTTTATTTTTTTAAATTATTAAATAATTAAATATATTTTTATAATAAAAAAATGTGTTAAGAAAAAACAATAGAGTAAAAAATTATATTTTTAACTTGCACAAAAATATTTTATATTTTTAACTCTCTTTTCTACTTATCCAAATAAGTGAAATATTTTTTTTATTTCGTTCTTTTTTTATTTCTGTCCATCTAAACAACATTTTTTATTTTACTTTTATCCTTCCATTTTTTTTAATTTCTTTTCTATCTGTTTCACTTCTAATCCGAACGTACAAAACATTAGAATAACATT
>PYAF01004598.1:1241024-1257325 GCA_007407185.1 Glycine tomentella
TATATATTGAAAATAAGTACTACTACATGTGATTTTATCAACATTCTCTTAACATTTTGTAAAAATATTGTTAAAAACTGTTGACAACATTTAAAATATGTTATTAATATGTTTTTGTGATATTTTGTCAATGTTATATATAGTCTATGTTGTTAAATGTTTTAGTGAATGTGGTATAATATACCCATTCTCAAACTTTATCACCAACTTCATATCAATTACTACAACAATCTAATTCCATATTCAAATTAAAAATGAAAAGAAAGAAATTAAAAGCGAATGAACAATCAATGATAGGATAGATTCACACCTATTTAGATCCGTATTATAAGTGATTATACTTGTTTTGATCGGTACTTTGAGGGACTATATCTATTTTGATCGTGCTTTTATAGCGATCACCATTATTTAATAAAAATAAGAATGACATTTAATAGAAACTCATTGAGACATATACAATTTGAAGATGTGCATGTGAAGTAGTGGATGATGTTATTGAGACACTACAAAGAAAAATAAAATCCTCACCTAGAGAAATGTTTATATTTAATACTTAATAATTATTTTCCTAAGATAATATCTATGAGAAATAAATAAAAAATGATTGAGAAACAAAAACACTAACAAGGTGACATGTGTTTAGCAAAAGTCATTATTTTAATATATAATAAGTAATTATACAATTAGGCGACGTTTTTTTTAAACATTTATTATTATATTCATTTCAATCTAAGAGTTAATTTAAATGTGGCAAGTTGTTAATTTTCTCCTACTTAAAACAGTCATTTTAGCTGAGATAACTTGGTAAGGTTTTTTAACTTCAAAATAATTTCACTTATGTCATTTATTTTATCTATTTTTTTATTATAAGAGTTAAAACAAATATTTTAAAATTATTAAATTACACAATTAACTATAATTAATTGATTAAATATTTTGGTTTAAATAGAATTTTGTCCTTCGATAATATATCAGATTTGATTTTAGTCTTTAAAAAAATACCTTTGTATTTAATCCCTAGAATTTTATAAATAATAGATTTTAGTCCTTTTCCTAACTTTATTAAGAGGTAGGAGACAATGCGGTGAGCTAATGCGATGCGATAATGAATTGAACCAATTGCATTAGAACACTGCCTTCTCTATCCTTCCGTTTTTATTACTTTTTTACTTAATTGTTTTATTAATTCTTTTTATTTATTTTTAATTCGTTAACTTAATTTTCTTTTAATTATTTAATTAGTTACATGGCATGCCAAATCATTTCAAAATCGCTAACTCAGGTGACCACGTGGTTTTATTTAATTGTAGAAGCAAACAGAGTTTATAAAAACAACTAAAATCTAATATTTTTATTCTGAGGATAAAATGCAAAGAATTTTTTTTTCAAATGACTAAATTCAAATTCAGTGTATTTTTGGAAGGACCAATAACATATTTAACCCAAATATTTTTTAATTAATGTATTAAAATACAGGGATTCAATTTTCTATACAAAATGAGATTCTTTAATTTCAACTCATTTTCAGGACCGATTTTCTAAAACGTAAAAAAAAAATCTTAATTTTTAATAAAGATTGGTCATTATTCCCTTATTATTCATAAATTTTGATTATTCTCCATGGCAAAGCCTCTCAATAAGAAATTATTAAGTGGAGTGGGATTATTATGATACAAACTAACATCCACATTACATATATTTAAGTGTTATTTTTTTTTTCTTCTTGTACGATAAAAACTCAAATATTTAGACATTATATATTTTTTAGAAGAATATTTAGACGCTATATATAATTAATACCATATACACGTAATGATTAAGGCTAACGTTTAATACTATCCAGTTTAAAACGATTGATATTTAAGATTTTTTTTTATACAGATTAAGAATATATAACATTAAATAAGTTACTTATTGAAAACAACAATTTTAACAAAATATCTTTATTCTCCCGTCTTTGTAAATATATTACTTATAATTATTTGATTATTAACAATAATAATTAAAATTTTTAACATTAGTCTTAATCATCAGTGCAATATGAAATCTTTTAAAATGTTAAAACATGAGAGAGTAATTTCTCCCTTTCAACACGCTGTGCCTAGAAGCAGAAGATCAAAATCGTTGGGGTTCTCACAGAACACGATGAAAAATTACTATATAGCACTGATGAATGCAGGGACAACTCCAGGAAGAGGTGGCAGCAACGTGTTCGAGGTTTAAGGGCAACCTCTCAGAGAGGCCTTACCCTCCTTTCGTTTATAATAAAATAAAATAAAAAGGTTGCAGAGAAAGGGGAAAGGAAAGGGTTGCAGAGGCATACCCACTACTGTAACCTGTGTTTGTTTGGCGTCACCACTAATAAATTATTGCACGGTTTCTCGACCTACCCTTTGGATTGTTCCCCCTTTTTTTTATTGCTTTCTAACATCATTTTCGTTTCATCCTTTACTGCGACCCAGCTTTCCATGCATATCATCACATGCACTTGCCCAAACCCTAGCTACCACCTCCTCCCCTGTATATCTTTTTTTTTTTTTTTCGTGCTTCTTTAACTTGCATTCACTCCTCATCAATATTTTGATTCCTTTACCCTCTTTTTATGGTGATTTATTTCTTAATTCCTTTATCTTTTATGAAATCAAATATATATTTTTCATTAAAGACAATTATGTTTGAGTCAATTACGATTTTTTTCTTTTCTGTAATCATCATAATTATGATTTTTTGTTTTTCCAATGAAATTTCAAAATATTGTTATAATTTTAGTATTTTGAATCAATTATAAGATTGATCATGGATCTGAAACTTAGTCACATATATAAAGTTTATTATCTTTCTCTAAAAGGTGTGAGAATCAAATAAGAATCATTCTCACAAACTTAACATATGTTGTAAACTCAATTACATTTATTAGATTAATTATAATTATGATAAATAATAAAACTCTCTTTTCCATATTTGACATTTTAGGTATATTTCTTTTAAAAAATAATCTTATTTAAATCATATTTAATTACTATGTCTAATAAAACTTTCTCCTAAAATATTTTCCATAATGACGTACCCAGAAGGTTAGAACTCAAATTCAAAATAATTGATTAATCAACTATGAGCAATATTAACTAAAACTCTCCTTTTGACTAGTTAGCTTAATTTTTATATTGATCAAGAACTCAAATTGAAAATCACTGGTTAAAATACAACAAGCCCCTCTTTTACCATTTTGACCATATTACATTATTCAACCTAGCTAGCTAACTTACTAATGCTTCCACCCACCAAACATGACCATGAATGAGAGATCAGTAAATATAATTTATAGCCAGGGCGTGTGCCAGATAACAATACAAGTGCTTATATAATTTGGGTGAATCAAACATGGCAGAATACGAGTAAAGTGGTCAGAACGTATATGTTTCTCGGATCCACACTTGCACACGGTAAGTATACCTCGATCAACAACAGCTAGGAATAGGATATATATGAGTTACATTTACATGGTCAGAATATGAGTTACAATGGTCAAATGCACTTTTTTGAGCTTTGCCATGAGCTTCCCTTAATTATAGTGTTCCTGAAAACAAGCGCTCTGCATAGAAGGACTTTTGAATTTTGAATTAATTAACAATTCACCACGTAGCCCACATAAAGCATGTTCATGATTGAATAATGTGAATGCCATGTTACGAAAAATCTACTGTCTCTTGGAGAATATTGGAGAAAGCATTCATTATAATCATACATATTATATATACACACATGTATAAGATCCAACTTAATTTTAACCAACATTCAAAGATTCCAATTGAATGAGTTTAGTCTAGTGAGAAATGAAAGGATATAACAAGAGACAATAGCAACAGCTAGCATAATTTAAATAGATGATTAAAATTGATCAAATCAATCAAAATAATTTTAACCATACAAATTAGTAATTGAATGATTAAGATTCACTATTTTCTATGGTCAAAGTTGTTTTTGTTTTCTAATTAGTTGATTGATCTGATAACTTATTGTCTATTTTATCCTTTTCATATGACTCAGTAAGACTTTTGTTACACTAAATGAATTATATTAAAAAACTTTAGTAATAGGACATGTGATGGAGAAAGAGAAACACAGAGATGTGTGAATAACACATGAAAATAAGGAAATAAAAATTTAAGACGTTATTTATATATAACAATATTATATTATTATCTTATACTATTTTAATACTATTTTTTATTTTTATCCCTTTCTATCGCATTAAAAGTTAACCATTTATATAATTCTTTCTCTCTCCTTTTCTTTGTACAATTTAATTTCCGAATAAAAAACAGTATAAAAGTAATTTCTTTATATATATATATATAATATTTAGATTTCTTATAATTTTATTGAGAAACAATAGGCATTTCGAGACGTTGATTTTTTAGAGTAATATAACATATTTTAATCAACAGTTGAAGACTAATCATTTTCAAAATATAATTATCACCGAAATCCAAAGATATTTTTTCTATATACACAGTAAATATGATCCTGAAATTATTAACAGCTTAAGACATCAATCCTCTTTTTTTTAGAAATGGCATCCTTATATTAAATATGCAAACCAAAATGATATATATATATATATATATATATATATATATATATTATTTAAGTTTGCACGAGTCAAATATAACTTCAGATAAGGATAGACCGCACAAAGGAATAATTATTTTTTACGTAGGACAATAAGGAAATACTCATCAGAAGTTACATTTTTCCACATAAATCATTTTATGGAATTTTTCGAATGACCTTAAAATGGATGTCTAATTTTTTTATTCGTTCTCATCAAAATATTTTTTTATCATACCTAAATACTTACAGCATTCATATCGGAAAAAAAATATTTACAGGCATATTATATATATTGGAAATGAAATATTTTGATGTTATAAAATGTGTATGATAAAAGAGAGTGTTTCAACCCTTATAATATCGTTTAATTAACAAATTATTTTAGTAAATATAAAATTCCTTTTCTTATTAAAAATTTCTTTCAATAAATAAGAAATATTTATGAAAGGAATAAATTATTTTTATGCTATACAATAATATATGCTGCTCGTAGACAGATGTACCATTAATTAAAGTCAGAATTGTGTAATAATTAAGATAAATAGTTATTTTAGTCCTTGAATGTATAGAGTGTTGATAATTTTGTCTTTAAAAGATAAAAATTCAAATTTTAGTCTTTAATAATAAAAAAGTGTGACATATTCAATTATTCATCTATCAATTAACTTTCATCCGTTATTATTAATGAAAGAGCCTACTTGACATATAGGAATGAAAATGTCACAAAAATGATTGTCAACATGGTTGTTGAATGAAATTGGATCAAAATGTCAGTAAGTTTCCATTGAACCAAAATATCAGTAAATTTTCATTAGACTAATTTGTCAGACCCTAAATTTTGTTTTATTTAAAAGTAAAATATAATTTAATCTTCATTTTTCTCTCTTTTTTCTATCGTTGTAAGGATAACATTACAATAAACACTTAAAAAATAGGGAAGCAAACATAAGTTAGAACAAATATAATAATAAACATAATATTGATTAATAAGCATAATCTGTTTGTTACTTTGAAATTTCTAATTTGACACTACCTTACCCAAAATATGAGACTCAAATAAAAATGCATAGTCATTAGGTTAATCCTTACAAAAAAATGAAATGATTGGTATACTATTACAATGTTTTTTAAGGATTAACTTAATGACTGTACATTTTGTTTGAGTCTTATATTTTGGATAAAATGCTGTCACATTAGAAATTTATGAGTAACAGACATATTATACTTATTAATCAATTTATGTTTATTATTATGTTCGGTCTAACTTATGTTTGTTTTCCTATTTTTTTAAATGTTTATTGTAATGTTATGTTTGCAATGATAAAAAAAGGGAGGGTGAAGATGAAAATTAAATTATATGTTACTCTTAAATGAAATGAAAATTGGGGTATGGCAAATTAGTCAAATGGATACTTATTAACATTTTAGTCCAATAAAAACTTAATGACATTTTGGTCTAACTATTCAACAGCTATATTGACAATCATTTTTGTGACATTTTTGTCTTTTTATATCACACAGGGTCTTTCAATAACGGTAACAGATGGATGAATTTGTCATACTTTTTTCCATTTTCGTAGACTAAAATTTGAATTTTTCATCTTTCAGAGACTAATTCATCTTACTCTAGATATTTAGGGACGAAAATGACTATTTATCATAATAATTATGTAGAACTATAACGAATATAAAAGGGATATTCTTAACGTGTGAATCTTATATATAAAGTTTATATTGATAAATGAAAAATATAATTATTAAATTAAAATGCATATAATTAATAGCTAAAATTTAAAAAATGATAATTAATATAAATTACCGAACAAATTAATCAACTAGGCACAATTGTTTCATCTTAATCAACCAATAGTCTGATGTTAAAATATGAGTATGTATATAGTCATTTCAAATACTCATAGGGTGAACTATATATACTGCTCTTAGACCTACAAGGTATAAGGTATAGCTCAACTGACTATTAATTTAGGCTCTTTAAGTATATAATTAGATTTTGATTCTTAATTATGTGAATATAATAGTATATGTGGAGAGAAGAATTATCTCTTAATTGATATTCTACTTTCGCAGAAATTAGTCTCATAATTTTTAATTGTAGGAATATTTTATTTTCAGAAAAGAAAGAAAAGTTCTTAGTAATTTTACTTACTTCAAAATGATTGTCCTGCGTAAAACATACATGTGCTTTATAAAAGAATATAAATGATAAATATTATTTGTATTCCT
This sequence comes from Glycine tomentella, assembly GCA_007407185.1. Classification (NCBI taxonomy): domain Eukaryota; kingdom Viridiplantae; phylum Streptophyta; class Magnoliopsida; order Fabales; family Fabaceae; genus Glycine; species Glycine tomentella. The sequence continues at coordinate 1,247,883 of PYAF01004598.1, forward strand.
TACCACCTACCAAAAGATCGACATGTACATATGCTAACAAAACCTATATGAAAAATTCCTGTACATTTAATTTGCATTCCATTGATATACAGGTACTGCAAAAGAAAAGGCAAATATATAATCTTAAAACTCGTTCATTTCCTTCAATGTGAACAGGGGAAAGTTTATACCTTCTCAAAAGCATGAGCCTATGGTCTGTTACGAAGACTGTCTTAATGATGTTGCGGAAATTCGCTTTGAATACGGGTTTTCTGGAATTATGCGTTACCATTTGTAAAATTATCATTTAAATTTATAACCTAAATGGGTATTGTACGTTAAAATATATTGAAGAACATCAAGACAACAATGAGAAGAATATCCTTTTGGGGATGGCCTTACTGTAGAGAATATGCTTATTATTTCTATAAAAAAAAGTTGGAAAAAAATTAAGTAGAAAATGACAAGCGTCGGAGCTTAAAATTAACAACAATAAAGAAGCATACATTTTTACACTTAAAATCAAATTTAAATAACTACTTTTAATTAGGGTTATAAAAAAACTTAATTTATATAGTGTATATAGTTGTGCAAATAATTATAAATGAAGATTGTGCAGCGAATTTTTGTATTGAATTTAATTTTGCTATACGATTAGTATATATATTTTTATCTTATTAATTATTAAATCAAGTCTTAAATATAAATTTTAAAGTATTTTTCACCAGAATTAAATTTTTTAAACAATATAACTATATATGCTTAGTTGGCAACCTGAAAAAAATTTACATTATTAATGCATTTCAATTAAATCCATTTTAATCACGTACCACAGTTATAATATCATAAAATAAAAATAAAATAAAAAGTCAGAAACTATTATTTTTTTACACTTGCAAATTTTGCTTAGAAGTACAATACATGAGTAACAAATAAAATTACAGTTAATATATATTCTTTGGTTAATTTATACATAAATTAAGACAACTCTCAACAAATAATTTTAAAAAATTCAAATTAAGGAAACACACAGCTCCATTCTAATGTGTACCATTGAAATATATAGATCTTTTCTTTTGAAAATTATGTTGAAAGGATTGGTAGCTAAGATAATGAAATTGGGATGCATGTAATGAGAAATTGAGAATGATCAGAGAAACCTTTCAACAGAGTAAAAGAAACTTACTTAATAATTAAAAGAAAGAGTAAATCAAATTTATATAAGTGTAAAATTGATTAAAAACTAAAAGAGAAAATGAGGATATGAGGGATTGGAGTGGTGCTAAACCACTTTCCTAGCTAGGAGTTATTGGTTTAACCAACGGTTCTTTGACTGTGGTTCATATCCATATATTCTGAAAATAGTATCCACAAACCTCTATGTGTAGATATGATTTGGACCATGTACCCCATCAAGAAATGTCTTGCTAACTTGACATTATTATAATAATAGCACACGCATACTGACATTTCTAAGAAAGTACATTTTGTACCGTGAAACTATAATCGCTTCAAATTAAACTCATTTCATTTTAACCTTAATTTTAGAAATGATACATAGCATTTGAGAGTGGGCATATTTAATCTGAAGATGGTACGAGTAGGTTAAAAATTACATACCCTAGAGTTTAAGAGGATTAAGAACAACTCGGGTGCATATTTCAGGAGTCCTATACTTTAGATTAATATTATGGTTAACTAAGAAGGAGTGTAAAACCATAAACAGGAGAAAACGGGCATGAAGTGAAGGACCCTAAGGTAATTTCACTGCTCAATATTCACCATCTCTTTACATATTAATTAATTAACTCCCCTATAGTTAAATGAAGAACCTATTTGTTTTGTACTGAGAAGAATCAATTTCACACAATGTGTACACATTCTAATTCTATAACATAGTTGTAGATTAATTAACGGACACACATTCCGATTACCAGCATGTTTGGTTACGTGTTTAAACGCATGTTCGACGTAATTTTCTGTGTCCAAGTAAAACTCATTAAATATAGCTTCTACAATTTTGTTTATTTTTTTCACCAATTTAATATAACTTTATGCGTTACAAACGCGTCTCCAAAGTCCAATTAAACGCTAGTTCAACAATTCTATATTATTCAATCAAACATTAAAGTAAATGACTTTAATATTTATGACTTTGGTTTTTGACAAATTATAATATTTGAGTTTAATAGCTATATGGTGTAAAAAAAAGTTTTACTTATACTATCAGCTAATAAAAAATTTCTTATTAGTATGACTTTTAAGTTAGTTATATAAATACTAACAAATTTATTATATATTATAATTCATGATTAGATGATAATATAAAATTATTTTTTATAATATATCAGATTTGTAGGGAAAAAATAAAAAGATAAATAGACACTCAATAAAAAATAAAAATAAAAATATTATAGGATGAGAAATACTAGTGATACACTCATATACACCATTTCTTTAATTAGTTTAAATTTATTAAAAATTTCAAAAATTTATTGGTCCCACATCTTATTAAATAATTCTTTCATGATTTATAGTTTTTAATAAATTTGAATCAACAATGTGTGTTAGAAAATGTGTTGATAATTAGATTTATGATGAGATAAAAAAAGACAAAAATAAATAAATAAATTTAATGAAATATTTAAAATAGATGGGTATTGAAGTAAAAAAATAATTTGGCATTAAAGGAGTTTACTGTATTCCGTGTCCTTTATTTATTTATATATAGTACTAGACAGAGAGTGAGAGAGATAGTGTATGTCTAATATTAATAATTTTACCTAGGTTTCAGGTTCATCAACCATTTTCTTATTCCTTTGTAGTGCATTGGAATGGAAGATCAGGGTCAGCAGCAGCATCAGGTGGAGGCAAAGAGTCCAAGGCAAGGCACCGAGAGGAGTGAAGCGGTTCGGTCAAGGTGGACTCCAAAGCCAGAACAAATCCTCATACTCGAGTCAATCTTCAACAGTGGCATGGTTAACCCTCCAAAGGACGAAACCGTCAGAATAAGGAAGCTTCTCGAGAAATTCGGCGCCGTCGGCGACGCCAACGTCTTCTACTGGTTCCAGAACCGTCGCTCCAGATCCCGCCGCCGCCAGCGCCAGATGATGCAGCAGCAGGCTACGGCCACCGCCACCGCCACCGTCACCACCATTGATCACCCTCAGCCTCAGACTCTTGTTAATGTTGGTGGTGCAATTCCACATGATCACCACACCTTGGGAAACCTTGTTGTTGCAACTGAAAGTAGTGCTACTTCAACCATGGGTTTTGGTTGTTCTTCTCAATCTTATGGTTTTCTTGGTTCCTCTTCTTCTTCTTCTTGTGGTGGTGGTGGTGTAATTGGTGGCCAACAACAAGGCATGGATGGTTTCTTCTCATCCGTTTCTTCTCATCAAATGGGTTTCCCTGATCACCGCACTTCACCTGCATCATCAGCTTTGTACCCTCCTCTTGATCCAAATTTGACCTACCAGGCTGGTAATTAAATTGCATGCTTGCCTATATAAGTTATTACTCAGCTCATACAGCTTTTTTTTTAAAATATATATACCCTTTTTATTGGAGATAATCCTGAATCATGTTTTATAATCAATTACTAAGTTTTTGGAGTTAATTAAAATCAAAGTACAATTATTTTTTCTTTTGTTTATTCTTCAGTTTACCATGAGAGGTTTTGGTTCCAGAAATTAATTGAAGGGTTATCACTTAATAATACTAATTTTAATGTGTTTTTGGTGTGTAAAAAGTTCATATTTTTCGGATGACTGGGTTTTGGGTGGGCTACAGAATAAAGTAGCAACCTTTTCCATGATTTGACAGTTCTGTGTTTGAATTGCATGAAAGTTGTACTTTCCGGAAAAGCATGAGGCTACTTTCCGGTTGCAGTTTCTGTTCCTTCCTTTTTATTCTTTCACTTCTTTTTCGGGTTTCTTCAAAACTCTTCTGTACAAAGATTTCCAAACCGTAGATTGTTGTTTTTTTACCCTCGTTTTCATGTTATTTGTTTGTTTTTCCCCCTTTCGGTAATTTGGTTACTTCTTCCCTGTATATGCATCTCTCACGCCATGTTACTAGTTGAAAGGAATCTACAATGTTCATCATCGAACATATTCATGAGAAATAATACTATTTTTTTATATAATGTTTTATTCCACTTCATTTTTCTCTAAATCTTTTTCTATTACATCATTTACTTTATCTCATTTATTTCTCTTTTTCTGTGTCTATTCATAATCAAAACGGTTACACAAGAATATTTATACAAATAGAATTTTTCCCTTATATTTCATTGATTATTGGATAGTTCAATTCACATCTAAATTACTCATGACGTGGTCATCAAAGAAACGTGCCACGGTAACCATTTTTGTTGTATAGTTCATTAGATTTTGTTGTTATGGCTATTTTGCACTTGAATTTTCAGTAATTGGCCTAAAACTTTAAGGAAGAATATATTGAGGTTCAAAGCGTTTGGTGTGAAACATCCATATATATATAGGATAAGCTTACATTGCTTTACCATGTGGAAATTAAAATATTAAATTGAACCTTATACTATATCATTATTTTACGTGACCAATAAATTATGATTGAGGTTCTAATTTTTGTTTTATTTTGGTGGGTGTAGGATATGGAGGCACTAATATTTCGGGATTAATCACAGTGTTTATCAATGGAATTGCAACTGAACTTCCAAAGGGGCCAATAGACCTCAAAACCGTGTTTGGAGAAGATGTAATGTTAGTTCATTCCTCTGGAGTTCCAATTCCCACCAATGAATTTGGGTTCTTGATGCATAACCTTCAGCATGGCGAAAGCTACTTTCTGGTTGGCATTTATAGCATAATGAATTGCTTCTATATATTCCAAATAATGTGTTGTCACTTTTAATCTCTTCTTTTTTTTCTTTTGACTTTGGATACATCAATTTTAGGATTTTCTTATCTTTCTCTGGATAACCTTTTTTTTTTTTTTTTCATTTTTTGCGAATTATGATCTATCAATATTTTTGTTTTACTACAGGTATCAAAGCCAACCTAAGTATGAAAACATCAACCTAGCAGCAATGGAAGCTTCCCTTTAGTGTTTCTCTGATTGCCTTTGTCTGCTCAGCATGTCCTTTTAACTATTACTTCGTAATTTCATGTGTCTCAAACAATAGACATAATATCTATTGTGTGATTATAGAAGTCAATATCTATATATGTACCTTAGCAAATATATATACTGTACCCTTCTTATCTTTGTTTTTAGCACAAACATGTTTTTTTCAAACTCTATATTATCATCAAGTTGTGTAAATTAAGCATATATATTTGGTTTCGCGTTTTAGTATAAGGAAGACTTGCGTTTTATACATGATGATTTCTAGAAGATACAAAGAGTAACTTATCCTTTAACAGGGATGTGACGCATTATACTTACGTTTCAGATTGAATTCCAAACACACATGTAATTAATGTATCTTGACTATCTTCTATATATTCCTCAATCTGTTCTTCGGTATGCATGTGAATATGTTTTGTAATTAAAATAATCAAATTAAATTTTATTCATTTACATAGACTACATGAGATGATCAAGAAAATGTAGCTTAGTCGGTTAAACATATTATGTGAATTATTATAAATATTTTGAGTACTTGTTTTTAATTCTTTTATATTAACATAGAGGTAAAATTATGTTCTCATAAGAAGTAAGACATGAATTTGAATCCGATAAAGATTCTGTTTATATATATTATTTAAGGGTGAAGGTGTGTATAATAACTTTCACTTATGTCTTCTTACATAGCTGTTAGCAAATCATGAATACTTTAATAAGGTTGAAAGAAATTATTTGGAACATGATTTAAAGCATTGCAACTGCTACTATCGCTATTTTCTCACTCCATAAATTTTTTTGTTTCCCTAATTGCTGCAATTTCATATAATGATAAAAAAAAATAAGTACATCACTGGAACAACAAATGATGAAGACCACATGGAATGTTTACTTTTTGATCCTAAAAAAGATCATAGAAATAGGGACAAGGAAGTGGCGGTGGGGAATTAACAAACAAAAGTGAGACAGAAGCTTTGAATTAGCACTCGGTTGGAAACATATCTAACTTTCTTTGACTTGGGTTGTCTATCTTTTTCCCATCTATTCCTTTCTCAAGGAGCAAAAGAAGGGAAGCCAGACAATTGTTAAGGTTCATACAGACAGCAACAAAGTCTATGTTCATTGAATTAAATTGATCTTCAGTTTACAAAATTATATACTAGTTTCTTTTCATGCAAAGAGCAATTCAATACTCTAGCATTGTAGTGGAAAGTGATGAGGCATACTGCTGGATGGCGGCTTCATCTTGAAAATTAATCAATTGATCAGTTCTTCGACTAACAACAATCTGATGCTGCAAAAGAGGAATTAAGTTTTCAAATTATCCGCAGTAGACAAAAAGAACTAATGATCGATTAAGTACATCTTAAGTTATGTTAGCTAAAATGACTTTTTTTAGTAGGAGAAAATTATCAACTTGTCACATTTAAATTAACTCCTCACTTTAGATTAAAACAACAACAATAATAATAATCATAATAATAATAATAAAAAACATTTTTACAAGAAAAAAAAAACTCCGTCTATAATTGTATAATTACTTACTACTTATTATATATATCAAAATAATGACTCTTGCTAAACATATGTCACCCTGTTAGTGTTTTTGTTTCTCAATCATTTTTTTTTATTTCTCATAAATATTGTCTTAGGAAAATAATCTTGTTTGAGACACTATTGGATATTAAATATAAACATTTTTCTTAACGAGGATTTTGTTTTTTTTGTAGTGTCTCCGTAACGCCATCCACTACTTCACCTGCAAGTAAGCACCCTCTCACGTTGTATGTGTCTCAATGAGTTTCTATTAAATGTCAGTCTTACTCATTAAATAGGGGTGGTCGATTTGAAAGCACCGACCAAAATAGATATAGTCACTCAAAGTAATGACCAGAACTAGTGTGAACGCTTATAATACGAACCTAAAAAGGTGTAAAACTATCCTATTGTTAATTGTTCCTTCTCTTTTATTTTTTTTCTTTTAATTTTTAATTATGGAATTAGATTGTTGTAGTAATTGGTGTGAAGTTCTTGATAAAGTTTGAGAATGGGTATATTGAGTAAACCTTTTGGTGGAAGTAAGCATGGCTCAAGCCTTGTACAATTAGGTGTTACTCAATGTGAGTTTCTTATTTTGGTTAAATTAGTTGTAATATATTAAGAGAAAAAAAGTTATGCACTGACAGTGTAAATTTTTTTACACAGACATTCAATCACAATCCATCATATATGACGAGTTTGTTGACTTTTAAAAAAATCTAGAAATCATGCCAAACACGCCAAAGCATCCTCACAAATATCATCCATGTTCATTTTAGATAGAATGATTCTCATTGCACACAACATAACATAAAAAACAAAGTTAATGATTATCACTACTAAATTTGTATAATAAGTAGGGGACATAATCTTTTTTTAAAATCAATGGTAGAACAGTATACACACTGCTATAGCAACAACTCTGATGTGTAAGAGTTTCAAGTTCCATACCTTTGTCACAAATGACGATGAAGGTTTGCAAATGTTGGCTGCGACTAAGTTTCACAAACGATGGCTAAGCTTCACGAGAGAAGAAGAAAAGTGAGATTCGAGGGTTCATTCAGCTTCTATAAAGGGGTTAGTGGTTCTTACCTTCAATATTGCGGCTTGGTAGAATAGTAGTGGAGGGAGGCGCAAGAGTGAGCAGTTCACAAGTTCAAACCTTCGTTGAAGGGGTTAGGGTTAACGTTAGGGTTTGAGGTGCGAAAGTGAGAGCTAAATCTCGCAAAAATAAACGAACTGAGAAAGGGTTCGAGGGTGAGAGAAATAGAAATGGGTTCGGGTGTTCTTACCTTCGTAGAGAGTGAGAGAAATAGAAAGGGGTTTGACTGCCAGATGGCGACAATGCAAGAAGGAGCTTTGACGGTGACGACAAATGGGAGTGAGAGCAAGAGAGACCAGAAGGGGTTCATAGAGAGGAAAGGTTAGCACACGAGACAAAAAAAGGGTTTTAATAATATGGCCGTGATTTGTCATTACTTGCGACTATTTTCAAAATTGTCACCATGTCTTTGAGGACATCGATTTTGTAAAATCGTCATTGATGTAACGTAATAGAAGTCAATTTTTATAATAGTGAATTTAAAGTAATTCAAATAGTAATTTATGATTAAATAAAACGTAAAATTAGTTTTCATTGTCAGTATATAGATATTAAACTTATAATATATATTTATTGAATTTTATCTTCATTTAAGTGTGCCAATTTGGTTAACCTTATAATATGACTCAATCCCCATTTTCAATATTTTTTTTTGTTTGATTTATTTTCTGCTATTTTATTCTTGTAAAATCAAGTGATGCACACGTTCCATGATCAATCATACTAATTGATTTTACTATCACCTAACTTTTTAGGGAAATTATCCAGCAGGTCTTGCGTGAACGCATACTCAAAGAGTATTGCTATTTTACCATGAAGAAAATCACACAAATAAACTTGTATAAGAGAAAATGCATATATAAGGATTCACGAATAGTCAAAGTGTCCTTTGTGCCCTTCACATTTCAATATATTTTACACTTTTGTTGATTAAGAAAACAAATAGTCAAAGTGAATTATGAATTATGTAAATAATTAACTGAGAAATTCATGTTCTGCATGGTGAAATAAAAAGCAAAAAGTAAGAGACAGAAAATGCTAAAAGGAAGTGGACATGTAATACATCAACAATCAACATGTGTCATGAATAAAAGTGAAGGCGAGATAGATTTTATATAGAGAGAGAGAGAGACTACACGTCACTAATCTATTTATGCATTACATATCTTTTTTTTCTTCTTTAACTTTTATAATTTGTTTTCATTCCCTGTATAAACTAGCATTCCTTCGGTAAAAAGAAAACAGAATTTACGATCACTGCAATCCTCCGCCCGCCCATATTATGTGTGTAAGCCTTAATTTACCATCTGTACTTATTATTAGTATATAGGGCGTGTTTAAATATAAGTTTTGCCAAAAACACTTTTAGTGAAAAAAATAAAAAAAATAAATTTTTTTATAAGATAAAATGAGTTTTGTATTAACTCATTTATAGATATCATCTCATCTTTTAAAATAATTATATTGGTAAGCTTCTAAAAATTTGTTACTGAAAAATTTATTTTTGTTTCTAGAAAAACTCATTTCATTTTTTCTTTCTTAAATTTTTTTAAAAGTGTTTCTAAAAAATTTATTCAAACATACTCATATTCAAAGAATTAGTGAGTAACATATGCATAGCCTCCAATAATTAGTATATTTTATATTACATAAAAAAAATCAAATATAATATAGACATAATATATAGGATATCCATATATAATTTAGCTGTTAT
>PYAF01004598.1:1264308-1277403 GCA_007407185.1 Glycine tomentella
ACCAAATCATACAAATAAAATGATCTTATAATTGAAAATTAGGAAAATATACAACAGCAAAAAAAAACATCAAGTTTAACATTTTTTTAAGAAAATGTTTTTTTAATGGCAAGCCTCCAGGAAAGCATTTTTATGATCTTTAAAAAAATTATATTTTTGTCTTTTATATTTAGATAATTATTTTTTATTCTTTAAAAAAATAGTTTATTAGTCTCTCAACTTTTCATAAAATTACTTTTAGTTTCTTTTTATTCATTGTGTTTATAATTTCACACTTTGTGATGATTTTTAATTACCAATTTTTTTAATAAATTATTAAAAAATGATTTCTAGTGATTTTAAACTGCTAAAATATTTTATTTGTATGATTTGGTAATTATTTTTTTTTCATATTCTGATGATTTTAAAGAAGGAAAATAAAAATACAAATGTAAAATTATTGTAATTTTTATATATTTTTATAGTTTTAAACTATCACAAATCATTTTATAGAAAATAAATTAAAAAGAAAATATTTTTTAGGTGTAAAATTATCATAAATTATAACATCATTAATAAAAAAAAATGAGAGAGATTAAAAGTAACTTTTTAAAATTTGAGGAATTATTAAAAAAAGAATCTTTTTAAGGACTAAAAATTTAATTAATCAAATTTAAAGAACTAAAAACGTATTTAAGAAGAAGAAAAATGACACTTAGCATAAAATTCAATTTATGTTTGTCTGCACAACCGAATAGGTAACTCAGTAGATAAATTACAAAAACATGAAGAAAAAGAAGCATGGATTTACGGTGATTGCAGGATATGTGTAATATCCTTTAATAAATCCAGCATGAATGCCTCTAGAAGACGATAACTATGATTTTTACCAAAATATAATGTCCCTTAGCATAAAGTTCAATTTTATGTGTGCGTGTGCAACCGAATAGGTAACTGGGTGGATAAAGTACGAAAAAATGGATAAAAAAGTATGGATTTACGGTGATTGTAGGAGATACTCAACATCCTCTAATAAATCCAAGATTTACGCCAAGGTTTCAAAAAGTTTAACTGACTGAAATCAAGTGAATCTCTCTTAAATGTCAATAAAGACTAAAAGCGTTCAAAAAATTACACTATAAATCAATCAGAAGTTATAGTTGATATAACTTTTTACGTAACGATATAAAAACCATTTAATCTATCAGGGAATTTACCGTGCATAATTTTCTACCAACTCAGTTAAACCATTCATAAATAGTATAAGCAATACATAAAGATTAAATAAATAAAAAATACAGTATACTATTGAAAGAAAAACCGTGTCCCTAACATGCCTCTTAACAAATTTTCTCAACCACCAAAATTTTGGTACTACCATGCCTTTATGTCATTAAGATTTAAGACCGGACACACACGCTTTCGGAGAAAACAATACGACCATGATGGTTTCCACTCCCTCACCAGAATTTTGGTACTTCACATAGTCTCCTTTATTCCTCTCTTAAGCACCAACTTCAAAAACAAGTAGGTACCACATTTACTAGTACCTCTTGGGCCTAACTCACATAGTTTATTTATTATAGTAGTATAATTTTGTGTCACTACACAGTTTATTGCATAAACATAGTTATGACACAATTTCCCATTTTCAGTTAAAGTATTTATTACCCTACAATACAGTTGTTATAACCCAACATGTGTGTGTTTTAACTTTAATTCAATTTATGTACAAATATACTACTAACTACTAATCATTTTATATATTTTCTTAGAAGAGTCACCGTGCGTGCAATATGTCAAATATGGTCAAACTGAATGCCAAACACAATGCCAAACAATAATGCACAAAACCCAAAGACACAATGCAGCAGAGAGTGAGAAAGAGTGATTCATTCAAAAGAGGTTTGGTTAAATTGATAGAAAGAGGAGTCCAAGTCATGAAACTTTGGCTTCTGATTTAACAAAGTGCCAAAAGTATCACCACAAGATAAAAACTACAAGGGCTCTGCCTCTGCTGCTGCAGGAACAGTCCAAAACCAAAAGAGTTTGAAAATAAATATTATACTTTTTTTTTTTGTTTTGAATCTCATAAGTTCATATCAGACCCACTTCTCCACCGCTCTAGACTAGACTATAAACTTATCTCCTCTCTCTCTCTTTTTCCTAATTTTTTTTTCTTTTTTTCTCCCTCTATTTTTATTTTACCTTTTACTTTTTTGCCTTTTATAGAACCAACTGTACACAAGGGAATGCACTACAGCATACCCATTTCCACCCAACACAACAACGGTGCCCCCCCTCACTCACTCACTTTCCTAACTCCTCAGCTTTTTTTTTTGTTGTTGTTGTTTCTTTCGGTGAAGATTTGATCAGCAAATTTTGCTAGGTAGCTCCTACTCCAAGAAAATCAATGAATGGCATGTTAATCTTATCACCCACAGTTTCACTCTCTTCAGAAATTGAGACATTGGACCTATTGGTGGCAACTGACTCAGATACTGATACTTCTGAATTTGCATCTGAAAAATTAGACTGGTCCACACCCTTAAGCTTTCCCACTTGTTCAACCTTTTTATATGCTACCCCGTTCCAAGAAGCACCACAAAACTTCTTGTTAAAACTAACATCCCCTCTAGCTTGTCCTGCAATGCCACACAACCAACTAATGGTAAGACATAAGATAATAATAAATGTAACATATATATAACCATAGGTAACATTTTTTTTTTATCCGTAAAACTTGAAGAAATATATCAGGAGTTACAACAGCTCAACAGGTATATGCTCAGTCATCTGAACTAGATTAGACCATTGAATAAGATAGCATATATCAATTGAGACTAGGGAGGAAGCAAAAAACAATAAATATACCAATTAATGATTCAAATGCTTGGTGATGATTCTGAGATGGAACAGGATGGTCAAAGAGTCTTCCAAAAGGAGGAGTTACTTTGGCTGAAGAGGGTGTGAGGGAGAGGTTAGTGCAAGTTGAGGCAGATTCATCAATGGTGCTTGAGATGGTTGACTCACTCCCTGCATTGTTATTAGACAGAGTCAGCTTCAAACCCTTTGGAAGAAGGGTTTCATTAACAACCAGTTTCCTCCTTCTGTACACACGGCTAGAGTGCTCCCTCTGCCTCCTAGCCATGATCACATGCCAATGGTTCTTCACTGCATTATCTGTCCTTCCAGGGAAGAGCCTAGCAATCATGGCCCATTTGTTACCATACATTCTGTGTGCAGTCAAAAGCCTCTCCTCTTCCTCCTCAGAAAAGGACCTTCTGTTGATCCTAGGATCTAGCTGGTTAAACCACCTCAATCTACAACTTTTTCCTGCAATCACAATATTTTTTCAAAAAAAAAAAAAAAGAAAAAGAAAAGACATGCACGGTTAGATTCCTTCCATACAATGACACAGAATTTGTCCTACCTTCAGAAATATTAGTAAAAATCAAAATTTTACACATCGATTGCGGTTTCATCACGTTTATTGATATGGCAGACAAATGCAGTCGTTACGATCTCAATTGGGGTCGCAATAGAAAAACCTTAACGTTGCGGCCCAAATAACGGACCATTTTTAAAACCCTTGGTAAAAGATACAAACTTTGAAACAAATTAAGCCTAAGAATAGTTTTTTTGGCATATTAAAAAATTACCTGATCTTCCTTCTAAATTCTCAGCAATCAAGTTCCAATTTTGAGGACCATATTGAGCAACAAGCTCCTTGAGTCTTTCATCTTCAGCTGGCCTCCAGTGACCTCTAGCACAAAGCTTGGTTTTCCCTGAAGCAGAGCTCTTAGCAGCTTGCGCTTCATCACCACCAAGATTCAAAAACAAGTTCTTGTTGTTCTCAATCTCATCAACCCCTTCTTCTTCTTCATCAATGGCTCTTTTTGTTCCCCTGCACTCCTGGGACTGCTGAAACACCGTGGACCCAAAAATCTGAAGACCCATCTCAGGGTTTGAATTCGAACCCTCTACTCCATTTCCATAATTCAGAGACAAAGGAGGAGTTTGTGTTTGTGAGGAACCCACATAAAGAGAAGAAGGAGGGAAGAAACTCATGTCTCTACTGCTGCTATCTTCACCAACATTGTTGAAGTGCTGTGAAGAACTCATGGTGGTGAGAAAAACAAAAAACAAAGACAAAGACAAAAAAAAGTTCACAAAACGGGTTCCTCTCTCCCCTAGGAACTAACGCAATGCCAGAACCAGAAGCATAGAAGAAAATGGAATGAAAGCAGTTTACTAACGCACTATTTTTGCATACTACCCACCCATGACTGAAACTTAATCACAGACGAGAGACGGACGTGGAGAGAGAAAGAGAAAGAGAGAGAGACGACAGAACACACATACACACGGTGGGGCTGAGTTACAAGAATGAGAAGAAAACAGCAACGTTTTAAAGAGAGAAATAGGAAATAGAATGAGAATTTTGAAACATAGAGTGTGTGTGTGTGTGTGTGTGAGAGAGAGAGAGAGAGAGAGAGAAGGCACACAGCAATAACACAAAAAAGTTTAGAGGAAAAGGTGCGAGGCCACACGAGGATTCTGTTCACTATGTTTTCATGTTTGTGTGTTTCTCTCTATATTGTATAGAAAGAGAGGAACAAGTGAAGAAAATGAGATCAGGGGTCCTTATTTTGAGACTGATTTCGCAGTGAGAAAAAAATAATAGCAAGAGAGTGAAGAGAGAGAGAGAGGGGGGGGTTTCGGTTTTCTCTCTCTAGAAAAGTCCATGATATGTGCAGTGCATGCAGTTCGAGAACCGTTCGTGTGGGTTGTCACTAAACTAAAAAAAGAGAAAAAGAAAAAAAACGCATTGCAACGCAATGCGTGGTGTTTTTGTTTTGGGTGTTGTTGTTGCTGTTTACTTCTTCTGTCACACACACACTCTCGGGCTCTGGGATGAAAGAAAGAAGAAGAAAAAAAGTTTCAAAAACACTCATGATATTATAAGACATCTAGATCTAGAGAGAAAAAATATATATAATTATTATAAAATTTATGATATAATAAAAACAAAATATAAAAAAGAAAAATATTAATGAGATGTTTAAAATAAATAAATATTTATTGTATGATTGTTAAAATAAATAGTCTATTTGTCTGTTTGTGGAACCTGTTTTGCTTTTTCCAAAGAGAAACGGAAATTATATGAATTGAAAGCCAACAAACGAAAGTTAAAATCATCAATCTCCCCCCCACCTGCACCTTCACGTCTTTCTACACTCTTTTATTACTACATCTTCTCTTTTGTTTATTTTTTTTTTCTCCCTTCATTGGGTTCTTTTCTTTCTAAGGATGGATGTTTAATTAATTACTGTTGTATTAATTAACCACTAGTAGTATTAATTAATGCATGTTCAAGTCGCCACTCGCCAGGTTTGAATATTTGGCCAAAACAGCACAGTTTTTTTTTTTTATCTTCAGTGTTCTGCCAACTAATAATTATTAAAAAAATAATTACTAAGAGATAAAAAACATTGAATGTTTATTTAAAAAGTTAGTTTTGAATCATTGTCAAATGTTTTTAAAAATAGAGAAAAATAAGTTATCTATATTATTCAATCTAAAATTATTATATGTAATTTATTTTGAATTATTGTTAAGTGTCATGCAATATTTACCTAAAAAAAGCATATTGAGAATGGTTCTTAGAAATAGACAATGTAAAAAAACTTATATTCACAATGCATAACTGTTAAAACCAACATGTCGTAATGCTTAAAAGGAAAAGGTTTCTCGTTATACGAAAACTCTTGAAAACACTCATATATAAATATTTTTTAAATGGAATTGTCTCATATTTTAGAATTTTTAGACTCGTATCCACAGATAATCAAACGTCAAACTCACGTGTCTATTACGCCATAAGTTAAAGACTAACCAGTCAAATGTCGGAGCATAGATTCTGACTAATTAAATATCTCAATAACGATGTCAATTAACATCTTGCTAATTAACAATGTTGAAATATCTCTACAACGGTGTTAATTAACATCTTGCTAATAATGCTTAAACATCTCAGTAACGATGTCAATTAGCATCCTTCTAATTAACAATGCTTAAATATGTCAATAAAGGTATAGTTGACTAACATCTTCCTGATAATACCTAAATATATCAATAACGGTGTCAATTAACGTCTTGTTAATAATGCCTAAACATCTCAATATTTGTCACGAATGGTGAGATGCACGAATTGCATGAAACCTAACATGTAACGCTTGCAAATATTTTTAAAAAATGTTGATTAAAAGAATTAGAAAAATATAATAAAAAATTGATTTAATACATAGTTGTGCGATTTAAATGAAAAGTCATTCGTACTTAATAATTTTTTTCTAATTTTAAACACCTTGTCAACGTTTTTTTTTTGTTTTTTTATTTCTTTTTTCCTATCCTATCATATAATTAATCATATATACTCTCTCTTTTTTTCTAATATATATAAAATAGCATTTTAGGTGTTGAACTATATTTGTCCCTTTGTGAATTTTATGTATGAATGACCAAGTGCTTATGGAATTATAAAATTTGTGTATGGAATTATAAAATGTGTTCATGGAATTTCTAGGCAAAGTAATGAAGCAATCAAACGTATTGAGTTTGTACTTTGTACCGTCAATTGAGAATGGATTTTAAAATATATCTAGACTAGATATGACTGTATTCCACTACAATAACATTTATGAAGTGTCTTAAAAAAACATTTATAAAGTGTACTTGTACAAGTCGAACCACTTGATATATATTAATAAAATTAAAATCACATTGCACATACTCTTGTTTTAGGAATCCAAGCTCTAGCTGCATGCGCACGAAGGGATGGGGGATGTAAACATTACAACAAGTGACACATGCTCTTAATAAATAAATCAGCAGATCATGCCGAAATTATTATGTTGATCGCTTTGGAGTAAAGGAAGACGTGTATCAACATAATGATCGGTGTTAAACATATATATATATATATATATATATATATATATATATAATGAGATGCATGAAACAAAAATATGATATCAACAAATCGATCCATTATTTTTTCTACGAGATAATTGAATAATTAAATTCATAAGTTATGAAAGAATTTGATCCATTTTCTCGTTTCAAAGTTCTTGAGTCAAAAAAATGGAAAAGTCAATCCAATAATTAAGCCATTTGTTTACTATTTTATAACATAACCAACTGCTCATTCCTTTTTGTTTAGTTGCTTTCCTTCCTCCTCACCACTTTAATTTATCTATTTTGGGTATGTTATTTAGTACTACAGCCATGAGTTTCTTTTCCCAATCTTTGATATTGCGAACAAATATGATCAATACAGTCCTAATTAATTAAGGTCATAAAAAAACTCAAAAATATAGAGAATATTGCAGCTGAAATTACAATTGACAAACATTTTTTAATGAGTAAATAATTATACGTTAGACTTTCTGAAAATGTCTTCAAATTTCTTCTTAAATCATACCTCTTTTTTCTATTCTTGCCTTAACTTCTCTTAATTGTTTTAAAATCATGACAACTCTAAATTAATTGCTTCATTTAAAGGAGACTTTTGTAAACAGTAAAAATAACAGAAAAGTATTTTTGATAATTTACTTTTATATATATAAAAAACCTTAATAACCTTTGTTTTCCATTCTTGGTTCAAGAATAAGCACATAATGGGTAACTTTGCCGTTTCAACATTGCACATGAGAACAGATCAGTTACATTTGAGACAAGCATACACATGAAGAGTATGAGGCAAGTGGAAGACCTCACCAAACACATGAGGCTCAGAAAAACCACAGTTACAACTTACACGCAGACAGGTTTGTTTCTAAGGAAAACGTTGGAGTTTTTTTTATTCAGAGGTTAAAAAAAACGTACGAAATGATGGGTTTTAATTGTTTGACCGTGGAAGAGATTATTGCAACACCTTGGGAAACATATCAACACTATTTTTGCTTTTGCTTTGCTTGCTGGAGTTAACGTACGTACACATATAACATAACATTATTTGCATATCCTCACACGCATTTCTTGTTTTTGCGTTCTGTTTGGCTGGCCCCATATATCACCTCAAGATTCCTTCCATTTCTTTGCAAATGACCAAATAATCGCACGTGACATGTCACTCAATATATATATATATATATATATATATATATATTCATACCATGGTGTCTCGTCAAGTCTTCAACCCCACCATGCAACATAATAATAAATCGACTGCACACTGTAACATTATTATTCATGTTCATATGCGCGACATTACTAACGTTAATCATGTACGTACATCTTTTTGGTGTGAACATAATACGTACAACATATATACATGCATTTATCGTCTGCCAAGAAAAGAAAATCAGTTTTGACTTGTCGTTTGCTGTGTACTTTCTTCACCTCTTGCAATGTCATGATTGTATTTTTTCAATACTTAAATTTACACCTTGACAGTGATTCATAACTATAAATTTATTCCCACAAAATTAAACTAGCTACTTAAACACAAAAAAATAGTTATTTACGGGGAAACTGTTAAACATATATTGCTAAGATGTATATTTAAATTAATTTTAGTTATAGCTTTTTATGTTAAAGCATATGTCATGTTAGACTAGTACTGGTGGAGATAGTCTAATAACCACCGTTAAATTTCAAAAGAACTTTACCAAGTGTATTGGCTAGCGATACAGTGATTTAGTGGGTATTTCTCAATGATAAAAAGAAAAAATATAGTTGTGGGTATTTTGCATTCTCATTTTAAAGTACCGCTATCATTAATAACGAGCCTATAATTAATGTGTTCTACCAGCTAGTTAATTAATGAATTCAGAGAAATAATGTTAATAAGAGATATATTTATAAAAAAATGCAAGAGACATTAATAATAAATACCACTTTAAATTTGAGTCTTATAAAATGGCTCAGAGCAAATATTTAGCATTATTACATTCAATTTTGTCACCCTAAGTAAATTTGTTTAATATATATGTTTTTAATCCTTATGAAATAAGCGAATTTTAATTTTGGTATTTTATTTTTATTTTTATTTTCATCCCTTAAGATTTTCAAATTATTATTTTGACACGTGTTTTCATGTAATACTTGTTAACTGTTTATGTGCTTAACAATATCTTTAGTTATCATCTCTGATGATAATTACTAGTGTTTCTAGTACCATGTCTGCTTGTGACATTTTTAAAAAAAATTATAAACTTTTAAAATAAATGTTATTTATCTATCTTGAATGTTAGAAATAAAATTAATACTTTCATATTTTGGAGGGATACCAAAAAAATATTTTAGACAATTAAAATTGAAATAAAATTAATAATTACTAATTTTACAAGAATAAAAAATAATTATTCAATACTTTAGACAATTGAAATTGAAAAAAAAAATGCAGAGAACAGAATTAAAATTCACTCATTTAATATGGACTAAAAATATATTTAAATATGTAAAAAATATTAAAAGTCTAAAAATATTGTGATTGTAGAAAATATACAATATTATATTAAAATAGATTCGGAAAAAATAATGAAAACAAAAGGAAATTCAATACTCCTTTCTTTTCTAAATAATAATCGTCTTAAATTGTTTATACATATCAAGAAAAAATAATAAATAAATAAAGAAGAATAATAATTTTATAAAATTAATCTTATATCAGCATTAATTTATATATAAATTTTGTTATCCATCATTAATATTATATTAAATATAAATGAAAGCACGTAATTAAGTTACATGAAAAAATCAAAATGACAATTATTTTTGGAAAAAAAAATCTTACACAATAATTATAATGAGACGGTGGGAGTAATATTAGTATTAAATTGAACATCATTAAAGTTCAAGGAATTTTTTTTTCTAAAACAATTAATATACCCAGAGCCTAAAAGGGTACTTGAGATTTGTTGATAGATAAAAGAGAACGAAGCTTAATAATAGTATATGAGGTTTGATGAAGTAATTAAGTTGTTGGGTTTACTTAAGCAAGTCCAAATCCAAATGATGATCATGATCCGCTAGAAAAAAGCAAGAGTGTAAAGAAAGGAAATGCTAAGGAAAGTTGGGAAGGTGATAACAGAGAAAAGATCCTATCTGAAAAGAGAGACTGAAAGAAAGATCTCGTTTTCATTGGCCAGAATCTCCGAAGCAGAAGAGAGAGAAGTGCCACGTTACAGTTCAGAGTCCACCCAAAAAGTAATAGTAATAAAAATATAAATAATAATTTTTTACCGTTACCCTTTGAGAAAGAAAAAAAAAAGGTAGAAGAAGCAGAAATGGACAAATGGGGAAGCGCAAAATTAGGTTTGGTTTGGTTTGTTTGCAGAAGGCACACGCGTGAGGGATCAGGTAGTAATTCAGAAGACTATGACTCAGAAAGAACGGTTTCGTTTTCAAGTAATGAGTAACGGAAGCATGACATGCACAGAAGGGGAGCCAGTCCAAGAATGCATTTGTTCCTTTCATTAATTAATGCCTTTTTGTAGTAATATATATATATATATATATGAGATTAAAATTTCTTATATTACATATACATTAAAATTATAGTTTTTGATTAAATTTTTTTCTTTTTTTAATAAAAAAATATAATTAAAACAGATATTTTACGTAACAATAATATCTTCTAAAATCGAGGAACATTATTTTTTATTCAATAATAAGAGAGGAGATTTATTGGAAGTATCTATTTTAATTGTGTTTTTTTATTAAAAAGAAGAAAAAAATTTAATCTAAAATTAAATAGTTTTGATGTATAAGAGAAAACTTATCTCATATAATATGAGAAACTTTAATCTATATATATAATAATATATTTTTTTTTTCTTTTTAAGTTAGCTAGATGGAGTATTTGAAAGGGTGTGACGTAGATTTCAGTTACTACTACTTACTAACCTTAGCTGGATAGAATTGTCGGTCAAATAAGAAGAATGGTTTAATGAAAAACAATTCTAAAAATCATCGGGTAATATTTCTCCTGTTAAGTTTTTTACTTTCTTTATATGATAAGAATATCTCCAATGCTTTTTTTTATATATATAAAAAAAGGAAAATTAACGTGAGTTGAGTATGAGATACATGAGAGTTTTAGCAAATTTTCAAGTTGTATCAACACTAATTATTCAAAAACAAGATTTTCATATTAATTAGCATATTAATTAGCAGTGAAACTTAAATTCACGCTGTCATAATATGACTTATATGAGTATAATCATTACTAATTAAATTAATCATTGTTGTTAATATCTAGAATACTTCATTGTTTAAAAAGATATAAGATGAGTTGAATAATTAAGAAAAAATAAAAGAAAGATCGGGAATTTGATTTTCTTTATTAATAAAACTAACATTCTAACAAACTAGTAGTTGTCGATACAAAAATACTTTATTGCTTAAGCTTTGTTCAATTTGGAAAAGAAGAGGAAAAAATGATAAAAGTTTTACTTTATCTTGTTTGATTTGTAAAAAGTAGAAGAAAAAAATAATTTGTATGTATAAATGATATAAATATTCCTAATAAAATAAAAATGTGAAAAAAAATATAATTTTTAGGTTGTTTTACTAAGAAAAATAAAAGGGAAAAAAGATAAAGGTTTTATTTTATCTTGTTTGATTGCATAAAAAGTAGAAGGAAAAGAATAATGTGTATGGACAATGATATAAATATTCCTAATAAAAATAAAAATGTGTAAAAAATTAAAAATAATTTGATATTTTACTTACATACATTGCCATTTTTATGCCTTTTTCATTCCAAATGGTTGGATTGTCATAGAGATCGGTCCAATAAACTTATTTGTAATTTCTTTCATGCTGTCTTAACACGATATCAAATGAAGGAAGAAAGTAATTTTTGATTTTTTTCATTCTCTTTCATTTCATTCCTTCGTCTTTTGCAAATATAAGACATATGTTAAGTGAATTCTTTTATATAATTAAAGTTTACAACTTATTGGTTGAGTTTAGTTGAATTTAAATCCAAAAGGCTGAATTCGAACAAAATTAACCCCTTTAATTTTATGTCCAATTTCAACTTGTTGGTCCATTGAGTTGGATCAATTTTAGATGGAGTCACTGATTGGACCGAGATTTAGCCAATATGTCTTTAAGGAGCTTTACAAAGTTTTTATTTTCACATTAATTCGAAAAATTTCTAACCTATATAACATTGAAGACAAATCAAACTTGCGATGTAGTTCCAAATTCTTTGAAAAATAATTCTTATATTATTACTTTTTTCTTCTATAAATAGATAAATAGAAGTCATGGGAGATGAAGATGACATTAAAAGTAAAAGCAAAACTGTGTAGTACTATAGAGTTATGATAGAAAAATGAAAACCTTTCAAAATAAGAAAAAAATATGTGATTAAATGTTAGAGTGTGAAAAAAACATATTAGGTTCAGTATTATTTATATTACCCATTGGTTCTATAAAATTGCAATATTTGAGTAGGATGGATTTGACTGGAAAATACTATATTAATATTGCTGTATGAAAGAAAATGGAAAGGATATTGTACTATTTTCGTAATATATAATGAAATATGTTTAGAGTTTGTCCTGTGATTTTTCACTCAACATTTGAAAGTTTTCAGTGTTCAAAAATTGATGTTCATTTCTTTGTTACTTTTGTGCTACGAGCCTACGAGGTCCGATTTTAGTTTACACTTACATTATGCTTGTAGACTAAAAGAAAATATTTCTTTTTTTATATCATAAAAAAATATTTCTAACAAACTATTCAAATCAACGCATAGATTTTTATTTTTTATTTTTGAACATAGATCAACGCATAGATAATTGGCCTGTTAGTTACAAATTAAAAAAGAATAATGAATTTTATGTAAAATAACCTAGTGGTATTTTTAGGGATGAAAAAAGAAAGCTAATTTTTATTTTTGTTTACAATCATAAAAATCACTTTAAAAATAGCTGATTTTTATGAGAAACTTTTTGGAAATAGTTTTTGTTTTAATTAAACTTATATTCTTTTTAATTAACGTTTAATTTTTTAAGAAATTGAAATAAGTACAAGAAAAAAAAAGCGTTTTTTAGGGGGAAAACTGTAAAAAAAAAAAAAAAAAAAAAAAAAAAA
>PYAF01004598.1:1277503-1299213 GCA_007407185.1 Glycine tomentella
CATGTTTTAGTTTCTCCAACTCTAACTAATTCTAGGTCATCAATTTGCCAATTATATTATTTTTCTCTATCTTCTCATGTTCTAAACGCGTGATAATTGAAGTTAATGGAAGATGAATCAGAATATGAACAGAGTTTTTCAAAAAAAAAAAAAAAAGAATATGAACAGAGTAAAAACATTTCTCAAAGAAATATGCACATGAAATCTTTGTGGCTAACTTTTTCCTTTATAAAAAAGCAACAGAATATAGGTTATGTACAATAGGTCTTTTGCAATATTGACTTGCAAAGACACTACAATAATTAAGTTGGAGAAAAATAATAGAATAATAAGAAGGTAAATAATAGATAGAGTTTGTTTAATTTAAACTTTTTTAGAAACACTTCTATAAAAAGAAAATAAGAAAAAAAATGAAATGAATTTTTCTATTAACTAAAACTAACTTTCCATTAGTTTAATTTGTAATTTGTAAAAGCTCTCTCATATAATTTCTTTAAAACATGAGAGGATATCTATAAATGAGCTAATGAAAAACTAATTTTAACTTATAAAAAAGTTTATTTCATTTTTTCTTCTTATTTTCCTCTCCTAAAAATACTTTTAGAGAAATTTACCCAAACAGACTTATATGTTTATTCTTGAGTATGACTTTCTTTTTAAAGAGATTGGTGCAAGTGCAATGAGCACATTCGGGAGGTGCAAGTAGATTTGCTTGGAATGATTTAGCTATGGTAAATCATGGAGATTTGGAGAAGAGAGGTTGGAAAATCAACTCCTTTGGTAGGAAACACTCAAATATTATTAAATATTTTCTTGGTATTGTTGTTTCACAAATTATTTAGATATTCCTAAAAATATTGGACGGAAAATAAATATTTCATGTTTATTACAAGATAAAAAAAAATTAATCTTGTATATATTTTATTCCCGGAAAAGACATAATCACAAGTTGTACTAATATTTAGTCTCTACTGAGTAGGCGGAAAAAAATTATTCCCATACAACAAGAATAAAGCTTCATGTATAAAATTTTATATATACTCTCTTATTAATCACTAACTCAATATTTTCTCATTGTTCCTTCATGATACTTGTTGGACACATATTAAGGAGTTCAAATTTTATATTTGAATTATTAACAATTTTTAGATTTAGATATGCACATCAGTTCTTTTAATTTTAGAATTATAGATAAACTTATTAGTTTTTGAATTTGACATATATATTAGTTTTACATTTTATAGATTTGTTAGTTTTTAAAATTATTATTATCCCTTTCATTTTGTAACTTTTTTTATAGATAGAATAGCAGATCAAGTTAGATTGGTTAGTTTTCAGCTTTTTGAATCTTGTAAATCAGAAGTTCACCAATCAATTCTTCTCCCTTGCTTCATTGTTACAATACCTGCTTAATTTTTTTTAAATCCCACAAATTTCGTTCCTTCCCAATTAATATTCCTGGAATTTGATTTATGCTAATTTTTCCCTATATTTTATGATAATTTTTCATTTTCCTCCAATGTTACTTTTTTAATAGACAATATTTACTTCTTTTTCAATTACAGTAATTGTCGTGAATAGAAGACAAAGAATGTAACAAGAATTTTTGTAAAAAGGATATTTTAGGATTATAATAAATATTCTCAGAAAAAGTAAGTCAACCAAACTCATGTTTTAATCATTCATGAAAATATAAAAATAATTTCAACCAATTTTAATAGTTAACTAAATACATTTTTCAATAATACTAGGAAATAACATTCTCATGTTATATTTCTAGGAAAAATATTTCTAAGAATAAAAAAATTATATGTAAAAAAACATTCCTTATGGGATAATTTTAGGTTTGGGTTGTACTCAATTGGAAGTCCGAACCCGAATATAGACATGAATTTAGGATCATTTAAAATTTTATTCTAAACTATTTTTACTTTTTTTTGTAATTATTAAAAGAAGTTTGTTTCACATATTCGGTTATATTTTTAGGAATAATATTCTGGAAAATGTTAAATGTTATTCTCATCAAAGGTATTCAATAAATATTTTTAATTGCTGGGAACATTTTTAAATTTATTTAATTTTAACAGTAAAAATAAATAAATAAATAAATAAATAAGATAGAATAAGAGAAAAATAAATTAATTTAAACATTCTTATGGAAATATAAGATTTTCATCCGTTTACATAAAAATAAGAAGATAAAGAAACATGTATAATATGAATTCTTATAAATAAATTATGTATATGATTATTTTTTTATATCCTTATAACAAACATAAAAATATATATTTGTATCTCCATATTTCAAAAAATCCAATAAAATTCCATGAAATAAACGATCCCAGTGTAAACAGAAATAACATAGACTGTCACTATGTAAAACATGTGTAGAACAGTGAAGTATAATAACTTGCTTAACTCTTGCCATCCAAAAGAGAGTCCAAAATTTGTAATCTCAAAACGGCCTATAGATCCTTTTTTTTTTTTTTCTGGTATTAATGACTGATACAACAGATTACACCGAAACCGGATTCCTTATAAGCATTAGGCCAAAGAAATATGACTAACGTCCTAACCTAGCTAACTTTATAGCTTAATTACTTTAACCAAAGAAATATGACGTTGTTAGGATAACTAAATGTCCTGACCAAACTTAGATTTGGAATTTGCATTATTATTGTCTCAATAGCAAAGCATATATACATAGGATATACTTTATATATATATATATATATATATATATATATATATATATATATATATATATCTACAAAAGAATAGCAATCCACCACATCAGTAATGCCGATTCTTTAATGAAGTTTTGCAGGTTGCCCAGAAAATTTTCAATGGTCTATCAAGACCGTTTCAGTCTCCGAGAGAGGGGCTGCAACAACAAATTTCTAGCTCATCAATTTGTTGGAGTACAAGTGTGAGTTAAAATCACACATCGGATAAAAATAGAAAAGTTTAATACCATATAAGTGAGAAGAAGACACATAAACCTGAATCTTAAGATTTTGGGTTAAGGTGTGGTGTCTAATTCACTTATATGGTTACGCAGTTGTAAATCTCTCCGATATTTATTTCCTCAATTTCCCAACACAATTAACTAACGTGTGAGAGGTTGTTTAGAGTTGCTAAGTTTAGAAACTTCTAGTATAAATATACAATGGGATATATATATATATATATATATATATATATATATATATATAAACTTATTTTTTAAAAGGGACATGTTAATAAGTTTTAATTTTAAATTTTTTAAATACATTAAAAGTGTAATTTACTAACATGTTTTTACTAAAATATAAGCAAATGTTTAGTACTCATGGTTGTTAACATATATTCACTTATTTCTTTTTTAAAAAAAAGTATGTTATTAAATTATAACTTTAATTTTTCAAAATACATTAAAAGGCGTGAAATGTGATCAAATATTTCCTTCAAAAAATAAATGAGTACAATTAACATATGAATACATATTTGGAGTGACGTTTCCCCCAATGAAGGGGAAGGTAAATTTCTTTTACTTGATTAAAGTGACAGCATTTGATAAGGTAAAAGTTATTTTTATTAACTAAAGTTGCTAGCTATATAAAAGAAGAAAGAAAGAATAATGTATGTGTGTTGTGGCTTCAAGACAGTTTTAAAATTAGCCAGGATTACTATTATCATCTCTATCATTCATAACAAAAAAAATATTATATATTTCTTTTATAAATAAATGTATAAATCATAACTTATACGTATATTTTCTAACCAAACAATATAGCAATTGTATTTACCCCCCGGCCCCTTCAACCTTGCAATGTTTCTTTTGTTTTATCTCCATTGAT
The DNA here is from genome assembly GCA_007407185.1 of Glycine tomentella. NCBI lineage: Eukaryota > Viridiplantae > Streptophyta > Magnoliopsida > Fabales > Fabaceae > Glycine > Glycine tomentella. Next base: position 1,281,343 of record PYAF01004598.1, read on the forward strand.
TGCACACACGTACGTGTGCAAGTTTACTTATAAAAGATTAAAAACAAAAACTCTGAAAAGAAAAGGAAAAGTAAATGATATAAAGCATCAGAAAGTATATATAGTTTATACTTTATCAACGATTTATATCGAGCTTTTAAGATGATACTAAAGTTGCTTCAAAGCCAAAGCAATGCCGTTAACAAAGGCTTTGTGACTCTCTTTCAAAGGCAAATGTCCCACCCAATATTCTCTTGTCTAAAAAATTTCTTTGTCTTTTCGGTCCTTATTTTATAATAACTGACCCCGATTTTGTTATAAGCATATGCATGAATCACTTTATGATTTTGACCCTTCGGGAGACCCATAAACCACAAAAACGCATCCCTAGTTCCTTTAGGGTAGTTGGGAACTTGGGGGTAAAGATCATGGACTAAACAGAATAAATTTTATTTTAAATATTAATGTTACAAGAAAAATTAATAAGTTGTTGGTTTGGACGATCCTCATCGTGTTTCTTAAGAAAGGTAGGTATTTTTTCGAATCTTATGAAATGAAAAAAAAAATATGATTGGATGAGGAGAATTTCATAAAAGATACTCAATCAAATTTTTCGACAAATCTTAATTATTAACAAAACAATTTTAAAAAATGCAAATAAGGAAATTCTCTTCATTTTTTTTTATCTATACTATTCAAATCTAGAAGGAAAATGTTAGATGACGATTGATAATTGGCACTGACAGCCAACAAATCCTACACTACTAATTAGAGGCTTTGTTATATGATTGTATCACTTAAACTTTTACCTAAGTCTAATTCGAATTGTTTATTGTATACTCGATTTTACGATTAATATTTCTCCGAAGGTGAATTAGTCGCTACCCTAGCTTTTCCCTCAATGAAAAAAATAGTTTTTATTTATGAAAATACTATATGTTTATGAACAAAAATATTCTTTCACAATCTTGAAGAGTGTTTTCTAAATATATTTTAGGTTGCAATAATACAAATAAATATGAAAATAAATTACAAAAAATTAAAAATTAAAATTAAAACAAAAAAAAACAATAAAAAATGTTAAGAATTCAAGTTCTCCAATCTTGAATTCTTAATGAGCATTAGGAAGAAGAAAAAACAACTATATGAATTCAGCTCCACAAAGCCAAATTCACACCTTAAAAGATCTGGGAGTAAAATTTGAGTAAATAAATTTGGGAGGAGGGTATTCAGGTACGTGATGTTGATAAAGGGGCACATACTCAAAAAATTCTGAGTAAATTTTGTCCAAAAATAAAAAATTAGAGATAAAAATATAATTAAACCAAAATTAAAAAAATGAAGACACATTTATCTTTCACTTATATTAGCATGACACATTAGTTTTTTAATAATCAATTAACGAATGAGCTACGGAAGTTAAACTTTGTAAGTTTTTAAAAAGTCAGGATAAAATACGGAAAATTAATTGATTGAAAGTAAAATTTGTAAATAAAAATAATTAGAATTAAAATTACAATTAAACCAAGAAGTAATAATTCATCCATAGATCATTACAAATTTGACTTTTACAGCATAGTATACGTGCTACACTTTGGTGCTTTCATAGATCAACCATTATTTACATCCTTTCATAGTATATAGTATTCTATGGATGGAAATGGCTCTAGAGGTATAGAGCGACATGTGGGAGACAGATCCTATTTGGTAACAATTTTCCTATTTTTACACGAGTAAATGATAATTTAGTCTTTAATTTTATATTTCATTGTCACTGTCCTTGAAACTAAAAAAACTTGAATAAATTCTTGAAATTTTTTAGAGTTTCATTTAAAGTTCCTAAAAATAACTCCATTTTTTTCTCATTTTAGTCCCTAGACCGGGAACTTAAGTGCAAATAATAACATTTTTTATAAAAGTGATAATAATAACAATATAATTAAGTTTATTGACTTAAATAAGAAACATATGATTCTAAGGACTTAAATGAAATCTTAAAAAATTTCAGGGACTTAAATAAAATATTAACCTTAATTTTAAGGAATAAAATAATAACAAGATACAAAGTCAAGAATTGAATTGGTGGAGAGTTTTTGTATTCAAGCAAGGATATTTATTGATTATAGCACATTTTGCTAATTTGAAAGGCCTACAAGAACTTGATATTTTCAAACTCATTCCCTCTTGCATTAGTAAGTTACCTTGTAGTTGTAGGCTTGTCTCTATTATCAAATCTTATGGAGAATATAATGAAGTTATCTATTCTTGAAGAGTATGTTTGACAGGAAAGAAACAAATAGGTGAATAGAAATAAGAAAGAAGGAAATAGAATAGGTAGAGATAAATGAGAAATAGAATGAATTAATGAATATTATATCGAGTAAATGATAGTTTGTAAATACAATGTTGTGTTTTTTTTATTTAAAAAGGTGATTTCATTCAATCATTATTTAAATAGAGTTAATTGTGTGTTTTATTCCAAAAACATATATAAGAAAATATATAGAAAGCAAATGAAAGTTATAAGAAGTCCAGATAAGAAATGATGAATCAAGAAAGTATTAGAAGGAAAATTTTCTTACTTTGGTGCATATATCATTGAGAAAATAATATAAACTTTTCATTTTTTTTCTTGGAATAATTATTATATTAGAGAATAAAATTTATATTATTTTACTTTAAATAACTACAAGTATTCCCTTCATCTCAAATAAGTGTCACTTTAAATTTTTTTATACAGAACAAAAAGAAACTAATAAAAAAACAAAATTATGTAGAAAGTTTGCAAAATTAACTTTACATTTAATCTTCTTTGCTCGAAATGATGCAACACAATAGCAATATTCTAAAGAATATTATTAAGGATATATAAATGGAAAAGATAATTAATATTACATTTAAAAAAACTAAAATAACACTTATTTTATTATTTTTCTTCTAATAATGCAATACTTATTATAGAATTGAAGGAGTATTATTTTTATATTTTTCATTGTTTCCTAATATCTCACTTAAATATCTTTATAAAAAAAATAGTCATATTTAACCAAATGCAGTTATAATTTTTATATGAGTATATACTTTTTAATGATTGATGCAATTGTGATGACTTCTCTTTTTAATAATATTGTCGCAAAATGCCAAGGAAAATACAAAATATACATGAACAAAACCCCAAAAATTGGGAGACATAATTAACCTGGTTTGATGATTGGGGAAAGAAAGATAAGAGCTAAAGTGATAGGGAGGTCATATGTTTAAATTCTTCCACTAACATAACATACTACAAATATTTGTCTATAAAAAAGTTCAACAATTAAACATTGATATTAATTAAAAATTCTTCCACTAACATAACATACTACTAATCCTCTCCATTAGCCTTTAAAATGTGACTAACAAAGTTATTTGTAAGGTGATTGTAGCTACCTAGACTTCGCTCCTTTCTCTCTGAGCTTATTGGACCCTATCAAGGGAGCTTTATTCCGGAGATGGGTACTATGGACAACATTATCCTAGCTCAAGAAGTGGTGCATCACATTTAGCTAGAATTGTAAATCTAAGTTTGTGTAAGTCGAGTATTTTATACATAATATGCTAATATTCTAAAATTTTCAGAGTTTTAGACTTTTTTTTATTCAATTATGCTAAACTGATAAACCTTGATAATTAAAAAATGGTTGAATTAGTAAATATATCATTTAATTTAAAAAAAAAACATTTTAAGAAGATTTTCTTAGAATATTTTTTTTAAATAAAAAAAATATTCTAAGACAGTTCTATGTAAAATGTTTAAGAATATCTACTTTTAAGATGAATTTTGCAGAAAACTGTATTAGAAGGTGCAATTTAAAAAAAAAAAAGACAAAATCATCTTAGAAAATATATATTTTAAGATGATTTTTGTAGAAAATCGTCTTAGAATTTTTAATTTTTTTAAATAAACAACTTCTAAGACGATTCATTGGGAAAATTGTCCTAAAAGCTCCATAATTTTTAAAAAAATACATTCTAAGACGGTTTTCTGGAAAATGTCTTATAATGTCTACTTTTTAAGATGGTTTTTGCAGAAAATCGTCTTAGAAACTACATTTTTTTTTTAAAAAAAGTCAAAATCGTCTTAGAAAATCTACATTTTTAAAAAAGTCAAAATCGTCTTAGAAAATTTACATTCTAAGACGATTTTTACATACAATCGTCTTAAAATCCTCAATTTTTTTTAAAATAAACAACTTTTAAGACGATTCATTGGAAAAACCATCTTAGAAGCTCCATAATTTTTTTAAAATAAACAATCTCTAAGACAGTTCATTGAAAAAGCCGTCTTAGAAGCTTCATAATTTTTTTTAAAATAAATAACTTCTAAGATGATTTATTGAAAAAATCGTCTTAGAAGCTCTATAAGACGGTTTCTTCCAAAAACCATCTTAGAAACACATTTTTAAAAAAAAAAAAAATAACTTCTAAGACGGATAAAACCATTTTAAAAAGTGTATTCTTTAAAGACAATTTGAAAATCATCATCGAAAGTATTGATTTTCGACGATCGGATACAAAAATAATTGTAAAATAGTCATTAAAGTTATAAATAACCGTCATAAAAACATTTTTTTCGGTAGTAAATTTATGATAGTTTGAGATGAGACTTCTCCACGAGACCTTGAAGTTATTTGGCTTCCCTTCGAGTATTATTCGCCTCATTATGTGGGGTGTAATTGGTTGAAATTCTAACTATTTCGTGGTGTAAGGCAAGGGAATCCCCTTTCCTCTTACATGTTTGTGCTTTGCATGGAGAGGTTGGCTTTAAATTAAAGATCAATGAGCTAAGGGAGAATGGGGTCTAGACTCCAATTTCCTTATCGAGAGGAGGTCTTCCTTTGACACATATGTTCTTTGCAAATAATGCAAAGTGGTGGATTCTACTCTTGCTCAGTTTGGTATTGCTTTGGTCTGAGAGTTAATCTCAAGGAGTCCAAATTGATTTGCTCTAGGGGTGTTAGTGGTGAACTTAGAGCTAGAGTGGAAAATATTTTAGGAGTGAATTGCTCGAACTCCTTGGGCAACATCTCATTGGAGGGCGTGCCACGACCAATGATTTTAACTATGTTGTTTAGAAAGTGCAAACGAGGATTAACTGTATTTTGGAAAGAGAAGCTCTTACATTGTAATATTACATCTTCAAATGTCTGTGCAAGGTGTTTAGCTGCTGTAGAAGATATTTTTTATGTCATTGTCCTCACTCAAGAAAACTTTGGTTGCGTTGTGGTTTACATAACCAAGGTATCATTTCTTGCAGGAATCTTATTCTTTCTTGGGTTGGTCTTATTCTAGCTCATAAAGATTTGACTCTGGTGATATCAATAGCATGGTGTGCTTGGGTTTGGAGGAATAATTGTATATTCTCGAATCATGACTGGAATATTCAATATGTGTGTAATGCCACTCGTTTGATCTCTCCCTTGTCTCCTCCGATTCACCCTTTCACCAAGATTAACGTTGATGGGAGCTTTATCCCTGATATAGGGCTGAGAGATTCGGTAGGGACTTGGTGATCATGTTCTTGCAAAGATCCTAGCTATCCAAAAGGTCTCTCTTTGTGTTGGGAACAAGGTATTTGCAGGTTTGATCTCGTTATTCTTCTTTTGGATTGGAAGGAGGATCTGGTTGCATTGCATGCTCATAAAAACAAGCTTTCTGATCTTTTATTTCCAATGTACCAAAATAAATCATCTCCCACCCGATTGATCCATTTGAAGTAAAGTAAAGTGTGACTTAATGTTCAAGCTAAGATTTTTATTAAAGAATTCAAGTATCAAATTATTTGTAATAACAATTTTTGACAGTTATTTTTCTTATATAACTAATAATCAGCCACTTTCTCTTTCTAGGTTACGGTAATAAGAAGATATTAATGTCGATTTCCCAATTCTTGTTATTCGCAATAGCTCAAGTCTGAATTACGTTCCCAAGGATTAAACAACTACTCCTCCATTATAGAAACCTAACCACTTACGTACAAGTTCAAAGCATAAGTGCTCTCAAATTTCAATTCCAAACAAAAATCTTGGTCGGAGATCATTCGAAGTGAAAAACAAAAATCTATTCCTTTAGCCAGAACGACAAACTCTAAGCACAAGGCCTACATTGATATTTGTATACTTTAATTAATGTGCTAACAAATGCATTTGGCATGCATGTGAGAGTTATATTAAAATTATGATGAGAATATATTAATAACATTTTTTAATTAAAAAACTCCACTTCTGTCAAAAAAACAAAAGACTCCACTTTTTTTATTTTTAAATCAGTATCCCTAAGATAATTAATAATTAACGTTTAATTTTTAATAATAAAAGTATCATTTTATTGTTTCCTTAATTAACGTTGCTTGAATACTGCTTATTTGATCTTAATTAATTATATTAATTTAACAAAAAAATATATTAATGTAGTAAATAACTTTAGTGTATGTCGTCCATCACTTCACATCACAGTATATGATAATATTTTAAAAAAAAATTATTATCATTCAATTCTAAATTATCATATATGATAAAATAATTGACTTTTTAATAATTATTTTAAAAATTATAGTATCTAAAATAATTTCTACAGTAATTATTTAACATTACTATAAAAATCTTTACAGATGAAAATTAAACTCATAAGTGTCCCCGTAATTCCTCATTCTCAATAGTGTCGGCTGAATATTCCACGAAATAATTCATGCACTCTGGATTTTTCTAAAATACTGTTTGTTATATTTAATGATTAATTGATTTCCTAGTTTGCTAGATCACTCCAAATTACAGTCACTATCATGGTAGTTGCCCCTTAATCTGTATGGAAACTATAGTTACGAGAAGATTTAATTCAATTGATTTGCGTTTGCAGTTTTGTTTCTAAACAGATGCTCCAGAAAATCAACAGAAAGTACTAATAATTTAATCTGAGTGGAGCCCTTGAAAGCAATATCAATCGTGGGTTCAACTTAGCTTTCTTCTCGGTTATGCAAACAAAGCTTAATTTAATTAAATCAATATGGTTTTCACTACTTCGATCTGTTCAACCTTTTCACGGTTATACAAAATAAGCTTAATTTATTGAAATTAATACGATTTTCAGCACTTTTTTTTGAACATATGATATATTGGCACATTCATGCATCCTGTTACTTTTTACTTTGGGAACAAATCTTTAATCAAAATTCCACACTATTTTATCAACTATTTCCCCAGTTGCATCCGGGTATATATATATATATATATATATATATATATATATATATATATATATATATATATAAAACTTACCAAACTTGCAGCCAAGGTGCTATAATTAATATCTGAAATCTATGAATTATTTCAACTGGCTCATGTAAATTTTTCTTCATTGTTATGTTTGTGTGTGAAAAAAGACACAGAAAGAAACTTATTTTTTTTAGTAATATAAACAATATATCTTTTAAAAAATATTTTAATAAATTTAAAATTATAACTTACATAGTGTATGCATTCAGGTCCTGTTTAATTTAATATTTGATATCTAATTCAATATAACTCATAATTTTTTTCTATTTTTTGAATTCAAGAGATAATTAATTTAATTATTAACTTATAATAAAGCTGATTTCATCTACAATACAAAAAAAATTAAAAATAAACTTTTGACAATGAAAATTTTATAAGAATTTTTAATAGTAATAATAATATAATTTTATTCAATATTAATTTCTCTTCTCTTCTTTTTTACCTACCAAATAATTTCAATTCAAATATTTATCCTCTATTCATTATATTTCTCCTCAACTAAATAACCTTTAATTTCATTCTATTTCTCACATATTTTTCTTCTTTTCTATTCTCATTTATTTACTTCCATTCCTCACAACCAAACACAGCAAGAGAGTTTTATTATATAACAGTTAGTTTAGAATTTTTAGGATGCTACACATTTGTCCTAATTAGCATTCACATGCACCTTTAGAGTACATGACATCTGACAAATTTGATGGGAAAAATAAAAAATTATCATTTTCCTAAATTGGTCTTGAGATATCAAATTATCAATGTAGCTGATTAACATATATACATTCGAACTAGAAGTGTTGGGAGGAACCATAGATTACAGAATTAGCAAAGCTTATATTCTCTGATCAGCCTAACAAATGTCGAGTCTAGAAATAGTTAAATACAATAACCTTCAAAATGTGATGCTGGGAGATATTTAGCAAAAGGATCACCATCTATGGCACTTCAGAGCAAGTAATCATTAATAGCATTAATTATAGTAATTAATATGATGCCAATCTCTATTAGTAGCCTGAGAATGACCAAAAGTAAAGAAAACTGAAGATGAGATGCCAAGATGTGATTAACACGAGTGCAAAGTCGTGGTGGGGTAACTAGGGTTGGAAACTTTTCACTGAGAAGGCCAAACAATAATCTTTCTCTATCAAACGCATTTTAAATTTTAACATTTTGTTCCTCTTTATTCAACATGGTCAGTTGCTTTTCAACAGAACATTCCCGTTACTATTAAACTAGTGGCTGTAATTGTAGTAGGTCCAAAGAGGGTTACAATTTCAAATATAATATACAATTAAATTATAGATCTCATAATCATAGCTTCTCCTAATCTTGCTCTTTGTTTGGAATTTGATCAATGAGTTTTTGCAAACCATCAATGGTTTTATGATCTTTTCAGGTAAATAATATGCATTTTGTTATTTTACTTATCTGTAAGGATAGTTTAATCTTATTACTTCTTGTCTTTATATTTTCCATTGTCTCTACCTAACTTTTCTTTGCATGTTCAACTTCAACACCCTTATCAAACAAATCTAAACACAAGCTTTCCTCAAGAAAAAGAAATTGGGGTTCTTCGGGTCACAACTCACTAGCTAGACATTGGTCTTTATAGATGTTTGTGACACCTTTTGAGATTAGTTAAAGTTTGTTCTCCCATATTAAGAAAAAGGAGCATAAAACGCAGCCTTTATTGACAAAACATAAAGGACTTTGGTGTAATGGTGCCACCCCCAATCTTCCTTTCTTTATATCATATAGTTATACATACAGCTTGTGGATCTATGTGTTGTGCTTCACCAATTACCCGCCTGATAAGGACACTCAACCGAGTAACAATTTTTTCAAAGTTTCTTTTGAACATTAAATAATTAACATTATATTATTTTTATATGAAAAGTTCAGATCTTAGAAACTCATTTAATTAAAATATATTTTAAGAGTCATTGAACACTTACAAAAATACTTTCATATTATCTATTAATAAAGTTTGCATATAAATGCATTCTTATATGATAAAGGCTGATCCTTAATAACTGGACTAACATTTATTGGCTATTAACATTGTATTTTAATGATTTATCTTTATCTCTTGTTTAATGGAAAATTATCTAATTGCAAAATAAAGTCCTTTTTTCCAGACAACAAGGACTACATATTTCGTTTTTAACGAATGATATGTTCCAAATTGTGGGGCCCATTATCCTAATTCTGCACGTGAAACATTATTGGTGAAAATCATTGTCATACCCTACCGCAAGTAGCCCTCGTGCGTTCCGATAAGACACCGATTTCTCTCCATTTTTTTCAACAAAACAATTGTGATCTTACGAATGATGAAGATTAAATTAGTTAATAGACACAATCTATTGTTTAATGAAAAGATTGGGTACCCATTTTTGGTGTACAAGAAACAGAACATTCTGCTTGATAAATAATAGATCCTTTGGAGATATATTTGTGGATCTTTTCCTTAGGCTGAGTGAGCTATATTTTCTATCTTTTTCGTAAACTGTTATATAAGGAACACATTGATCATATGTACATATTCTGATATATCAACATCTATCAAAAAGATATTCATATACCACCACATTCTTATTGTACTCATCTGCTTAACTACTAAAGGAATTTTATCACTTTAATTATATCATCCAACTAATACCGTTTCGCTCCTTTTTCGTTTTCCTTTCATATATAGGAAAACATAATAATGAATCATATATATATATATATATATATATATATATATATATTATCATCTGTTTACATGCATACCAATAATTGCCGCTGCACTGTGCAGTAAAAAAAATTACCCTAAACTTTCATATCTAATTTTAATTTCCAAGTTTGATTTTTTTTTCCCTTTTGATTGTTTCTGTGGGCCTTTTTTTTAATCTTATTTTTAATCTAATTTTTCAATCCCTTATTACTTCCGCATGATGACCCGCTGTCATTATTGACTTTAGATTTTAACCACCAATTAAATCACCAAAAAAGTGTGGTAACCCAGCACAATAAGCCCAAAAAGGAACATCAATTTAGACTTTGGTGCTCCCACATAACATTGCATTTGGATCAGAAAATGGGAGTGAACATCTTAATCTTAATCATATTAATTTACCATGTTTACGCAAATTAATCGCCCAGTGTCCCTCACCAAAAAAGTAAAAGGAGAAGAGATAAAAAAGAGGGGAAGGTAAAATTAATTACAAGATATTATGGCCCTTGTTGACATCACTTGGACCTCAATGTTGGGGTGAAATTTCAAGCTCCATCATGTGGCTTGACTAAGAGGGACATTTTTATTTGTTTTTGATTCACATATCTTTGTCTACAAGCAAAATAAAGATGTTTCACTGGTCCATATGCTATTATTTTGACCCTTACGTGACAAACATGTGTAATTAAGAACTTGTTGCTTCTTCTATGTTTTGGAATGAACTTTATTCATACAACATCATATATGTGCTGCATATTTAATTTGCCATGTAGAGATTTTAGTTGTTCTTCCATGGAACTTTTCCATGAATCATATTATAAATCATTCCAAACAGTTAGCTTTTGAAATTTCTCCCATTATTTGTGGGAAAGTTTTCAGTAGCAATCCCCAGTATCCTGAATGAATATCCATAAAGTGAACCATTTTATGATGATTATTCCTAATTTCAGCCGTATAAGGTTAGAAAAAACAAATGCATGCGGGCACAAGTTGCAAAAATAAAAGGTACCATAAAAAATAGACCAAAGCCGCAAAATGTGTTCCTCCTTTTGTCATTGTTTTGTCCTTAATGATACATTCAAATCAAAACGAACATTATAATCTTGGCAAATGATTTTATTAACTGTTCCTTATCAAATGATCACGTATATGATAGGTTGAAAACTTGAAATCTTTCAGCAATCAGCATTGATGGGTATGCATATATAGTTAGATATATTTTATGTCTTAAGTGTCCCAAATTAACGGGTCATTGAATTTCTTCAGATTTCAGCTTAACTACTAATTAATGCATAGGCTATAATGGTGTGTTTAACATCGATAATATCGTTGATGACAGTGAAAGAATGTTTATCTATGCTTTCTTATCAATTTTCATGATATGTGATGGCTAGAGAAAATGACATGTTGTAGGAGGTTGCATCATGCATGTAGTATATTGGATGTTTAGTTTTTAATATTCAAAACAAGGATGATTCTAGTTAATAACAGATTACACATACTACTTTTGTTTTTACTTATTTAGAATATACTATTTCGGGTACGATTTTGATTTACTTAATGCTATAGTTAAATCCTATTTCTATTTGCCTTCTCTTTGTTAGGTAGGGGCTAGGGATCCACTTCTCTATTATTAGAAAATTTAAAATTGTTATTAACTTTTGAAATTCAGGAACTTTTGTTCTTTTAAGATTGCATGTATAAGTAAATATATACTGTTTATTAGATTTAAATTATTTTAGAGAAAAAGAAGAAGAAGTAAATGCACTAATAATAAGCTTTTATTTACATTGTTATTCAATCATATATCATCATATTATATGTAATAAATTTGTTTACTTTGATAATGAACATCCTAAATGCTACACCAAAATTGACTTCTAATTGGTTCACAATATAAAAAAAATTACCATGATCATGCATATCCAACGCATTATTTTATTTGTTTTATATATACACAACTTTCATTTAATACTTATTTTGCGTGTGCGTAAGAGTTTTTGGTAAAGAAGATTTTTTTTCAAAGTTAATTAAGGTCCACATGCCCTGCAGGCCCCATTAACTAAAAAAGAAAGTAAAGATGATAGATTCAAATAGCCATGATTTTTAAATGTATTGAAATATAATAAAGTAGCAATTTGTTTTGAAAAAATATATATTTCACCCATCAATCCACCGACCATATTTTTTTATTTTATTTTGTTAAACATGATTTTTAAACATGTTAAATCAGTTTATGTATATGAGAAATTACATGATGGTTAATAGTTAAATAGCCAGGATTTGGTAATTTCTTAAATGACCTTTTCGATTTTTAGTCCATGAAAATGGCCTTGGAATTTTGCAAAACTGGGCCCATGTCTCGCTTCTTCTCAGAGACTAGATGACCCCCACTTTCATGAGCCCAGCAACATAATTAAGGCTCGGGTTAGTATAATATAACTAGGGGCTTTGTTATTCCCACCCTAATTTATTGCTCTTCCCACCCTATTCGTTGTTTGGTTTAAGTAATTTCCAAAAATATCCCTGATTGTACACAATTCCATTTATCAAACTATACAATGAAATCACGTTACTATTATATATATATATATATATATATATATATATAAGTAATTATTGATTATCATTATAAATACCATGCAAAAACCAACTTTTCTTATAGATAAAAATATTTTATTCAAGTAATATCATGTTCAATAAAGATTAAATTTGAAAAAATAATTTCTTAATTTTTAAAAGCTCACACTGGAAAAAAATTTTAATTAAATTAAACTAAATAAGCATTAAGTCAAAATTTCATAAACCAAAAGACAAATTTAATTACTTCATATTGGTTTAAATATTAGTGAGAAGGGGTAACTACTAGTGTGAGAACTCCAAGAGGTAAAACTAAGGACTTTCCTATTGGGATGGGATTACATCAAGTCTCATCTTTAGGTCCTTACTTGTTTAACCTAGTCTTAGATGTTCTTGGACATACAAAAGATTATCCCTAATTACATTTTTTTGCGGATGATGTAGTCTTGATTGAGGAATCAAGAGAAGCAGTTAATAATAAGCTTGAACTTTGGAGGGAGACTTTGGAAACAAAAAGGTTTTTGTTAAGTAGGAGTAAGACAAATACATGCATTGCAATTTTAGCAAAAGGAAAGAGGATTTGGATTGAAAGTTAAATTGGGAGAAGATGTCATGCCACAAATCTCTAAGTTTAGATATTTGGGATCAATCATACAAGATGATGGAGAAATTAATGAGGATGTCACACCTAGGATACAAGTAGAATAACTTAAATGCAGAAAAAGCATAAGGGGTTATTTGTGATCAAAGCAAGTTTTATCGTACAACTATACATCTAGTTATATTATATGGTAGTGAATGTTGAGCTTTAAAGGAACAACATGAGAGAAAAATGAGAGTAGCATAAATGAGATTGTTAAGAGAGATGTGTGATCATACAAGAAAAGATAGAATACAAAATGAAGTTATATAAGAAAAGATTGGTGTAGCACCCATTGAGAAAAATATGATAGAAAATCGCTTAAGATGATTTGGACATGTACAAAGAAAATCACAAAAGGCATGGTTATAAGAGTGAATAACATGATTTTTTGGCCCAAAAAAAGGTGAAAAAGGAGACTGAAATAACATAGGATGAAATCATCAACAAAGATCTTAGATTTAATAATATCTCTATAATTTTTGTTTTCAACAATGTTGAATGATGTCATGTAATGCATGTAGTTGACTTAACTAATAAGATAAAACTTTGTTGTTGTTGTTGTATTGGTTTAAATATTAATGAGTTTAATTTCTCCTATGTGTTTGTAAAACTTTAACCTTGAAATGTAAGTCCTTTAAAATTAAAATATTTCTTTATAGAGTAAAGAAAATACAACCATTATTTCAAAATAAATTATTGAGATTTAAAAAAAAAATACACTACACATGTGTATGCAATTAATTATTATATCAATTGATTAATTTTTAAATCAATGAATGCAACTCCTCACACTTTACTCTTATACCTTACTTTAGAAAAGAGAAAATCACTGTTTTATTTTTTCCTTCCAAGAATTAGAAAAGAGAAATTCTCCAATTCCCCAATTTATTATTTGCTTCGATGAAATAAATTTGTGTGAAAATGAACACAAATAAATATTCCAATGGTCTCTGTTTTACTTGCAATAATTATAGGGTTAAATACTTTTTTCATTCTCTAATTTAGTGTTTTTTTTTTCATTTTTGTCATTTCAATTTTTTTTTCATTTTAGTCCTAAAAAATGTGTTTATTTTATTTTTTGTTCTTAAAATATTTTAGATATACTTTGAACATTAGAAAAAGTGTTTTAAATAGTAAAAAATATATTATTTAAAACGTTTTAAGAATGAAAAACAAAACAAACACATTTTGTAAGGATTAGAATAAAAAAAATTGTAAGAACGAAAATAAAACAAACATTAAATTACAAAAACAAAAAATATATTTAAATCTGTAATTTTTTAAGAGAAAATAGTGTTTGTACTGATTGTCATTCAATTATAAATTAACATGTATAATAATTTTATTAACTTTTATGATAATTATCTTAAAATTTATATTAGAAATGATATTTAATTAATTATTAGAAAAGTTACTTTGTATATAAAATTTAATTTTCTTAATATAATAGTTTCTACTTAAGAATTTTAATTAGATGACAGGCTTTATTGTCAATCGGCCTTTGTGTTGGGCCCTACTGTTTCCATTTTGTGAAGCTTATATCAAGGCATTATATCATTCACCTCCAATTTTGTATCCTGCACCTCCTAAAAGATTTTTACGGACAAAGACACCTCCTAATTATTTCAAAATATAGTTTTTCATATTCTAAAATAGGTGATTATTTCAGAATATAATTTTTCATATTCTCAAATACCTATTTTGGAATAGGTTTCCAGAAACTTTTTTCTTGAAATAGCTATTCCAAAACACAAAAATCATATTTTAGAATGACAATTAGTACACAGGCTATTCCAAAACTGAAGGAAAAAAATCATACACGGAAAAAATTGGGCTATTATTTCCTGTATTCTCATTATTATATTTTTTACTTCCCATGTTCATTCAAATATAAATCACGTACATTTAAATATAAATTTTAAGTCACTTTAAAAATTAGAAGAATTTTTTTTACTAACTTATTTTTAGAATAAAAACATTCGACCGTAAATTACGGCACTTTAAGATCAAATTTCATTAAAATCAATTATGTGGATGTCGAATAAATACACAAATAATTTATTCAAATGCAATTACAAAATTAACACTTCATTTTTGGTCGGGTTATTTTATTTTTTGTTAAATTGATGTTAGCAAATAGTAATTCTTATCCCATGATTCAGACACATAGAAAATTGACTAATTTTCACATTGTTTAGTCAAATAGGCTTTTTTATTTTTGTCCTTTTACATTTGGAAAGCACAATTTCAGCTGACTTGATATTTCTTATTCACAGATACTATGATTTCCTTCATTCCTTGTTCCAATCTCAGATAATAATCCCAATTAGTGAATCGCTTGATAAAAATTATTATACTTTTTCCCACCTCCACCCTTTAATTTCATTTGCCTTGTGATTGATTTTTTGTGTGGTGGACTTGACTTTTTAGTTTCTCACAGCTAATTAGCAGCAAGCAAAGGCATGCACTCTTTCTTGCACCTTTAAATCTCTTTGACCCATTTTCTCTTGTTTTTTTCTCCACGCAAATAAAAAATTGATACCATTTTCAAACAGGAAAAGGTTCTCTACTCGAAGAGTCAAATCAATACTTTAATAATATTAAATTGGCCTTTCTATTGGGCCTGGATAAGAATAACATATAAATCTTGATATAAATCAAAGCAGCTAGCATACTTCTATAATCTCATAATTTTATCATCTAAACAACTTGCTTTAGAAAAAAAAAATTGAAATTTCTGTTAAAATATGCTTGAGCCCTAAAGTCTACATATTTAACCAAGCAATAGATAGAGTTTCACCTCCACATATCTAAATCAAATTAAATAGCTCAGCAACACCACCACAGACAAACACATTCATCCAGTACAAAATATTGGATAAGGAATATTAATTCTAGCAGCAAGAATCAACAATATGCAAATCCAATACCAAGTTTAGTACCATTGATAATTCTTAGTTCTCATAATCTGTACAAAAATTTGTGCATTAATTTCTCAAGGTCCTCCTGGTGTCTTTGGATCATGCCGGTTGTTTGCTCCAGTCCCTGGATAATCATTACTCTCCAAATCAATCCTTCCCTCTACCATGAACTCTTCTGCCATATCAAACATTTCATCTCCGTTTTTCAATTCCTCAACACCCTGAAACTATAGACACAAAAAATTGTACTCAGTTAGACCCTTTTGTTGCATGCAGATAGAGGAACTCTTGAATTTTGGAATATATTGCAGAGGACTATATATATAAGATTAAATTATGTTCATGTGGGGGTCGAAATTATATATAACCTTATCTGATGTAATTTGGGTTGGGATTTTTTCTTTGTTTGGCAAAAGCCTTCCTGCAGACAATGAAATTTCAACATCTAGCATTAAAATCAATTTTGAATATAAAAAAAAAAAAGAAATTAAGATGAAATAGTTCCATGTTAATCATAGGAAAAGTAATTTAATTTCATTCTTACTTGTTGTTTGGAGAGCAGCAGAAGAGAGAACAAATGAAAAAACCAGAAGGATGATGAGCAATTGCAGGGGGGATTTGAACCTCATGTTGAAGAGAAACAAATTGGAGATCTGAAAGATGACAAATTAATAAGAGAGCTGAAGAAGATGAATTTTGTGGAATACCTGTGGAGATGGTGTTTATATAGAAAATCTCTTTAAGACAGAATAATTGATTTGAATATTAGAGGACAACCCAAAAAGTACTATAGCTTTCTCCAAAGTCAACCTCAACTTTTACATGTTTATTTATTATTGCTTATGGCAAAGCATTAAAAATGAAATTGTGGACGTGTTTCAACTTGCCTGCACCATATAGCACAATGTGCATGTACCAAAAAAATAGAGAAATTAATGTACCAAACAAAAAATATAGCACCATGTGGCTTCTCCACATGACTGGTCTATTCTAGCTTCCTATCTCAAAATATAGCTATAAGTATTTGAAAATAATAATTACTATGTTAGTTTTATTTTTTTTTAATACTTTTACTTTACACTATTTTTACCGGATTTTTTTCATAAAGAGGAAAATATAATGTTTAAGTAAGAAACTATAGGTCAAACATTTTTAGTAAGATAATATATAGATTGTAACAGTTTTGGACGCATGCAAAGTTGTTGCAAACTAAACCGCTGCCGTACTTTACCATCTGCAACAGAAACCACTAGAAGAGTTCACGGGTGTTCTTAGGTGTCGTGTAAAGAAAGGATCAATTTTGGAACCATTTTTTATACACAAATTATTAGCTCTCTGTCTAACTTTTAGGTTGTATTTGATTTAGAGTGAAAAGAGAAAAACAAGAAAAAAAAAATTGTATTTTTTATATGAAATTGTATCTTTTACATTTTAATTCAAAATTTTAGTTTTTTTATTTTTTATTTTCATCTTCTAAGTTAAACACATCGTTAAACTTTCATTTAGTTATACACATTACAAGCAGGGCCGGTCCTGAAAATTCTTTGGCCCGGGACAAAGTGAAAAAAATGGGCCCTTAACATATATTTTTTTTAAAATACAAATAATATTAAAATTAAGGGATGGAAAAAATAGGCCTTAACATACAAATTTTTTAAAATACAAATAATATTAAAATTAAGGGAATATTAAAATTAAGGGATGAAAAAAATAGGCCCT
>PYAF01004598.1:1299313-1330569 GCA_007407185.1 Glycine tomentella
AAATTTTTTGAAATGCAAATAATATTAAAATTAAGAGATGGAAAAAATGGATCCCTAACACACAAAATGGACCCCTAACATAGGTTTTGTTTTTATTTTATTTTTTTAATAAATTTTTTTTACTTAAACTACCGCCGCAAAAATTTTTGGGCCCTGGGCGGACGCCCTGCTCGCCCTGCCCCAGGGCCGGGCCTGATTACAAGTCTATATTATTATCCATGGATGGGACAATAGCTCATTTAAAGTTAATGAATATAAAATAAGAAATATTTAAGATATAGATGTAAAACATTATTATGTTAACTGTGAGTTTAGTTTAATTAGTTGAATAGTATATTTGAGTGGTTGAAAATCTTGATATGAGTTTTATTCCTACTCAAAATAAAAAATATTGTTATATTTAAATTAAAATACTCTTATTTAGTATTTTTTGTATTATAGGAGTGTAGTGGTTGAACATGAATTGTTGTAAATTTTTTTAATATTTATTTTCGATTTTTAGGGATAAAAATATTTTATTTTATAATAAATTATTATTATAATTAAAAATATAACTTGAAAACAATTAATAACATTTAAATTTATAAAAACATCAATACTTTTAGAAAAAAGCTAAAATATTAAATGAATGTAATATTATATTTGTCTTATCATGGAATCTATTACACTCTAGCTTAATTAATAAAAGTAGATATATTCGCCATTGTGCAAGTGTTTCAAACTTCTAAAATTAAATTTAGATAAATAAAGATGTCAAGAACTATAAATAAGTTACCAAAATTTATATTAAAATTTTTTTTATAATTAAATTTTAAGAGATTAATAAAATTCATTAATTTGACTTAAATTAATTATCTCTATATAAATATTCTTCCAATTTTTTGAGCAATCACTATTAGATTGAATGATAGTGTAAATGTCAACGTATCGTCATTAATTTTTTTTAACACATGAAAAAGTAAACTTAAAAACGGACTCTGATTATTCATTCACAAGGTTATATGCAATTGGCTTTTGAGAATTTTTACAAATACATCTAACTCGTGAAGCTGTCATTCATGCCCATGCAACGACTTAATTAAAGTTTCAAAAAAGTGAGGGGAAAAAAAAACCTTATAAATTTTGTGTGGTTGTGTAGTTGGGTGGATTGTGTGGTTTGCCTCAATTTGGTCTATACGGCTAGAAAGAAATAATATCTTCAAAAGTGATGCCTCAAATATTGAATACATGCTGGATCTTATAAATTTAGATTTAAATTATGATTATAATGAAGGACTTTTTGTTTTTTGAATTGTCTATGAACTTTATGCTCTGCATGAAAGACTTGTAAAAAGTAAGAACTTTGTATAAGGTTTAGGATATCCCTTATTTCATTTATGTTTTTTTCCAATAAAAAAGAATAAGAAGAAAAACTACCTATAAATGATTAAAAAAATCACAATGTTAATGAATATGTAGTACTTAATTTTTGCAAGGGGAGTAATTGAAGTAGAATTTTCAATTATTTTAGGATCGTTTGAGGAAAAATTAAACTCTGAATAGTTTAGAGGCATGAAATGGTTGTTGGCTATTAATTTAAAAGTAATTTGAAAAGACATTATTTTTTAAGGAAATTTTTTAAAAGACACTATTAAAAAAAGATTAATGAAAACAATGAAGCTTGAGAGTTTTATATCTCTTTGTGCTTTGGCGGCATACTTCCTCCTCCACCACTGTTGCTATTTTCATTATTCTCACTCAATGTATTTGAATATGCATTTATTATGGAATAGAAATGATAAAAAAAAAAAGTAAAATAAAAACAACGATTTTATTAGATCAAGAAAATTTATATGTAAAAAAAATACAATGTACCAAAAAAAGATCAAGAAAAATTTATAATTTATTTATTTTTAAAAATCTTAAGAATACAATAAAAAAGCAACGGAAATAGTATATAGTAGATATAATTCTGCACGCTATATGAGGTAGATAAATAAAATTATGTTAAGTTTCATTTAATTAGAGCTTAGACAATTTCCTTAAAGTTTAATTTCAAAGTTCTGAACTATTAATTAGCAAGATTATGTCATACTAAAAAAAGCTGACAATTGTTACAATATGCTAACATGGATTTTAACTAGAAATTTTTACTATTACCTTTTGAATTTCAAAGGTGGTTGGAAATGTAGATTTTGGTGTGGTGAGAATCTGTTTTTTTTTTTAAAAAAATATCATTATATTATTGTTATTAGTATTTACTATTCCACTATTTTTTTTACTTACTTACCATTTTTATTATTCTCACTGTTGTATATTCTCGCTACTATGTAAATCAATCAGATTTTATTTCCGCTTAATGATACCTGCTTAAAAATTGTATAATATGTAAATCAATCATCTTCAATTGTGATTAAATTTTAAATTTAATTTCTCACACACACATATGTTTGAATGATAGATGACATCGATCTCATGTAAGATTGATTTATGATATAAAATATAATAATTTTATTAATGTAAAAATGATATTTTATTAATATAACATTTATTTTAAACATTTCTTGGAATATAAAAAAGACTGTCAATAGTTAATCAAACACATTTTTGTTTAAATACACATAAATGTTATTCCCATCTAATATTTATAGGATTAACATACTTGGGAATCCAACAAAATTCTGTGTGAAACAAAAGTTTCCTAAGTAAAATTTATATCATGTACTTTACTAATGAATTTGCTTGATAAAAGTGAACAAATTTGAGAGAGAAATAGGAGTGATATAACACAATAAATTGGGGCTATGCTTATACACATAATACTCTTTAAACTTATAAAAATATCCTAATTTAATTAAATAATATAAAGTCTCTTAAATATAACGAGCTCATATGAAAAAATCATATATCATCTTAAATGTCCTGACAAGGATGGAGAGTGATCATCAGTGTACAAGAGATATGACACAGATAAGGAGTAGTTTCAGTCAGGCTTTTAGTAGGATGAACACATGATGAATCAAATTTATATCCAAATGAGAGAGATCCAAAGATTGTATAGGGATCACATTGTACAATTAATGATGACTTAAAAAATATAATTTGTACTACATATACTAATAAGATGAATATACTTTTTGATGGACTATCACTTAAAACTTTATAATTAAGTGTGTTCGACTTGAAGTAATTATAAAATAAATGGCTTTCTGAGAAGCTCCTTAACAAACATGCAAGTGAGAATAAAACATGTTGAAAATTTTAGTGTTGATTTATGGACACACTCAACGATTCTAAAAGGAACACATTACATGTAAAAGAAAAATGAATCTTTTGACAACGTTAATATCCTATTTAATGAGAATACCAAAAATGCATTTGACAATTTTTACAATGTGTTAATTTGCCTTTACTTTAGAATACAAAATAGCTTTGTTGAATTGGTGTTGGTTAGTTATTGTAACATTGGTATAAAATATACAATAATTTTATTGATAATTAATCTCTAAAAGAAAATATGATTATCCATTTTTAATAATTTTTCTTTTTAATAATATTTTGTCTTTTATCTTCAAACTTAAGATCTTAATTAAAAAAGCTAAATTAAGTATCATTCAGACTAATAGCTTATCAATCACATTACTCAACTTTCAAAAAATTGTAATAATGGATAGGATAGTCATAGATCTACCATTGTTTACTGTTTCCATTTTTCTAACCTAATGTAGCCATCAATAATGATTTCCTATAGTTGAAAACCAAAAGGGTAAATAATGTTATGCTAAAAAAAATTAATGTCTAACAATCAATATTCATCAATATGACTTAATGACGTATAAGTTTTAAGAATTGTATGAAAAAAGTAAGACTGGTCTAATAGAGAATGTCCATATTGACATATCAAGTGCATGATCCATGCTTCAGATATTGATATAATATCATCATACATAGTTACATAAGTATTGGTACCTTTAATATTTTAATTTAGACAAACGAGAAGACATGTTTATAATTTAAAAACCTAATTTTTATAATACTTTAATGATTTTTCATTTTTAAAATTAATTAAAAATAATGGATGTTAATTTTAATAAAGAAAATAATTTGAATTCAATTATTATAATGAAAATAGAGAGATTTATTTTATTATTAGCAATAGTTTTTAATTAAATAAAAATTGAAAAAAATATTGCATATAAAATAATAAAATTATTTTTATTTAATAATGCTAGTATTCTAATCTTTAATCATCTAATTAATCCAAATCACGTTAGGCAGAACCACTATAAACACTTACGTTCTTCACAATCGTTTTTTCAGGGGTTCCAACTCAAGTCCTCTTTAACAAGAATAGCCTCCAACAACTTATTTTCACTTAATGGATAAAAATTATATTATACTATATGTTAAATACTATGATTATATTTAAAAATAAAATTTAAACTAAAAGAAAAATTTCCTTGGGATAATGACTAATGAGGATTGAGGAGTGGATAAGCTTTGTTTCCAAAGACTATGGGTACTGAGTACTGACCATGTATTTCAAGGCAATCAATTAGTTAGATTCTGACCTTGTGTTTGATTGATTTAAAACAGCGCACTAAATTTATTTCGGTGCATGATCATAACGAGCTTAATAACACAATGATCATGACTTAACACATAATCTAAACATTGGAAACAGTACCATGATTCATCAATTTGTGTCTTCTTTTGTTAACCCCCTCTGAGATTTTTACTACTGCTTCTATGAAGTATTATCACATAATTTGGTTTGAAAAAGACACCACTGCAATTTCACCAAAGGCAAATTCCTTCACATAGATTGATGATTTTTTTTTTTTTTTTTTTTGAGAAAACATAGATATTTTCAGCTAAAGGCAATATGTTGAATGTGTTGAAGTTGATTAAAATTATTATAAGTAATAAATAATATTCAGAATTCAAAGTCAGCACTATTAATTTATTTAGACACATTAAAATAGTTTCACATCATTTTAAGAATTGAACTTAAGGGTGGTTTATAACATCTTTCTCTTTTAATCTACTAAGGTTTTTTTTTTAAAGATAAAATGTGAGTTTGGGTTATGTTTGTAAAATATTGTTAATTATTGATTTTTTTAAAGTTATAATTATTGATTGATTGATTCCAAGCTTTGAAGGTAATATGAATGAACCATATAAACGGAATCTTGGGAAGATATAATTGATGTTAGACCAAACAAGTAACAAGTCATATATGGGGGCAGTAGTGGCACAAAAGGTCGAGCTTGGACGGTGGATTTATGTGGTAAAGAGATGACATGTAGATTTGTCCCATTAGTTCATGTGTGTGAGCATGACATGCACTCATGTCCCATCCCTCCTACCTCTCTATTAAAAGCTTTAATACTCATGTGCCAAGCATCTTAGCTATCGATTAGTATTTTCATTTAAAAAATAAATATTGGTACTTAATTGATATGATATTCTTTTAAAAGTGTGACTAATAATGTGGTTTTTGTACCTAGAGAAGTCTAAAATCTTCGAAGAAATGTCGCTTCAAACATGTGGCTTGCCCAATGAGACCTTGGGATCATCATTTACAAAACACAATAGCAAACTCACAAAGATGGTATAATAGTAATAATGATAATAATAATAAAAACAAAAGAAAGTCGTGTCATTGGAATATATTTTATAATTGATATAAAATGAGTTGAAAGTTAACAGAAAAGAGAAGAAATTACGGATTCTATCTCCTTTATTAACAAAATTATTGATTAAGATTTACTAATAATTTTTTTTGTTGGATATATTCTATTAAGTTTAATGGATATACATATACAGTATAAATTAATTAGAAATTTTGTTAATATAATTTTAAAAATAATTACTATAAATGACAATAAAATTATTATACATAATTATTTATAATTAAATAACAATGTAAATTTATTTTCTCTATTTTATTTTCCCTTTTCTTCACCTTTTCGGTCGTACTCTAATTAATTTGATTTGAAGTTAGATTTCTTATAAATAATCACTCATCTCTTATCAGAGTCAAGAGGGATGACAAATTACCATAGTGCTTCTTGAATGCCTGAAGTTTGAGTTCCTTGAGTTGAGTTGGTGCTGAATAAGTATATCCATAGAAATAAACAAAATATCTTAACAGAGACTATTTTATTTACAGTACATTTTGCATAATTTTTTTTTAGTTTTTTTCCTTAAGAAACGAGATCACTTCATTTCATTTATAATATGATGATAAATACATGTTGAAATAAATTCAAAATCTTGCATGTTAGCATAAAATCTTGTTGTCCTAGCCAAAGTGTGGGTTACAAAATTAGCTTAGCTGCTATTTTGTTATTTTAAAAGGAATAAACTCAAAATTATCACACTCTTATTTGCCTAACTATTTTGTAATTACCTATCAGGCTATCACACTCTTAGTTACCTCACCGTCATGCCATCGCCTATAAGGTTGATCTTAAACACCATTGTAGTGGTATCCTAAATGTAAGAAATTACTCCTCTTGACCTTTCTTGCATTGGCATGAATATAATAAAAAATATAAAAACATATAGAATTAAATTAAACTTTTAAGAGATATTAGACCAAACTAAATATAACCAAAAATATAAATATTAAAAATATATTTTAGTCTTTTTAGTATTAGAGAGAGAGATTAGGGTGTAACAACATGTAAATATTAAAAAATATATATATTACCAGGTAAAACTTCATTTTTAATTAGAGAATAACACATACATTTGATCTATATGCACATGACTCAACTTGATCCAGTCCGATTTAACTTCAAAACGCCAAAAACGGCTTCGTTTTGCTGTAGGAGGAGATTAAAAAACATTCCCAAAATTCATGGGCATCGAAAAACCCTTGTTCACTCTCGTGTTCTGCCTACGTTTCTCAAGTGGTTCCCAAAACCCGTTGGCACCCACACGACGGCGCAGCCTCCATTGCCGGTGGCGAAGAACGTTTAATTTGGCCAGCTCCTCCTGGAATCGCGACGGTGGCGCACTGAGACCAGTGGCCACAAAGTTATGGCCTCAAAGCTGCTTTTGCAGAGAAGGCTCTTTAGGTTTCTGCAACTGTCACCACCATTTTTTTCTTCCATTCTTGCAGCCCCAACAATCCTTTCTGTAAAAGCTTCAGAATTCATGTTTCTCTTCAAGGATAATGCCCTTCTTCCTCCTCTCTCTTCTTCTAGAAACTTCTGCTCTCGCAGTTTTAACCTTGATGAATCTCAAGGCCCCCTGACTATTGATTACATGTATGACGTGCACTTTCTTGTTTTTCATCCGTTATATTCTTATTTGATTCTCAGAAATCATAAAAAATTGAACTTAATGGTTTTAGCTTTCAAATTTCAGCTTTTTTCCTTCAAGTTTTTAATTTTAAAATTCAAAGCGTTTCTAGTGCTGGGTCGGCGTTTGACAGTGGGATTTGTAGTGTTCGAAAAATATTTCGAAGAATTCAAATGTCTGTCACACGCGCAAGTTCCTCAAAGGTTGTTGTAACTTGTAAGATTCCAATATTGGTTGGAGTTTTATTTTGTTTTGTTTTGTCAGTGGGTGGAAATGACTTTGCTAATAATGATTAGTGTGAATGCAGTTCTCTACTGCAGGAGGGTGAATTCCACAGACTGGCTGATTCCACAATACATAGCCTACAAGAGAAATTAGAGGTATCTCTAGCGTTGCTTTGTGTTTTCCATCAACTTAAATTTGTAATGTGGAAATCACAACAAGTCTTGACATCCATCTCAAATTTTGCTCTAGTTGGCAACCACCCACGTTTGACAAATATGCAATCATGATAAAATTATGCTTAAAAATCGAATAGATTTCATTGGAAGATTGTCTTGGCTGTGGTGGAAAGTTGACAGTTGCAACACACAATGCATTCAATTCATATTATTTGAATTTTGAAATTTAAACTATGTAGGATATTTATTTTGTTTTGCTTGTTGCCTGGCAGGACTATGGAGACTCAGTTGAAGTTGATGGTTTTGACATAGATTATGGGGTGAGAATGATTTTGTGAGAATAAGTTATAGAGGGTTAATAAGAAAAATTACTTGTCAACTAAAGAATATCATAGAACTTTACGTGTTTTAGAAGGCAAACGTGAAGTTACCATGTTTTTTTAAGTGATTATTTTGAATAATCACATTGTCAACTTGATTATCATCTTTGTTTAAATGAATTCTGTAATTATTTGGTCTTTCAATATAAATAGCTTCTTTAGTTATTTCTTTAGAGATTTCAATTAGTTTCTTCCTATTAATTTTAAGAAGTGGTTTCCTTGCATGGGGGTGTATTATTTGTTTTGACATGGCTTTGCATTTCAGAATGATGTTTTGACTATAAAGCTTGGCGATCTTGGCACCTATGTATTGAACAAACAAACACCAAATAGACAACTTTGGCTGTCTTCTCCTATGAGGTATTTGATTGTGTCTGTCGTTATCTGTCAATATGCATGGTAAATTTTTAGCTAGGATCGTTTTTTCTAGGTTTTAGTCTCTACAAATCAGTGTTCATGTATTAGATTGCATGTGAATAAGTTTTATCAAAGCCAGATACATCATACTAGTATCTTTAATGTGTGAGAATGAACTGGAGAAAAGTGAATATTTGGTGATAACCATTAACCAACCAAATGGTGTTAAAAACGTTAACTTATAATCAAATATGTATTTTTATTCTTTAGGTGTTAAAGATGGTGCATTTATTGAGGCAACTATTGGTAATTAAAGCTGGTTTGCATATTGACTTATATTATTCATTAAAATCTGCTATTAGTTTAATTTCTTTGAAGTTGTTCCGGTGGTAGTTTGGGGATATGTGTGGTATTTTATGTCCCGGTTTATTTACACAGGTTTTTCTTCCTCTAGAAACAAAGTATAGATATATGTATAGTCCTTTTATAAGTTGAGATCAGGCAGACGAATCATTGTTTATGTTTTACAATGCTAATAGGATATAGGTATAAATATTAGAGAATAGTAATGCTATTACTGTGTGTCTGAAGTATAATTCTGCCAATCTAATCCGTCAGTACCGCAATAGATGGTATCTTACAGTCATGTATCTACCCTCCCTGCTTTTTTTTTATCATCACTTCCATGAAGATGTAGAACACATTCAACTTTAAGTTATACTATGAATGATTGTAGCTGTGACATTTTAGAGGCCTTTGTGTCATTCTAAGACTTCAAATGCAGTTTAATCTTTTGCTAGAATAACTTTCTGCTACTTTTGTTTATCTACTTTATCTGCTTTACTTAATTTATATGGCGTTCAATATCAGAACATATGCCGAAATAGGTATAATGAATGATTAAGCTGACATGATCTCTTGGGCTTGTCTTTTGCAGTGGTCCGTCAAGGTTTGATTGGGATCGGGATACGAAAACATGGATTTATAGGCGGAACAAAGCAAACTTGTATAAAATTTTAGAAGGGGAGTTGGAGCAGTTATGTGGCAAACCTGTTGTTCTTTCCTAAGCTGTTGAGAAGGTGCTGCCTAATCTTGATTTTTTATTTACAAGGAAAATGAATAGTGACGAGCCTTTGGTGTTCGCATGTACTTGAAGGGCTTTTTTTTACCTTGCCATACGTATGGCACCTTTACTGTATCAGTTATACACTACTTTTTCAATCATGAAGTGACTGTATCTTCTAAATAATCAGCAAAAATTAGTAGTAATAAGCAATTTCTTCTTTTTAAGTTATACTAATTTTTCAATCTTGGCATCAATTTGCTTCTTTTAAGGATTACAATCGCAATGGCCATTGTTGTAAGCTAGTACTAGCATTTTGGCATCCAATTTTTGAGGTATAGAGGGATAATAGACGTGCCTGATAAATGTCAGAAGGAAAATGAAAAAGGTTCTCTACAAAATAAAAAAGCTTTTAGCCCTTGTTTGCTCTTACGATATGCAGCCTTGTTTCACACTAGTAATTTCTAATTAATTATGGGAAGATAACTATTATTTTCATTCTTTGTAACAGGAGAATGTGTATTTTATATTTTTATGTTCTTTAGGGGCTTGTATTTTCAGGATTGATACCTCATAGTATCTTTGAGTGTGTGTACTCAATTTATTATTGTTGTAACTCTGTTTAGAATCCTGAACACTTGCGTAAATGCAGTTAGACATTTTCAGTTAATGATCAATTGATCTGATTTGTAATATTCTATTTTTTTACGAAGAAATTGATTCACACGATGATATTTACAATGTTCTGTGTTTTATATTGCTTTAAGTGAAAATTTACCGTCCTTATTTATTAAATGTTAAATTCGTTTGGTATACAAAACTATTTGTGTCTGAAAAGAGAATGGAAATATAGAATAGTTTGGATTTTGATATTTAGATCACCTCTATCAATTTATTATTAATTAAAACAATGTTTGTCAATGGTTATAAGTGTATAAATCAATTGAGGCGAAGTTATGTACATTCAATCAGAAATCTCGATTATGAAAATTATGTATGGAGTTATATTAAATACTTGAAGAGAAAATTTTATCACACATTAATTTTATTTGACTTAATAGAATTGTCAACAATGACAAATATATATGATCTAAAAATAAAATTCCCAAATTACATGTGATATTTCATTCTTAATTTGATTTCTCGTTTACCCCTCAATCTTTTTTTTCCGTCCAAATGTGACACTGTTGTAAATGGCATCAAATTTTAGAGATTAAAAACATTTTATTAAACTTTGAAGCATTATTATTTTTTAATTTGGGAACAAAGTGAATTTACCCTAAAATTCAAGAATTAAAAATATATGAATTAGTTAAATTTTTAGTCTCAATTTTTTTCTTATTTTTTAGTCTTTTGTTAATATAAAATAAATGAGACTGAAATGAATAAAATAAAAAATAATTTTGAAAAGAAGAAAAAACGAGACTAAAAATGAAGAAATTTTTTAGAAAATTGAAAATATTATCAAAAAATTAATAAATGAATAAAAATTGTTAAAAAGTATGTAGAACTAAAAATTGGAATTTTAAAAAGTTAAATGACCTAAACTTAATTAACCAAAAAATATTAAAGTTATATTTTAAAATATGATCTTCCTTCTCCTGTATTTTATCCTCTTATCTATATTGGGAATGTGATGATAAAGAAGAAAAAAGAATAAATATTCATTTTGGTTATTGAAAATGTGAAATGATGATAATTTAATTTTTAAAAAATAAAAAATTTAAATTTATTTTTCGGATGTACAAAATATGCAACAACATAATCTTACAAATAATTTAATAATAAATTAATCTTAAATTATATTAAATTGATCATCAAAATATAATTTATTAATGGAATTAATCTTTCAAAAACATTATAATATAATAATAGAATAATTTCACATTTTTATATATTCCCTCACCCCCTCTCACTCTTTGGAACTTGTGTTGTGGGGGAACAAAATGGGTATTTATTTATAGAAAAAGCAAAAACATTTGACAGGGAGAGTTGCTTGGTGTAGTTTAGTCATTTGCAGTAGTAGCCAACACGACGACGAAAATGGGTAGCGTGGCCCCAAGGTTCCTCTTCCTCCTGGCCACTCCCTTCCCTCTTCTCCGCCGCCAGCATCACCACCGCAACCTCTTCCTCCGCCGCTTATCTTCCTTCTCACCTCTCCCTCTCAAACTCAAAGCCTCCCAATCCCAAGCTTCCTCATTCTCTTCCTCCGCCCCTAACACCTCTCCCTGCCCCGAGTGGTCTTCATTCCTCTCCCACATCTCCTCCGCCGGCTACCTCCCCTCCCTCCCCGATCAATCCTTCACCGCCGCCGCCGAACGGCTCTCCTACTCCTTCCTCCGTGACGCCACCGCCTGCCTCGCCTTCGCACGTGACCGACCTAACCTTCTCAGGTTTCTTTCTGTATGTTTTTCTCAATTTCAATCCGAGCTTGTTGAATTCTGATTCTGAATTGAATTGATTTGAAATTGAACGGTGGCAGGTTGCTTTCTACTAGAGACATTGCGGCGCTGGTTGAGCACGGCTCCCCCTTTCTCTTCCGCGACGCCGACGACTCCGTCAGGAAGATGAAGACCTTTCTCTCCAACGGTGACTCCAATGTGAGTGTGCTTTCTGCTCAGTTATTATTTCTCTTTTTGCATAGTTGAAAATGGAAGTTCGTGTTCTTAATGTTATGTTTTTCACTAGTTTGTATTTGAATTGACTATGGTTTTGCTGCTGTTAGGGTGCAATTGTTTAGTGAAAGAAGTTTTACTGCTTCACTAGAACCTTCGCAATCACATTAACAGACTTACTTTCTCTAACTTCCTGTAATGAACTTGCATATTTAAGGGCCTATTTGAATAAATAGTTTCATAAGCACTTTTACGAGTAGAAAGTAAGATGGAAAAAATGAAATAAGCTTCTTAATAAGCTAAAATTAGCTTATGTGTAAGTTATAAAATCATCTTATGGAGAAGATAATGAGAGAACTTCTACTAATTAGCATTCTATTATTGTAAGTTATACATACTATTTTAGTTACTGCTTTGTTTAACATTCTATTATTGTTACATTTGTTAGACATCATTACTTTGTAAGTAACATATTGGTGTGTGCAACTGGAGACTAGAAAGCAATTTGTATAAATGCATAGTGGTTGGAAACTTTTACCCTGTATCCTTTTTCTTAAATGCATATCTCCTATGGGTCAAAAGAAATGTGGAGATTGACTGAAATCCTGAACTTATGCCAAGGCTCATCGTTTCAATTCATTCCAAAATAAATGAGACAGTACATGCATGTTGTCTAATTTCAAATTTTGACATGTGCATTTAAAGTGCTTCTGATCTAGTTGTGCTTGATATGTTTTCTACAGGTGTTGGACACTGATAGAGCAAATACAGTTGATCTAATGAAGTTTTTGCTGAGTTATGCAA
The DNA here is from genome assembly GCA_007407185.1 of Glycine tomentella. Lineage (NCBI taxonomy): Eukaryota > Viridiplantae > Streptophyta > Magnoliopsida > Fabales > Fabaceae > Glycine > Glycine tomentella. Next base: position 1,312,227 of record PYAF01004598.1, read on the forward strand.
GTAACCCATTTCTCTCTTCAGAAGGGAACAATCTCAATAAAAGAGATATTGTTGAATCATCTGTCAGAAATCTATTTGGCGAACTTTTCAAGCTGAGTTATAGTGCACCTGGACCAAATGCTTTTGATTCAGTGAAAAGTCAAATGGCTGGTAGATTTGAACAGACAAAGCCTCCTCCTGGACAAAAAATTGAAATGAAGAGGGGTGATTGGCTTTGCCCAAGGTACTTTTTATTACTTTTAATTTTAACTATAAGCCTCTATGAATTATCCACTACTTTACTTTGTGTAATGCTGGAACACCAAGGTGAGAGTGTGGAGCTATTGTTTTAGTGAATTTTGTTTCCTCAAGTATTATTCACTATTCTGAGTAATCTGCATACTTTTAATATTGAGCAGGTGTAATTTCATGAATTTTGCAAGAAATATCAAATGTCTTGAGTGTGAGGAAGCAAGGCCAAAAAGACAACTGGCTGGAGGTGAATGGGAATGTCCTCAGTAAGTATTATCCTCCCTCTGAAATGTTTTCCCCTGTAACCTTTGATATAGACATCCAATTAACAAGATTTTCATTATGAAGGTGTAATTTCTATAACCATGGGAGGAATATGACTTGCTTAAGGTGTGATTGCAAGCGACCTGGACAAATATCTTTGGGTACCACCAATACCATGTCAAATATGGGGTACGGAAATGGAAACAATCTTAATTCTTCAGATGTTGATGCTAGGTTAGCTGCTAATGAAGAAAAAGCACAGCGTTGGTTTAGCAAGGTTTCTCAACTAGACAGCAGTGCTGATATTAACAGTGTGATAACAGATGAAGATTTTCCTGAAATAATGCCATTGAGGAAAGGAGTGAATAGATTTGTCGTGAGCACAAGAAAGACTCCACTGGAGAGGAGGTTGGCTAATGCTCAATACAAGAGAAACTTGACCAATAATGACAATTCCAGGATTGAGGATTCTAATGCTGGGGAGCCAATCAAGTCCCATGGCAATCTGGATGACATGCTAGGTCGTTCAGCTGGCCTTCCTCAATTTGATAATAAGAACTTTGTTGATGAACAAAATGCCAGTGGAGACAGCCAACCTTCATTTGTTAGCAATACTTCACATTTTAACAATGTGAAAGGGAGCTACACTAGTACTGTTCCTCCCATTCCATTGTCTGCAGATGCACTTTCCCAAAAGTCCGAGAACTTGTTGGCAGAGGAGAGCAAAAAGGTGGTATCAGACACTGATGTTGGATATGCTAGTTCGGGAGACAGTTCACAACTTTCTAATAATTCTAATATCACAGAGGACAAGGAGAAAGAGCAAGGTGAAAAATCTGAGAGGTGGTTTAGAAAGGTTGCTGAGCTGAATGATTTTCCAGATATACCAAGTGCAATATCTGATGAGGATTTCCCTGAAATAATGCCCATGCGCAAAGGAGAAAATCGATTTGTTGTTAGCAAGAAAAAAGATCGTTCTTTGACAACACCAGCATATAAGAGACGTGAGGCCATGGAGCAATCTGGCAAAACCAACTTTGTCCCCTTTGTTCCATTCCCCCCTGATTACTTTGCTAAAAAGGACAAGCAGCAGGCAAATGGAACAAATTCAACAGTGGCAGATGCAGCTGCTTCTACGGATAGGTCTGATGATGATACATCTTCCATATCTGAGGTGGCGCAGAAGCCTCCAGAGATGTCAGTTGATGCTAGAGCTCAACCTGGATTTAGTCCAAATCCTTCTGAACAAAGATTAAATAACAATGATGTTGGTTCTATGTATGGGGCAACAACCGGTGGAAATTCAAGGCAGAGTTTCAATCAAGATCATGTTCCGAATTTGACAGAAAGTTCATCCCCAGGTCCAGCATCTGAGAACCAGAGTGGTAGAGCAGAGTGGACAGGAAAGAGTTTGGAGGGGTCAGCTGTGAAGGAACCAGATCCTTTGGACATGTCAGAGGAGGCAAAGGCCGAGAGATGGTTCCGTCGTGTTGCACAGATTAAGGATATTTCTGAGCTCAGTCAGATTCCAGACGAAGATTTTCCTTCAATAATGCCTATGCGCAAAGGGGTGAACAGATTTGTTGTAAGCAAGAGGAAAACACCATTGGAAAGGAGATTGACGTCTCAGCAGTACAGAAGAAATCTTCCAACTGTGAGCTCAGATCCAATTAATAAAGAAAATGAAGGTAGCTGAAAAGTGGTAGTATAATTAATTTATTATTATCAATTTGTTTAATTTTTCAATGTGCAATTAAAATGTTGCTGGCAAATATAGAAAAGGATGATGAAGATGATGGAAAACATTACTACTCAAACCTTTTTTTATTTACACTGTAACAGAATTTTTTGACAGCAAGTATTTATCTTCGTCGAGGGTCAAGTTTCTGAAGTTTCAGAAATAAGAGGTGCATTAAAACCAATGTTTGTATACTCAGTTTTCCTATCCAGAAAGTAGAACTAGAAATATTCAAATTTAAGTTTTAGGATTTAAAGTAAATGCGTGTTTGGTTGAGCATGTTTGTCCAAGATCACGTTAAATATAATGTAAAAGCAACAAGATCTTTGACTTTTTCTTTAATATGTTTAAGATCAAGACCTTCCAGATGAGTATTCATGAAAAGATATCAAGACCATGCGTTTGTATAACTATGCTTTTAATTAAGCATTGCACATAATTTCAACATTGCCAAGACAATTGGTTCATCCTGTTCGTATAAACACTATTTTTTTTTTGTCACTGTCATATGGTGCAAAATATTTACCAATATATTCCACTTGGGTATGAACCTGCATCACCTGATTTATGTAGAACATAGTTAACCATTGATCTAGCTCTTTAACTTGTTTAGTAAATGCGAAAATAGTATATATAGATCCTAATTATTTTTAATTACACCGATTGTTATAATTATCCACTAAACCAACACTTTCATTTGTTTAATAAATGCAAAAATAATATACATAAAACCTAATTAATTTTTAATTACACTAATTATTATAATTATTAACAAATTTAGTATATATACAATGTAGACTATATAATTTTTTAAAATATATACTTATATTTGTGTATATATTATATTTATGGCAGAGTATAAAAAACATTAATTTTTTTAATAAAGATTGTGATCCCTTGACTACCATTGGTCTAGTGATTTCACCGGGTAAAACTATGAGAAATTACACTACACTTCCTCGTGGGCAGGGCAATAGGATGCTTAGGGTGGTGAATATATAGTTGACAATTGGCACGGTATTATTTTTATTTGTTACGAATATAAGAAAATAAAATGCAACACAGCAACGACAAAACAACCAACAAAACACAGACACAGCAGGTTGGGTTTTTCCCCATTGGACTGGTAGCCGTGAATGTTTATGTTGCAGCTCAATTATCCTCTTACGTGGCCAAACCTCAATCACCATTTCATATGCTCTAGATATTCGCAAACGCAATTCCCGTTGTTCAATCTCCAATTAAGCTTAGACAAGCAATAAAGTTTTTATATATTCACGTACCCTTTTTAATCAACTGAACTATAACCGTGGTTATATGCACTTTTATTTTTACGAAATCAAGTTAATAAGTTATCTATCACCATCAGTGTCTTAAGTGCAATACCATGTTCATAAATTAACAGAATCTGGTTCCACCCCAACCCCTTCTCTTTGGTTCTCTATCCATGTCTCTAGCACTAGCAGTTTCCTCACCAAAATGGCTGACCAATTGTGTTCAAGCAATCATCTCAATTCTATGTTGTGTTGTTTTCCTCATGTTTGATTTTCTTGATGCCGTTTTCTGCGTTATCTATAGATTCCTTGATGAACGCATTGAAGGGGAGGCTTCCGCTTGTTGCTGTTCTAACCGAGAAATGCAGAAGAGGAGGATGAATGTGACCGATGATCATGGTCTATCAGATAGCTTGTATGAGAGGAAAAACACTTTTAGAGAAATGGGGTTCCTTCAATTTGGGAGAAAATGTGAAGATTCCAATAGAAAACATGGTAGAGGTGGTGCAAGGTCGGTGAACCGTTGGTCTGATTGTGGCTGTGATTCTTGCCTTTCATGGGTCAATGATGGAAGCGACTATAAACTTCATTTTGTTGTGAAGGAGCCCTTGTTGGGTAGGGTAGTTCTTCTAGTTTCATAGCTATTGCGGAAAAAACTTAGACGCAGTTTCATAGGTGTTCTCCATAATGTTCTCCAATCAAAAATGGAGAGTTTCACTTAGGTAATCTAACTAATTAAGGTTTTCACTAAATGTCAATGTTGATTACCCAGATGAAATTCCAATTCTGATTCAAAAAAAGTACCAAAAACACCTATAGAACTGCTTCTAAGTTTTGCTCTGCTATTCTTATTTGGTAATCCTTTGCATGTTTCTAAACATTTTTCTGTGTAACTAAATTTTGTTGTTAATTGGTGTTTGACAGCCAATGGTGAGAACTTCAGGGGAAACCACCCGTCTGAGAATGTTATATTCTTGCATGGATTTCTCTGCTCTTCCTCATTTTGGACGCAGACAGTGTTTCCATGTTTTTCTGAAAAAGTGAATAAAAAATACAGATTGATTGCCATTGACCTGCTGGGATTTGGCAAGAGTCCAAAGCCAAGAGATTGCTCATACACTTTGAAGGATCATGTGGAAATGATTGAGAAATCCGTGATTCAACCGTTGGAGTTAAGTAGTTTTCATTTGGTTGCACACTCCATGGGTTGCATAATTGCTTTGGCCTTGGCTGCAAAGTACCCCAAGTGTGTAAAATCAATCACCCTTGTTGCTCCTGTAAGTACTTTAGAACCAAATTAACAGTTTTTGTGCTACATATTTATTGCCAATTAACCTTGGAAATTGGAAACAATGGAACCTTCATTCTGCAATCACCCTTATGTTTTACTTTTTGACAAATGCTATCATGTACTACTCTTAAGGAATTTGTTAAGAAATTTAAAGTAAAATAAAATAATAAAAATATTAGTAATACACTCACTATACTTTTTAGTGCACCGTTTGGATCCCCTGCAGCCGTTCTGTCATTCCAACAAAGATATTTACCTGTTTTAACCAATTATATTTTTTTATATTCTCACTTTTTATAACTGTCATATGTAAATCTGACACTGAATATCTTTGCTGCAGATGCAGTACGACTGCAGACGATCCAAACATTTTTAATATACTCCCAACATGATTTTTAAAATAAATTTTTTATTTATTAATTCTTTAACCGATACTTGACACTCATTAGCAAGACCCTTATGTTTGTAAATAATATTTGTGTGTTAATGTCCCTTGAAATTTTCCATTCTTCATATGTTTTTGGTGGCAGCCATACACTTCTTCTGAGGGAAATGAAGCTTCTCTAAATGCACTATCAATGCTTGCTGGAAAGAAATTGTGGTCCCCATTGTCATTTGGTTCTTCATTCATGTCATGGTATGAGCACTTGGGTCGTACAGTTTGCCTTGTCTATTGCAGAAATCACAGGATATGGGAGAGCATTCTGAAATTCATTACTCGCAAGAGGTAACAAACATTTATTCAAAGATTATGATGCAGAAGATACCAAATGTACCTAGTTCCTTTTTCTTATATATTTGCTTAGTACACATACACATAAAAATGACATCCGAAGATATAAGGTTAGTTTGATGGTTAAAAAAGAAAGGAAGGAAAGATCATGAGTTCGATCTCTCCTGTTAATAAAAACTAACTAGCAACAATTAACATTTGCTGATAAAAAAAACATAAAGATGACATGAATACCTTTCTTTGTCTTTCTCAGGGATCTTCCTTTCTTTACCATAGACTTGACCAGGCACACCCATCATTCAGCTTGGAGTACCATGCACAATGTGATATGTGGGGGAGCAAAATTTGTGGATAGTTATCTAATGGTTTTGACCAGAGTTGGAGTTAGAATAAATGTGATTCAAGGTGATAAAGATCAGGTTGTCCCAATGGAGTGTTGTAGTAAGTTAAAGTTGAAGGCTCCTAATGCGGAAATCAGCATCATTCCAAATGCAAACCACGGCACTGTACTTTTTGGCAGAAAGAAGGAATTTGCATATAGTTTGGAGCATATATGGGAATCTTGCTGTTGATATAAAGTGAATTTCAGTGGTGAAACATGGCAATTTCTTTTGGGGGTAAATGGCAAGATATGAAATTTTAAATTTTAGGGATAAGCTTAGAAGTGAGATGAAAAAATGGTCTCATTTATAGTAGATTTTGTTTGAGAAATAAAATAAAATCCAGAATAGCCTACTAATGCCAAAATGTTTACAGCATAGTAAAAAACTGTATTTTTTTATATTTTAAATTTATTTAATCTAAAAACTGAAAATGTGAATTTTGTAATGTACTATTACCTCTTGCATTCTCAAGAATGACTTCATTAAATGAGTGTAGATAATTTTTTTTTATATTGAATTGTATGAGAAATGTTTGAGGTGCATCTCAAATACATAGAACCCAGATATTGCCTCAAGTATCATACTTTTTCTCTCACTACACAACTCCCACATGCACACATACGAGAGTCTTATGCCTTCTTGAATGCTGTAAAAGACGTTTTTCTAAGGAGGAAAACCCACTCACTCTACTTCCAAATCGATATTTAACATCACTAGACCTCTCTTACAAGGAGCGTTCCATTCTCTTCTGGAGCATATAATTTGTGTATCAAAATTCTTATAGGTGGATGGTCATTCGCACTCGTGAGATGATCACGAAAATCCCCTTTTTTTTTACTACCATAATTAAGGCTTAAGTTTTTTAATGATATGTAACGATATTCCCACAAGAAAGATCTACTATGAGACTAATCTTTTATTAAAATTTAATTATATTTAAAATTTATTATTCCTCTTCAAAGTGTATTCTATAAAGATCGAAGTCACATCATCTCCCATGAACTTAATGTATTAGTAAGTGAGTTACACCCATAAGTGAAATTCACTATTTCCAAGTAGCTCACACTTACCCAATCAAAATGTGTAACTCTAGTTCTCTCTCTCTCTCTCTCTCTTTGTAAACCCTGATTATCCTTTCGTTGGGAGGCAAGGATAATTTCCTAAACTTGTATTTGGTAGGGGGGTTATGAGAGAAATAAAAAAAAAATGATGGATTTTACATCTTTTATATTTTACTTTAGTTCATTTTTTTCTTTAATTTTTATCTTTAATTTTAACCAAACATATCCTAAAAATATTAAGATTCATTTAAAAATTTGAACAGATACTTTATTCATGTGTGACTCTCTAACTAACTCATTATGTACAAGCACCAAATACAAATCCAATCGATACCTGCAAGTCTATCTAACCCATTATAATTGAATTGAACAAGAAACTTGGAATACCTGAAAACTCATAAATAAATATAATAACTATAAGTATAAGGTTTAATTAATCATTTAATTCTTCTTATACTTGTATGCACTTATTTATAATTGAGTTTATCTATCATTAAATTTAATTAATTTGGGTTAAAGATGTTGTTAATGATGATATGAATACTTGTAGACACTGTTTTGCTCACGTGAACATGTGGGATTTACCTGGGTACACGATTGGCATATTGAGTTGGTGGCTTCAATGATTTAATTAATCATTTACGTTTTAGTTCTTATGTTTAGAAACTCTATGTTTTAATCCTGTATGAGTAATTTTTTTATTTTTATGTTTTAGTCTTGTTGTTAGTTGGCAAGTAACTTCCTCAACTTTAAATGCTCTAATGCCACCACCAAATTGAAATCAACGGTGTAAAATATTTAATTAAGAGAAATAAATCTCCATACTAAACATGTATTTTTTTTCTGAGTGAGTTGATAATAATACGGTGAATATAAGAGTTAAGATTCAAAATTAATTTGTAGTTGATATTTTTTATATATGTCTTCTCTTTCTTAAGAAATATTCCTATTCAAAATACGGTAAAAACACCAAATATGAATAATTTATCTCTTAGCAAATATTTAACCGTAGTGCTTCACGTTATAGGGATTGAACCTAACTCGATCGGTGTTATTATTCTTTTCAAGATCTTAGTAATTAGTATTCTTAAAGACATTAGTTAAGAAATTAAAATAAAAAATATTTAATATAAAAATTCCAAAAACACAAATATATATATATGAGTAATACACTTTTATATATTTCAATAAATTTTTTTACAATTTTAATTTTTTAACCAATATTGTAATAACGTTTAACATTTGCCTTCTTTTCAACCCTACTAAATAGCTGAATTTTTTTCACACCAATTAATTACGAGGAGTACTAGTACAATGAAAAACAAATGCAACACAGCTACAGCGGGTTGACTATTTCCCATTGGTAGCCATGAATGTGGCTGCTCAATTATCCCCTTACGTGGACAAATCTTAAATCACCATTTCATGTTTTCTAGAAATTGGCAAACGTATTGAGATACCGCATTGTATTTGGTACGAGAAAGAAACATAATGAAAAGGGTAAAAAACAGAATACAAGAGTAATAATTGAGAAATAGAATGAAAATAAAAATTATTTCGTTAAAAAAAAGAAATGTTTTAATTAAATTTGTTTGATAAGTAAAATAAAAAAATAATATTGAATAGAAAAAGGAGAAAATTAAATTAAAATTAATAGAATCGGGTAGAGAGTAGAGGTACAGTGAGAGAAGAGAAAAATTGACTGTTTTTTTTAGGTTGCCGAAAATTGACTATTCTAAATAAATAATTGTGAGTGAAAGTCAGATACTTAATAATTGTGAGTGAAAGTCAATTAGACTTTGCAAATTGCATACTCTAAAATTAATAGAAAGAGTAAATGTGAACAAGGCACGCATTTTTTTTTTTTTACGTAAGATCGGTGTCTTTTAAGTAGTACAATAGTAATATGTGTCTTTAAGCATATAACTCCATCTCTTTGGTTTCTCTATATCCATTTCCATGTCTCTAGCAATTTCGTCACCAAAATGGCTGACCAAATTGTGTTCAAGCACTCATCTCAATTCTATGTTGTGTTTTTTCCTTTTGCTTGATTTTCTTGCTGCTGTTTTGTGCCTTATCTATAGATTCCTTGATGAGGCTTCCCCTTGTTGTTGTTCTAACCGGGAAAGGCAGAAGAGGAGGAGGAATGTGACAGATGATGATGGTCAATCAGATAGCTTGTATGAGAGGAAAAACACTTTTAAGAGAAAGGGGTTCCTTCATTTTGGGAGAAAAAGGGAAGATTCCAACAGAAAACATGGTAGAGGAGCTGGTGGTGTAACCGTTGGTCTGATTGTGGCTGTGAATCTTGCCTTTCATGGGGTCAATGATGGAAGTGACTATAATAAGCTTCATTTTTGTTGAGAAGGAACCTTTCTTGGGTAGGGTAGGTAGCTCTACTAGTTTGATTACTATTATATCAAAACTAGATACTATTTTATAGGTTCTTTCAGTATGAATTGTAGTTTCACGTTAATAATATGTTTAATTAAGAGTTTTTTTTTAAATAAAATCTATTTGACAAAAATAGAATTAAGATAATTTTTAACTCAATTTAAAAACATTCTTCTATTCACTCTAAAAAAAATTGTGAATTTGGATTTTAGTTTAAAAAAAATACACTTTTCCTACATTTGACAATTATCATTCTGAATGTCATCATTAGAATTGTCACGACAAACACCATTATCACTAATAGTGACACCATCATCACCAGCATTGCTTTGTCGCTATGAGCATCTACATTAACCACCTCTTATAGCCATTAACTCCAACACCACTAGTGTGATTATTGTTGTTGTCGCTACCACAATTTACACTATCACTATCATTGACACTATTATTACTACTAATATTATTGTCACTATCATCATTATCACCATTGTTGTCATCACCAACCGTAACTACTAGAATCACCACCACAGACATCGCTATTGCCAATAATGATATTGACATTATCATTCCTGTCATCACAAAAAAAAAAAAAACACAACCTTAATTGAAAACTTTCAAAATGAGTTTATTTTGAATTAAAAATTAGAAAAAAATTACAACAAAATTTTAATAACTTGTTTGTAAAATATTTGAAACTAAAACTAAAAATTGATTGTTGTTTTCAAAATCTTGGAAACCTACAACTAAAAACCACACCAAACGGAACTTAAAGTTTTCATTAAATGTGAACCCAATTTCCGATATGAAATTCCAATTTTAATCAGAGAACTACCAAAAATACCTACAAGACAATATCAAAGTTTTGTCCTACCATTACTTGATGATCCTTTTCATGGTTCTATGCTTTTTCTATGTGACTGATTTTGGTTGTTAATTGGTGTTTGACAGCCGCTGGTGAGAATTTCAGGGAAAACCCTTATGAGAATGTCATATTCTTCATTCTTGCATGGATTTCTCAGATCTTCCTCATTTTGGACAAGGACTATGTTCCCATATTTTTCTGGAAAAGTGAATCAAAAGTACAGATTGATTGCCATTGACCTGCTGGGATTTGGCAAGAGTCCAAAGCCAAGAGATTGCTCGTACACTATGGACGATCATGTTGGGGTTAAGTAGTTTTCATTTGGTTGCACACTCCATGGGTTGCCTAATTGCATTGGCCTTGGCTGCAAAGTACCCCACGTGTGTAAAATCAATCACCCTTGCTGCTCCTGTAAGTACACTTTAGACCAAACTGAATACTTTTCTTTATGAGGTTTGAGAATTGAACTGCTCAAAACCAAATTAACAATTTTTGTGCTAGATATTTGATGCCAATTAACCTTGGAAATTGTAATCAATGGCACCTGCATTGTGCAGTCAAAATAAGTGTTTTACTTGTTGAGAAATACTAACATGCACTGTTCACAAAAAATAAAATTCTAACATGTACTTTCAGAAGATTGGTTAAGAAATTTTTAAAAAAAAAATATTAATCCATTCTTACTATACTTTTTAATGCGAAGTTGGATCCTTTGTGGTTGTGATGTCTCACCAGCAAAGATATATCTTTGTTGGAAATGCAAAACAACCATAGAAGATCTAAGTATTTTTAAGGCACTCCAACATGATTTCTCATAAAAACTTTTTTGTTGTTGTTAATTCCTTAGCCGAATATGTGACATTAGTTGGCAAGATCTTAGTTTTTAATATTTGTATAGTAATGTCTCTTGAATTTTTCCATCTCCAAGTGATTTGGTGGCAGCCATACACTTCTTTTGAGGGAAATGATGCTTGTCTAAATGCACTATCAATGCTTGATGGGAAGAAACTGTGGTCCCCATTGTCATTTGGTTATTCATTTGTCATGGTAACACACTTGGGTCGCACTGCTTGCCTTGTCTATTGCAGAAATCACAGGATATGGATATGGGAGAGCATCCTAAAATTCATTACTCGCAGGAGGTAATAAACATTTAAATTATGACTATAATGCAAAGATACTACACGTATGTAGACGTATTTTTTTTTTCTTAAATACTTTTATTTAATTATAATTAAAACCCTTTTTTAGAAATTTGTTAGTCTCTTTTTATAAGATCATTTTTTTAATTATTAGATATATTAATTATTTTTTCTCTTAAACACTTTTATTTAAATATTCTCTCTCCAAAAATTAATAAACAACAATTAAGTGGATGCAGAAATAAGAAAGTGATAATTTTGGACTATTAGTATAAATAATTAATATATTCAATGCAATTATCTAAATTAATCATTTTTCTTAAGGAAGGTGACTTAATTAAGAGAGTTTTATAATTAAAAAATGAGGAAGTATTCCTTAGTACACATAAAGATGATATTGACATGCATGCATGCCTTTCTTTATCTTTCTCAGGGATCTTCATTTCTTGACCATAGACTTAACCAGGCACACTCATCATTCAGCTTGGAGTACCATGCATAATGTGATATGTGGAGTGGCAAAATTTGTGGATAGTTATGTAATGATTTTGACCAAAGTTGGAGTCAGAATAAATGTGATTCAAGGTGATAAAGACAATGCTGTCTCAATGGAGTGTTGTAGTAAGTTAAAATTGAAGGCTCCTAATGCTGAAATCAGCATCATTCCAAATTAATGCAAACCATGGCACTGTACTATTTGGCAGAAAGAAGGAATTTGCATATAGTTTGGAGCATATATGGGAATCTTGCTGTTCATATGAAGTGAATTTTAGTGGTGAAACATGGGGATTTCTTTTAGGGGTAACTGGTCAGATATGAAATAGTAGTCCTTTGCATTAATTAGAGATAAGCTTAGAATTAATGGGATGAAGAAATGGTATTATTTATAGTAGATGTTGTTTGAGAAAAGTTTGAAGTCCCCTCCTTGATCCTCTCTATCAGAAATAAAATAAAAAAAATCCAGCATAGCCTACTAATGCCAAAATGTTTACACTCAAGACATTTGATATTTTTCTTGCAAAATTCATGAAATTATTCCTGCTCAATAGTAAAGAGTGTCACAATCTAATTCTGTTTGGGTACCAAAAGAAAGAAAGAAAAGAAAAAAATATATAATACTTGAAAACCAAAAAAGAAAAAAAGGAAAAAAAGAAGAAAAATATAATAGTTAATCTATATATATATATATATATATATATAAAGAAGAGAGAAAAAAAGAGACAATAGAGAAAGAAAAAAAAAAAGAGCGGGAAGGCTCATTAGATTAGAGGCAACAACAAATAAAAGCACTAATGAAGGGCACAAAAAAAAATTCTACATAGAGAAGGCACGGATCCTAAAGCATGAGAATTGACCATTCTGGTAGCAACGCTTGGCACTGTCATGGGGTCTCTAAGGTGACCCCTCTTCCTTTCCTCTCATTTTCTCTCTCTCTCTCTTTCTCTCCATTTCTCTCTCCCTTCTCTCATTCGCTTATTCTTTCTCCTCTTCTCCATTTTCATTTGTTTCTTTCTTGGTTTGTTTGTGCTGTTTGTGTAGTTTCCTCTTTTTTCCTTAGTTTTATTTTTGTTGTTGATTTGTTGTGGTCTTTTTTCTTGTTTTGCGTTTTTTGTCATCTTCTTCCTCATGGTTTTCATTTTTTAAGCTTTGTCATTGCGCAACCACCACGCCGCCACTGTGCCGACCTCATCACGGCGGCCACCGCGCTACCAGGCCCTATGTTGGTGGCGTTCGAAGGCCCGACCACCCTTTGTGGTGGTGCCCCTCCTTCTCACGTGTTTGGCTGCCATGGCTGTTGTGCCCAACGGCTAAACGCGGGTTGGGTCGGGTCGCTTTGACCTGGTTCCAACCTTAACCTAAAAAAAAAAGAAACTTCATTTTACTATTTGATCCCACTATTTTAATAAATACAACCCCTAAAATTTTGGGCCTGACCCATTTAGAAACCAATTAAATAATGCTATTTCCAGCTCCCATTTTAATAAATCCACCCCCTAAACAGTTGGGCCCGGCTCATTTGAAACAAAATGATTGTTTCTAGTTGCACCATCTTCATTGACACCCACACCCCCTTTACCTTTTGAACCTGACTCATTTTGAAACAAAATATATTTACTGTCTACACCCATGTTGTTCATATCTGCATCCCTCAGTTGTTAGGTCTGACTCTTTCTAAAACAAAACACGTAATGCTATTATATGTTAAAATAAAAAAATGACATTTGCATGAACAAAAAAATAGTTAAAAATTATATGTTAAAATAAAATAAAAACTTTAATATTAATTTATCTACATCTCAATCTTTACACCCTTTTAACTTCAAACTCTTTTTCTTATCTTTTTTTTCTCTGCTGTGTTTGTTCAAGTTCTACCCTTCAGTATCTTTCTCACACCCTTCACCCCTTTCAAACAATTGTGGTTGTAGCAATAATGACAGTGAATGCGACGATAATAATGATGGTGGTGGTGACAACAACAATTAAAATAGTGGTGCTATTGATGGTGAGTGACAATATAGTGGTTGTGGTGAAAGTGACAATAATAGTGGTAGTGATGTCGATTATGGTTGTGCTCACAAGGATAATTTACTAATGGTGGTGAAGACAATAGCGATAGTGATAAGTAATTTTTCACAATAGGAATTTACAAAAGTTTGATAGTGTTAAGTGTATCACATTATTAAATGTACCAATTTTAAATTTAATTAGAAGCTTTATTTTAATATTTAAACATTTATTTTAATATTTAATTTGAGACTTATATATTTTTTCATTCTTGCATATATATCATTTTTTGTTTTAGTCCCTATAAATTATATTTATTTTTATTTTAGTTCTTGTAAATTAATAATAACATGACACTCTATATTAATGTGAGAGGATGAAGTCATCAAGTACCATTTGTCACATCAACATTTTAATAATGAAAATTGATTTCAAAGATTAAAAACATTTCAAATATATTTTGTAAGACTATAGAAGTTATTTTCTTTGTTTCTAATTATAAGATTCTTCTAAAAAAAATTATTTATCTCTTTTTATAAGACTTTTTCTAATTTTTAGAAGTATTTATTATTTTTTTCTTACACACCCTTATTTAAGTATTCACTTTTTAAACATTAATAAAAAAAAAGTAGGTGGATAGAGAGAGAATGAATGAATAATTTTGAAATGACAGTATAAATAGTTTTTATACTTGACAAATTTAATATGATAACTATTTTTCTGTGAATTTATTGAAAAAGTCTTATAATTAAAACAAAAAAGTATAAAATCGGTTCAATAATAAAAAAGAAGGAAGAGAGAGAAAAATCACGTATTCAACTAATATTTACCAATCGAAAATAAAATTTATAGGGACTAAAACATTTTTTCCCAAACAAAAAAATAATATTAAATTGTAAAAACAAAAAATATATCTATTCCTATTTTTAATCGGCAAATCCTAAGAGATTGTGGTTGGTGAGTTGGTGTGTTGTTGTGCAGAAATAGAATACCGGAAACTTTCCAGTTTCCAGAAATAGTTGGTTGGTAACTTGGTATGTAAAGCGGGTTAAAAGCAAAACCACGTGCATCGCTAACTGGAAAGCTCCAACGAAAACAGCGTGCGTGCTTTAATAGTCGTTTGTACTTTGTAGTACATTGTAAGACCTAATTTAAAACGAGTGAGAACTTATTAAATATATGACATTTAATATTAAGAGAGAAAAGTATATGCATTATGGAAAATTTACTCAATAGCAAACAATTATATATATATATTACAAAAATATCATCATATATAATAAATTTATTAAATTTTATTATAATTATCTTAAAAATTATATGAAATTAAAATTTTAATTAATTAATAATGTATATTCATTAAACTCTAATATTAATTAATTATTTTAATAATAATAATTTGATAATTTATTGTAAAAACTAGTCTATAATACCATAGTTATAAAACTCGGTTTGGCTCAGCCGGTTGGATCGATCCAATCGAGACCCGGTGACATAATAGGGATAGTTTCATTATTGGATCGTTTAAGCATGTGACCCAAGATGACCGATCAAACCCGACCGATTTTGAGAAAACCCAAGGACCAGACCAGACCACCTCCACATTGCAAGGGAAGTCGTTGCACCGACCTCGTCGTCGATAACACGAACAAAGATGTTGAATTTCAGTGATATTGTAAAGCGATGATGATCGAAGAGGAATAGGAAAAGGGTAGCAGACTAGTAGGAAGTGAGAAAATGAGGCTCAATAGGAAGAAGAGGAAGAGGGTAGCACATTAGCATGAAGCGAGAAAATGAGACTTAACAGGAATATAAGGTTAGATATATTGGGGATTAGGGTTTTTGGTTATTCTAAAGTGCAAGCTTCTATTTGAGTTTAATCTGGCTATATCCACATATTGAACTTGTGTTTTAATTTAGGTAGTTGTTATTTACACTCTTTTTTATTACTAATACACTTTAATTGTTATCAACTTTAATATTTCAATTGTTATTTTGAATTTTTGAGTGAAATTATGGATAGATTTTTCTTAATCAAATAATGTTAGTTATATACTTATATATAATATAATTTTGAATTTTTTTAATATAGACCATGTCAAACTAGATCAATTACTGACCCATCAGTTAGATCACTGACTCACTATCTCAATCAGTTCGATAATCAGATCAAATTTTATAACATTGTATAATACTTTTTAAAATATAATTTAATTTTGTTCCATTCAAATATGTAGAAGAAGTATATCGAACCTTTTTGATGTACAAGTAATACGGTTGTTAGTATTCATAAAATCATAATTTTTTTCTTTTAAAAATAGAGAAATATTTAAGATACATTCTGTAAGATATTTTAGTTAATTTTTAATTTTTTTATTAGTTGAACAATTCTTATGATTATTTGGTAAACAAGTTATTTTAATAATTTCTTAGTAACGCTAGCATTTGTTGAAATATTACTTTGATTATGTTTGATAAAACTAGCTAAAAAAACAACTTATTAAATTATAAGTATTTGGTAAAATTAACCGTTAAAGTAACTAAAAAGTGTAAAATGAATGAAAAAATAATAAGACTGTGATTTATTTAAAAAGGGTAAGCAAAAAATTTGATAAAAATATTAAGAATAAAAAGGGAACAAAAATATAAAAAAATAGAAGTTAATATTTTAAAAAATTGATACTTCAATTAAGGTTTCAAAAAATGGCTTGAAACTACTAATAAGATATTGAAAAAAACTTATTTATCGAACAACTAACTGAGTTTTTCAACTAGTAAAAAAACTAGAAACTATATGAAAGGCTTTATCGAATATAGCCTTCAAGATTTTTAAAATGCTATCTTTTAGCTTCTAATTTTTTTTAAAATTTTATTCTCTTTTTATCCTTAATATATTTATCAATTTTTCTGTTTACCTTTTTTTAAATAAATCACGATTTTATCATTTTTAAGTCATTTTAAACTTTTCATCTACTTCAACAATTAGTTTTACCACATACTTATAATTTAATAAGTTAGCTTTTCAGATTCCAGCAATCAGTTTTTAATTAACTTTTAATCAATTTTACCAAACATAACCTTCATCTCATAATCCCAAATTAGTAAAAATGAAAATAATGTTCAAATGAAAAAAAAAGACAAAAACATTAATTTTCTTTATTTTTCTCCTTAATGATATGCTCTAGAAAACATTAAATTGCTAGAAAATTCACCTTGATTATGAGAGTATCTTTAATAGGAGTTTTTGAACTCAAAAACTCTTTTTATCATATCTACTACTATTTTATACTCAAGAGTTATCAATGTTTTGGAGATTAGATTTTTCGAAAAGAATTATAAAGAATTTCAATTTTATAAAAAATATTAGTTTTTAATATCGAAAGAAAATAGAGATTCTATTTTTTATAAAGTAAAATCCAAAACCTCAAATTAGATTTTATTATTAAAATAAAAATGATAAAAATTCTTGTATTTTACATAATATCATGAAATCCACAAAAATTAATCAAAAATCCAAAAACATTCTTCCTATAAAGATGGTCTGAACCATCGCCTTGCTTATGTCATTCCTTCAACAACATTGCCATTTGCATTGCACGAGTTTGTATGTACTTTGTAAAGTTGTCAATCCAATTTCATTTAATTTAAAATATTCACGCGAACACTATATTTTTATAAATATTGTTTTAAATTTTAAAAAATTTAAAATATACTGATAATATGATATGATAAATTATTAATTTTATAATAATTATTTAAAAAATTATATTTTAATTTTTTTTAACTAATTAGTAATGTAAATATATATATATATATATAAACATCCATTTAAAATTTCATATATGTTTTTTAAAAAATTAAACTCTATTTTAAATAATAATACTTTTATATTAATCACTCGTGTAGTATTTGTTAAAAATTAATTTTACTAGTAATCAAATTTAAATAATACTTAATCAATTCAATCTTATATTAATATATTTTTTATTTATGTCTAATCACTTTAACATATACATATAATTTCATTCACAAATATACTGATTTCCTAGTTATCACTTCACTCGTTTTCCAATAAATAAATCTAGTACGCCAACGTTTAAAAAATACTAGTACCAATTGAATTCAAAGGTTTCTAAATAAAAAAAATTGAATTCAAAGGTCAAACATGAAAAACAGAAACGAAATTGACTAACAAGAAAAATATATTGAAAAGAAATTTTTTTATTTATATTTTTTATCAATAAGATATAAAAAATAACATAAAATAAGTGAGATAATAAGAAATAGAATTTAATTTTAAATGACTTATGCACTACTAATCAATTTTAAATTATTTCAAACACATTTTTAAAATAATTATTATAAAAATTATCAATTTATTATATACAACAACCTATAATTAAATAATAATATAAAGAACATTATTTCTCTATATTTAAATCAAATCAAATTCTATAAATTTTAT
>PYAF01004598.1:1330669-1353598 GCA_007407185.1 Glycine tomentella
AAATCAAATCAAATTCTATAAATTTTATATAAATTGTTATATATTGAAAACAGTAACAAAAAAATTATAATATTTATGTATTTTATTTAACTAATTAAGATAGATTTTCTTGATACATAAATTATTATATGAATATAATATTTTTTTGAAAATTAAATAAAATAGCCTAAATGATTGATATCATGACCTAAAAAAAATATGTTTATATGAGTGAAAATGATTTGTTTAATAAAAAAATTATGTTTAATTTTCATATTATATAAAATTTTCTTAGACTAAAATTAATTACATATCAGGAGTGAAAATATTTTTTTATTGAATAATAAAATTAATTTTTAATCCAATAAATTAAAAGACACGTACCTTTTTTTATAAAAAAACATGAAATTGATTTATAAAAAAAAACATGAAATTGACTTAGTACCAGATTTCTGTGTCTAAGTAAGAGAGAGAGGGGTTGGTAGTTGTTGCACCAGATCCCTCGTCAGTCACAACCATTCATTCCTTAAGAACCAAAGTCCACCACTTCACTCTCTTTACCTACCAATACGGCAATACCCTTTCTCTTACATTTTCCCTTTTTTAATTCCCCAGTTCCTTTCTTATTTAATTTAAAAGTTCCTCACTTTTCCCTTCACACAATCATTTTTCTTTTCACTCAAATCATGGATTTCTTGCAAGCACAACAAAATCAGATACTTGTGGGTGTGGCCGTGGCCGTTGTAGCCGTTGGGCTTGGTGCTGTCTATCTCTATTCATCCAAGAAGAGCAAAGGTTTCACCTTTTTCAACTTTATGTTATGCCCATTTGAAATTCTATGCTTTTACTTTGATTTATGCATAAGGGTCTTCTTTTTCGTAGTTCTACATGTAAGAGAAGATCCCACATGTTTTTTCTTTTGTCTGTTTTTTTTCTTTTTCTTTTATGAGAATTCGATGTAAACGAGGTAGTTTTATTTTTCCAAAAGATGTTTTTTTTTTAATCTCAGTTTTGTTCATAAAATTTGACTTTGCTAATGACATGAAGGGCAGCCTTTATATGTTAAGAAAGTTCAATAGTGTGCCTACCAGCACTCCTTCAGTTTGTGTATTACTGCATGGAGAGTGCTCATTGTATTTGTGTAGATAGTTCTGTTTCGTTTTCATTGGAATGGATCTGATATGTGATATGAACTATTCCTGGGCTTAGTTTCTGTTCATGCACTTTGTTGTTGAATATTTTTCCTTACTCTTTGAGTGTTGGCTGTTTGTGTTTCTGATTAATTAGTATCTCATCCATGCAATTTTGTGGGACTTTGCCTCCTGTTGGTCACTTATTCAGGCTGAATTTTTATATCAAAAGTATGTTTGATGAGTGTTGGGTTTTTAATCTATTCTTTGATTGTAATGCTTTCCCACATGAGATATTAACATTTTGGAATCATCTGGAAACTTTTCAGTTTCTTACTTGTTATTAGACAACCTTGCTCTGTCCAGTTGTTTATGTTTATTACTTGCTGGTTGCTCTTCTCTTGATTCTATATTTCTGTTCCACATCTAGAGTTTCTGTTTGGTCGGATTTTGTGTTTCCTTTGAGTGTCTTAGGGGTTGTTCAGAAGAATTGCAGGTCAGGACTCAGGAGGCCATCACTAATTACTGTTAATGTGTGACCATGCTATATGTTATTGAGTTGGCAGTGGTATTTTCTGGCTCATTTATGAGCTACTTCATGTGGTAATACTAAAAACATTGTCATTTTCCTTTTCACAAAGTGCATTAGCTTTTGACAATAGATTTTCACATTACATGGAATCTTGTTTACACTAGAGAGTGAAAGACCTTAATTACATATTTGATTATGAAATAAGGTATGGTGAAGCTTGATGTCAGAATGAGATAATGTAAAACTCAATGCACACAACCTTTGGTGTTCATTTCATGTTAAATTTGGTTATTGTATATACTTAAAGTTTTCAGTCATTTCTTCTGTGTGCTTATAGGTTGCTTGGACCCAGAGAACTTTAAGGCGTTCAAACTCGTTAAGCGTGCACAGCTGAGCCATAATGTTGCAAAGTTCACATTTGCACTCCCAACACCTACATCTGTTTTGGGTCTTCCAATTGGGCAACACATAAGTTGCAGGTTCAATTGCCTGATATTTTGCTTGTGTTTATTATCGTTGTCAATGTAATCAGTTCATCATATTTTGTGTGTTTAATTTAGTATCTGCAAAAAAATTTCTCTTCATGCTGGCTGAGAATAGCTATTGTGACCGCTCAATTATAGTGATAACTAATAAGTATAATAGGAATTATTCCCATTTTTTAGTTTCTTTATCAATGTTTTGTCGTCACATTGTGAATAAACAACTTCTCAAACAGGGGTAAAGATGCTCAAGGTGAAGAGGTTATCAAACCATATACCCCTACTACTTTAGATTCCGATGTTGGACATTTTGAACTAGTTATTAAGGTATATTCAAATCCATTGACTTCACCCTTATGTTTTTTCTATGCATTATGTTTTTTCTAACTTATGTGCATTATGTTTTGTCTTCTCCCTTGATTATTTGGTTTTCTGTCTAAAATATGCATTCATTAGATGTATCCACAAGGAAGGATGTCACACCATTTCCGTGAGATGCGTGTTGGTGACTACCTTTCCGTGAAAGGACCCAAGGTAAATGTTTCTTCTACACATCTGTACACAAAATTTTCAAGGTTTCCCATTTTCTTAATATTTGGTTGTGAAGTTGATGATTTATTCTTGTACACATACAAGTCTTGTGCCCAAGGGTGTTCACAGTTATATGCATTTCTGTATTCAGAATGTCTGATACCAAATGAATGACTTGCTATTTAGATAATTGGGCTTTAACATAATTGCTTCCAGGGACGTTTCAAGTATCAACCTGGCGAGGTTAGGGCATTTGGGATGCTTGCTGGAGGGTCTGGAATCACCCCAATGTTCCAAGTATGTCATTAAGGACATGCGGTTCTTTTGTTCATCATTAAGAGGAAGTTTCTTTCATGGAATTCTGTGTTACTAATTTGTTTGCTTCTTGTCGCTGAAGGTTGCTAGAGCTATATTAGAAAACCCTAATGACAGGACCAAAGTACATCTTATCTATGCCAATGTTACATATGAGGACATTCTTTTGAAGGTAATTAACATTTATCTTTTCACTTTCTTCACTTAATTTGAGAATTTTTGTACCTTACTCTTGATTTGGATTAATCCATTGCTTCGTTCATTAAGATATTTGGATAGGAATCAGTGAAGACAAACTTCTATTGCTGTCACTCTTTTCTGCGTAAATCTTTGAAAACAAAGAATTAAATAAAAACACGGTGACATTTTTATAATTTAAAGTGAAAAAAATCTTTGAAAACAAAGATTAAAATGAAAACAAGGTGACATTTTTATAATTTAAAGTGAAAATAAGAAATGAAATCAAAAAACATTTTCTCATAGTAAACAAACCGATTTTGTAAGTGTCTTAAAATTGCTAAGTGCTAAGCGCCAACAGTATAGAAATATATTCTTAAGAATTTTATAGTGTAAAAGAATTGAAGAACTGTTTCCCTGCAGAGGAAATATTTACTTTTAATTTCCTTAATTGTTATCCTTGGTTCATTTCCTTATGTCAATGCTATCATTGAGTAAGTTTGTATCACGAATTCCTCTCGCTGGCCAATCCCTGCATATTGAAACTTGTCATTAATTAAAGTCCACTTATTTGTATGTTCAGGAAGAGCTTGACGGTCTTGCATCTAACTATCCAGATCGATTCAAAATATACTATGTGTTAAATCAGGTTAGTTTACATGGCATGTGGAACTATAATTTTCTTGTCTATTACATTTGTTGCTTGTGCTTTGTTTTTTGAGGGGTCGTGTCATTAAATAACAAAGTGCTAGCAAGATTCAACAAATGTAAGTTATTCAATATTTTGTTTATAGATTCATCTAGAAAGTTTACAGTCATTAGCACGGACAAAACTTCATTGGACTTGTGGAAAAACTAGTGGAACTTGACCATGATGTTTATCTACTTTTCTTCTTCCATAACCCTAAACCTATAATTCTTTACTGCTATATGACTTATGACCATTTTTTTTATGTCGTCACGCCCTTGAATTCATAATCTCTCTAGCCTCCTGAGGTATGGGATGGTGGTGAAGGATTTGTGTCAAAGGAGATGATTCAAACCCATTGCCCTGCTCCAGCACAAGATATTAAGGTAATTGTTTCATTATTTAACCCATTACTCCAAAATTATGATATTTTCTTTTGCTAATCATTGCGTAAAAGGAAGATAAATGATTAGACGTGTTTCTTGTGGATTTTCAGATATTGAGATGTGGCCCACCACCTATGAACAAGGCCATGGCTGCACACCTTGAAGCCCTTGGATATGCTGCTGAGATGCAGTTCCAGTTCTGATTCTCTTCATTGGGGTTGCTTAACATTGCATGCATTTCATGGCCTTGGCCATTGAAAACATATAGCAACTTTTTGTTTCTTTTTTTCCTGGCTATGAATCTGTGAAACATTGGACTAACAGTGTATTCAGTTTCACAAGGCTCTTCAGAGTTGAGGCCTGAATAATTGCTTCTTGTATGAAATGAGATGGATACCTTGACCATGTGCTAGAGTTGCAAACTATGAATTAGACTTGTTAGTATTGACTACAAATGTCATCACTTTGGCATATTTTTCAAACAGATGCAAAGGTCTTGCGTTAAGAACTTAAAATCAATCTTCAATTTTCAGATGAGGTAGAAGGTACTATTTTATTTGATGGGAATGGATCATAACAGGGTTATAGGGTGCATTCAGTTTGCATCTTGTTGGTACGCATACTGTTTGAATCGTAGTGTTTTTAGGAGTCATTCTTTAAGGAGAGTATTGTTTTTAAAAAAATTTCTTAACCTCTTTTGTCTTTCAACCTATCATTTTCAATATTTTTAGTTCTAAATTGAATTTAATTTTTTAAAAAGAAATAATCAATAGTTAAAAATAACATTGTCACAATATGGATTGTTTATCATAAATTTAAAATATAATTTATATGTTGAAAAATTATTTATTACAATTTATCATATTTAAAAGTTTTTATTTATCTTATATTTTAGTTATATAAAATAAATATTTATTTTGTTCCTCATACTAGCTAAAATACTAGTTTGTAACTTGATTTCAAAATAGATTGAATTTAGCATAAGAGACTAGTCTTAATCCTTGAACAAGATTGATTAGGAGAATATTTTTTACCACTACCATTATCCTCATTGTAATATTTTTTTTCACAATGATTGTACTAAAGTTAGAACCTATGATCTCACCATACTATCCAAATGCTTTATCATTAGACCGACCCTAGGAGTTATTATCCATTGTGATTAATTATTGTCGATACCAGTTATCATTTTTATTATCATAGCCACAAATTTCACTATTATCATTGTTGTCACCTTTATTAATATTTTAACATTACAATATTAATATTTACCACAATTCTATCATTTTCTTCTATTGTTATCACTATTACTTTGTGCAGCCTTCATTCATTGTCATTTTCATCAAGTGAGCTTGAATTAGAAAGTAGAGAATGAATTTTTTTTGGTTACTTTTTTAATCATATTTCTTAATATACTTAAAAGATCTCACTACAGTTTCATTCAAACCACTGTAACGTTGACAGAGTGGTTTAGACTTTAGATTTCAGAATTGACATTTAATTTTGAAAACTTAAAATCATATTAATTTGAAACTACATTATTATAAACTGAAGATTGGTTTTAATTTTTAAATAAAAGAATTGATTTTCATCTTTTAAACTCACAATTTGAAACGATATTGTAAACTGAAAATCGATAATTGATTTTTTTCGTAGATGAAAGTTGGTAGTTTATTGACTCTATCTTAAATCAATTATCAACTCACGTAAATTGTTTTTTTTTTTTTTTTAACAGTCCCTTACCTAAATTGTTAATTTGATTATAGATAGTTATTTTTTTCACTTTTTTTATTCGGATTTAGTGATTTTCAAGCTAGCATTAAATTGTATGAGGGTTTTTTTTTGTCCTGATCATATACGTTCGCAGTGCGTAGCTTAATGACTTAAGGAAAAATTTTGTATGTAATGAGATCTCAACACATTTTTTTATTAAATAGATCATTTTTATTTATATGAATATAACAAAATTTTACATAATTGCGTCAAACTTTGAGTTAATTGAAATAGTTTATGAATTCAATTCAATTTTAAAATAATAGTATTTTTTAAATTGGGAATGGGAATGGTTAACAATGCCGATAAGATAAAGAATTAATCGTTACCTTCCCCAGGTAATGTTATCCTTAGTTCCTTACACGCCACGGTCTAGTTAAACTAATTAAACTCCTAAACCAATATTAGCACATAATGTTGAGATTTAGTAATACTCTATTTGATCTATTTTGTTTGCAATTTTAGTATAAAAAAATATTATATCATTTTAATTATCATTAATTTGCTATATATTAATAAATCCTTAATAATTTTTTCCTATAAATATTTAATGTGAAGCGAAAAGAAAAATATTGATTAAATTTCTAACAGACAAAGAAGTATATTAATAAATTGTATAATAATTTTTAACAAATTTAAATATTAATTATTTTCCTTAATTTATGTGAAAATCCTTAAATATATATATAGGATGAGAAACTAATATTTTCTAATCAAATCGAGAAATTTAGCTTGATTAAACATGACATGTGAGTTGTTATTTGATTATTACGAAATAGAAAAAGTATTTTTCTAATCACAAAATGTCTCATTCTAAAATCTAGTGGAACGCTTAAGCCGAGTAGAACGCTTCCACAGTTAGCCCCTATTCCCACGCTTATATCATATCACATATCTCTCTCACACACAATATACAAAGAGAAACTCCATAGAAAAGTCTTCTCCTCTGTCACCAGCAACTCAAACAACAACCATTGATCATGGACCCTCATATTCTTTTCATGTGATTGTGTCTGTTTCAACTTTGAAACAACAAAGTTACTTAACCAGGTTGGTTCCAAGTACTGTGTTGATTGCTTGGAATGCTGTTGTTACAATAAAAATAATATAAATATATGATGGTTGAGAGAACCGTGTCTGCTGGCTCCACCATCAAGGTTGTTTCCAAGAAGTCCTTGTGTGGATTCTTCACAATGACAACGTTGTTGTTCATGTTATCATGGTTGTTCGTTCTTCGTTCCACTCGCTCCGAGGCTTCGCCTAACTCAAATCTTTTCTCTTCCTTCAACATCTCAGATTTTGATCATTCAGTGCAGCAGCAAAAAAACATGGAAGAAGAAGTTGAACCCCCTAATTTTGGCAGTAGAGCAATACTCGTAAACAGTATAGAGGCAACAACAACACATGATGAGAAACAACAACAACAACAACAACAACAAGGTGTGAAATGCAAAGCACATGACAAGGCTGTTCTAAGAGTTTTCATGTATGATTTGCCTCCTGAGTTTCATTTTGGACTATTGGATTGGAAGCCTGAAGAGAATGTTAACAGTGTTTGGCCTGATATCAAAACCAAAGCACCCCATTACCCTGGAGGGTTGAATTTGCAGCATAGTATAGAGTATTGGCTCACTTTGGATCTTCTTGCTTCAGAACTACCTGAAGCTGAAGCACAATCTAATGCAAGGAGTGTGATCAGAGTTAGAAACTCTAGTGAATCTGATGTGGTATTTGTGCCATTCTTTTCCTCTCTTTGTTATAACCGGTTCTCCAAAACTAATCCACATGAGAAGAGGAGCATGAACAAGGTGCTGCAAGAAAAATTGGTGAAGTATGTGACGGAGCAAGAGGAATGGAAGAGGTCTGGGGGGAAGGATCATGTGATCATGGCTCACCATCCAAATAGTATGTTGGATGCAAGAATGAAGTTGTGGCCTGGCACTTTCATACTCTCAGATTTTGGGAGGTATCCTACAAACATAGCCAATGTTGGGAAAGATGTGATTGCACCTTACAAACATGTGGTTGGGTCCTATGATAATGATCAGTCCAGCTTCGATAGTCGTCCAACATTGCTGTACTTCCAAGGAGCTATATACAGAAAAGATGTATGTTTTGTCTCACTCTCTAATATCTTTTTTTTTTGTTGTTGAATTGAATCTTTTCTTTTTGTCTTTACATCATACTTTTGGTTGAGTAAGTTTAACACTCCAAGATGGAGTTCTTGCATTTTGGTTTGATGCAATAATAATATCCAGCACAACTAATTCTTTGTTTGGAAAAATGGTATTTTTTAGTTGGTCATCTTAGTTACATAATTATACACAAACATTAGATGTAGGCACCTTTAAGGAGAAAAAAAAGAGAGGCTAGAGTTGTCGTTTATTGGAAAACAAAAGCTTGTCTTGTAGACCGCATCATCTATCCTCTATATGTGGGATTTTATTCCAAAATTAAATAAAAAATGCTGCTAACTTGACTTATTTAGGTTGCATCACTACGAATTTCTGTTCTAAACTACTCCTGAGGTTGCATCACTTGCACTGTTGCACATGGGTTAAATTACTCAACTTATTCTTGTTTTCTAAATAAAATCAATACCTCACAGATGCAGAGAGAAGTAATGAAACAAGCTCATATTTTCAGCTTATGCTGAGGACCATAGGTCCTTTTTTGAAATTTCAGACCTATAAGTTGTTGTGTCATCATATGCCTAATAAAGTTTACTTAGTGATTTATAGATGCAGTTGCAGTTAGGTTTCTGTTCTAAACTGCTCCTCAGGTTGCATCACATACACAAGGACTAAAATATTCTTAATTTTTTTTTTCATATAAAACAAAATCAATATCTCATAGCTTCTGAAAAAAAGTAATGGAACGAGTTCAAATGTTCAGCTTATGCTGAGGACCATAAGTTCTCTTTTGAAATTTCAGACCTACAAGTTGTTGTG
The DNA here is from genome assembly GCA_007407185.1 of Glycine tomentella. NCBI lineage: Eukaryota > Viridiplantae > Streptophyta > Magnoliopsida > Fabales > Fabaceae > Glycine > Glycine tomentella. Next base: position 1,339,614 of record PYAF01004598.1, read on the forward strand.
TGATCATATGCCTAATAATGTTTACTTGTTTACTTGGTGAACATTCATTTATGGATGCAGTTGGTGTCAGCTCATGTTAAATGTATACCGTGCTTGTAGTTGTAGCCACATTTGCACATGTTGTTCCTCAAAAGGTTGGCACCACATGTTATTGAGTATTGACCAACCACTTTCTAGTGGAAAACGTTTGATAGTATTTTTCATTTTAGGTTTTAGTTCATGAAATTATTTTTATGATTGCCATAATGTCCAAATGATCTGTCTTTGGTCCTTCCGCTACAAAAACACTTGGCATTCTCACTTTTGACATTACAAAGATGTTTATGGCAATAGCATATGGAGTCAAATAGGCGTTTTGGTAATTGGACATTAAAAGTTAAAACTAATTACAGACAATTAGTTTTTTAACAAGAGCTAAAAGTTAAAACTGATATATTTATAGGGAAAATGTATTTAACTCTATTTTGTAAAGGTCAAAATTTAGATGGTGCTATTAATGTTATTCTCCAATCAAAATTGAAGTTTATTTTGGTAATTCATCTTGATAATTCTTGTTATACAGATAACGAGGTGAAATTCCAATTCTGATGGTAGAACATCACCAAAAACACACGTAAAACATTGCATCTAATTTTGTCCTTCGCCAAATCAAAGTTTCATTTCCTAAACATATGAAATATTCCATGTATCTTACATTAATTTTTTAGTCATAAAACCAGTTGTGGTCTCAACTTGATCTTTTAATTTTCTTGTTCTCATACACAGGGAGGCCATGTTAGGCACGAGCTATACTACCTTCTTAAAGATGAAAAGGACGTGCATTTTTCATTTGGGAGTGTTCAAAAGGGTGGAGTGAGAAATGCAGGAGAAGGCATGCGTTCTTCCAAGTTCTGCCTCCACATAGCCGGCGACACCCCTTCATCGAACCGCCTTTTCGATGCCATTGCCAGCCACTGCGTCCCCGTTATCATTAGCGATGAAATCGAGCTTCCCTACGAGGATGTCCTTGACTACTCTCAGTTCTGTGTGTTTGTACGCACAAGAGATGCTCTCAAGAAGAGGTATCTTATAAACTTCATCAGGAGCATTGGGAAGGAAGAGTGGACAAGGATGTGGAACAGGTTGAAAGAGGTTGAGAGTTTCTTTGAGTTTCAGTTCCCATCTAAGGAGGGTGATGCTGTCCAAATGATTTGGAAGGCTGTTGCACGTAAGGTTCCTTTCATGAAGCTCAAGACTAATAGGTCTAGGAGGTTTCTGAGGTCTCTTTATGGGAATGAGATGGGGCACAAATCAATACCTGCACCAGACAATTTTTGGTGAATGCTTCATGGAGTTGTGCACCAAAGAGCCATTGGATATAATTGCAAAAGACAAAACTTAAATATACTACTTAGGTCTTGTTTTTCTGATCAGAATTCAAGTTTAATTTCGGTAATCTGAATAATCCTGAAATACATACCTTTACTATAAGGATAACCGAACTCAAACTTTAATTCTGACTAGAATATACAAACAAAACACCACCTAAATAACTGTATCGATCTTAAGTTTTGTCGTATCACAATCCATAAATACAAATGATTTTAGGTTTGGCCTATAGAAATGTCAGAACATGAACACCCCATAGATATATTTGTATTGTAGTGATTTTGATGCTGAGACTGTAAGGTAACGTTCATATCTGATAGGAAAGAGGCTTTAGGCAAATTTGGTTTCATTTGGGAGTGTACTTTGAAAGTGTCTTTTGCTGTTGATTTAATCAACCTTTTTTCTTTGGGGGTGTTTTGAAAGTGATATTACTTGACACGAACTGGCCATGTGTTATCAACTTTATAGTTTTCCTTTTTGGACTTTACAGATTCTATGATGTTTTCTTTTATCAGCTTAATTTCAGATGTCACACTCACACTACTATAATTGTGTTTTCCTCTAGAAAGACCATTTAGCATTTTGTTGTCATAGTATACATGGAAAGATTGATCAAAGCCAGAGAGTGTGAAGAAAAATAAATGTGTAAGAATCTTTTTTTCATCAAAACATTATTATAAACAAGTTTTTGGGTGCGCTAGCACATGGATGCCCCCATGAAAATGTCACTAAACACTCAAATGAAACTAAAATAGCAGTGTAAATCTTTTTATAATATCAGTACAATTAAATATGTTCACCAAAACAATATTTTAATCAAATACTAAAAAATATATAAGATAAAAATAAAAGGTGTGTAACTTTTAAAATAATGAAAATTTAAATATAATTATCGTTAATTTTAGGAGAGTTGATAGTAATTATTCGTATTAATTTTTGTGTTTAATTTGTTTATATTGATCATCTAAACTCTTTTTATACAAAATATTTAATAAGACCTTATTCTGTCTTATAATATTGATAAATAAATATTTAATTTATTGATTATTTCACATGAAGTTGTTTTAATTTAAAAAAAAAATATTGAGTACGAGAGTTTTTAGTACATAACTGTATTAAATAAATATACAAAGAATATATGTGGTTTGTAAAAATAAAATAGTTAAATTTTATTTAATGTCCGTCTAAAAATTGTTTGTAGTATTTGATATCATTGTGTGTTTTTCTTTTGGAGTTAAGATAATTATTTTTGCAATTCCTCAATGTAAGAATAAATTGTAAAACCCATGATAAATCTCAAGAAAAGACACGTTAGCGTCTTAGCGAGTCTAAGGAATGAGAATGGCGCTATCTTCATCTTCATCACCACCGTTGCTTCCCTTCGTTCTCCAACGGCACCGTTTAGTTAGCCTCAAACCCTATACTCCTTCTCCTTCTCCTTCTTCTCAGTCTCAGCACACCATCACCGCCGCTAAAGCTAAAGCTTCTTCTGTTACTCCGTTAGTGTACTCCACCAGACAAGGGTTTGACACCGTCAACATTGCCGAAGATGTCACCCAGGTACTCTACTACCTACTTCCCTTCACTTCACAATTAGGAGCACAAAATTTAATGAAAAAAAAAAAAACTGCAACCAGCTTCTACATTAGCTTATTCATAAGCTAATTTTAAACTATGGAGAAGCTGGTTGCATTTTTTTTTTCTTCTTCTAGAAGCGCTTTTGAACAAGTTTATCCAAATATTATAACTTCTAATCTTATTCCAAAAATACCCATATAATTAGATGATTTAAGTTATGGTTATATTTAAGGATATCTCTCACTAATAAACTTTGCAAGGGTACAAAAGAATTTAACAATTTTAATACATTTGAAAAGTGGTCATATGTTTCTTATAATTAGGACTCACCAAAAAGCTCTCTTTTTAATTTTGAACCATTTTACGAATTCGTCGTGCAGTTGATTGGAAATACGCCAATGGTGTACCTCAATAAAGTTACGGAAGATTGTGTGGCTAACATTGCTGCAAAACTTGAGTCTATGGAACCTTGCCGAAGTGTCAAGGACAGGTAGGTTATAGTTTTATTCATCAGAAAAAGATTAATGGTAACAATACTTGCATATTCATTTTGCTGAAATTTGAAACTTGTCAGGACTTGTTAAATTATCAATACGGAGTGGGATTTACATTATTTACATAATTTGGTGAGTATTAGTGCATTTCAGTTAACAGTAAAAAGTGTGTTGGAAAGAATGTGATAGATAGAATAAAAATGTATGATCCTAGACATTGCCAAAGGAGGTTAAAAATTATTACTCTTAGGAAAATACTGAGAGGTACATAACACTATAACAGTTTTTGTAAATACACCAGGATGAAATTTTATCTCTTAAAACACTGTTTCTCTCTTCACTCATAGATTCATCCCTCTCTTGATTGATTAAAAAGTTGTTTGCGACACTCATATGTAAGGTTATTTTTACCAACTAACAATGTTATTATTATTGTTATTTGTTTTATCATGCTTTAGTTTTGTTAAGGATGTAGTTTGATGTTCAGATAATCAGATGATTTAACATATATCATGTGTTGACATCTGTTATTGTTCAAAATGTCAGAATTGGCTATAGTATGTTATCTGATGCTGAGGAGATTGGAGCAATTTCTCCTGGGAAGGTACATTATGAATATTTTTTGCGTATAGATCCATCCAATCTCTGCTATTCCATCTATCTTTAAACTTATTGTATTGTAACCAACTGATTGGGTACAAGTGGTTAATATGGTAAAGTTAAGGTTGAATCGTTTGGATACTATCTGAGTTCGATCCTTGGCAGAAACAATTCTTGGTCAGACTTTACTTACCTCGCAGCCGAACTTCGGATTAGTTAGGGTCATTTTCCTCTCATGAACCAGAGGGTTAAAACAAAAAAAAACTTACTGTACTGTAATGTAATAGTTTGTACAAAATCAAGGTATTGAATCTCGGATTTTGTTTACATTACTGATCCTGTATTTGTGCAGACCATTTTGGTTGAACCAACAACTGGAAATACGGGACTTGGCATTGCTTTTGTTGCAGCAACAAAGGGGTACAAACTTATAGTCACGATGCCTGCTTCTGTTAATGTTGAGAGAAGAATCCTTTTACGTGCATTTGGTGCAGAGGTTATTTTGACTGATGCTGAGAAGGGGCTAAAAGGGGCAGTTGACAAAGCTGAAGAAATTGTTCGCAGCACAAACAATGCTTACATGTTTCGGCAGTTTGATAACATGACTAATACAAAGGTTAAGTCTTAATGCATCTCCTATAAGACTTTCACTTAATTAATCACTGTTTTGAGTTATTTAGGGCATCAATGAAAATAGAAACTACTAAATAAATTGAGTTACATGTTATTAAGATTTATATGCACAAATTACAGATCCACTTCGAAACTACAGGGCCAGAGATATGGGAAGATACCATGGGTAATGTTGATGTATTGGTAGCTGGGATTGGAACTGGTGGCACTGTTACTGGCACTGGACAGTATCTGAAAATGATGAACAAAAATATAAAGGTTTGATTATTCATTTGATATGAATTTAGTTGTTACTTCAAATTGAATGAGATACTTATTGGTCCTGTGGCACTAACTTCCACTGCTACGTATATCAGTTCCTGAATTCAAGTCCCATAATTTTCACTTCTTTAGTTTTAAAAGAAATTATATGCAATTGTTACTGAATTAGTGTGCTGACAGCATCCACATTATATTTCTCATATTTGAAATCTCTAGAGACCTGGCTCTGTGTCCTGTGTTAGAAAGGGAGAGGAAGAGGGTCGAGAGTGAAAAAAAAAAAAGGAGAAAGGATCCAGAACGAACACATAAAATATTAGTTTGACTATTCTAGCATACATTTGATTAAACTGGAAATTGTAGTCAACATTTTCCAGGAACACTTAAATTGTGTCATTTGTGACATGCTCAAGTTTATTAGGCTTATGATAGACAATTATAGGTGTATGCTCCTTACATTTAAATTGCAACAGATGCTTTATTTGTTCTACTTTCTTTAACCTAGCATTAAAGTGTGCTATATTATGTCTTGTTTAGGTGGTTGGGGTGGAACCTGCAGACAGAAGTGTTGTTTCGGGTGACAGTCCTGGTATGAATATTTTACAAAGTTTATGAATGCTATTTTCCCCCTCTTCGTATTGTTAGTTTCAAGGCCAATAACCACTTAAAACATTTTCTTGTCAGCTGTTGACTGTATTGGATTTGGTTGTAGGTTTCATGCCAAGCATTTTGGATGTCAAACTGCTTGATGAAGTTATCAAGGTAAAAATAATTATTCCTCCTCTGCTGTATACTTTCCTCTTTATTTCTGGCCAGAATAACCTGCTTGAGGTTATTCTCTTTGGCTTTGGTATTTCTATACTAAAGAGCAAGCTTTGTCTCATGAGTTTAGGTGATCATGAGTTCAATTTTAGAGTCATCTACATAAGATTTAATTGCTTTATCTGGAGTATCATATACTAAACTCTCTTTAGTTATTGCTTTAGTGGCTTTTTGTTTCTTATCATGCAGTGTTGTTATCTTCATAATTTGCATAAATAGATTATTTTGAACAATTAATTAACCTGACACATGAAAGTACAGGTTACAAATGTTGAAGCGGTTGAAATGGCAAGGAGATTAGCATTGAAAGAAGGTTTGCTGGTACGTTATAAGTTAAAAATATTGAGTAAATCCTCATTCTAGTCCTCGAGATTGTAACTGTTAGTTAGTTTAGTCTTTGGCTTTACAAAATTCCTACTTTAGTCCTACTAAAAATCATTTTACTTGTAAATTATATTTGAATATTTATTATCAGCAAAGATTTGCAATATTTTGGCTATAAATTGAAATATGGGATCTGCATTTAGCTTTGTATAGATATATTTAGTGTGCATATATTCTAGATGCAAAATTCAATATAGTTATTGGCTTGACATTCTTCATCTTTGGTTTATACTTCTTACAATAGCTTCTATCATAATTAATTCAAATTTCTGTCTAGGTTGGGATTTCTTCAGGAGCTGCAGCAGCTGCTGCCATAAATTTAGCAAGACGGCCTGAGAATTCTGGGAAACTTATTGTGGTGAGTTTATTTCTCAAATATTTTGGATTTTTTTATGTTGTTTTTCATTGGATGTACTGGACACGTTTTATATATATGAATCAGTGTTGAAATTGATTTGATAGAATAAAATGAAGCTTAGTGAATTTTTCTCACAACTAATTGTTGTGTCTAGAGACGTGTTCCTCTGTTTACTTTAGTGCTTGTGTTTAGTTTGAGTTGTTGAGTGTTAAGCTCAATAGTTTATTTTGCTTCCTGCATGTTCTTTGGTCCCAGGTTATTTTTTGGTATTCTTATATCCTTGATTAGATCATTATGACTCCTTGCAAAATTAACCTCTTCTAAGCAAAATTTCTGTGGAATCGTGATTCTTCTGTCTTCATTTGGTTTTAAAAATTGCAAGATCAGAGTCTAGGGGCAAATTAAATATCTTTTGGGTTTATTAGATGAAGTTGGGTATCTATGCTTCCCATCACAGAAGTGGCAATTGATGGCAAAGCATAAGACTGTGACAAATAAGGGCTTAGAAAAACTTGACTTGATACTGCCCAAGAATTAGAGAAGTTGGAAATTTGGAGAGCAGAAGTATATATACAGAATGAATGCATTTATATGTTCTATTTTACTACTTTCCGTGCTAACTTATTCTTATGTTAATAAAGCTTCCTAATGTTGATTCTAACTTCGCCTCTTATTTTGCATATTGAAGGTTATTTTTCCGAGTTTTGGTGAGAGATATATTTCTACTGCTCTCTTTCATTCTATCTATGAAGAGGTTCAGAAAATGTAAAATTTAGATTATACATTAATGAGGACAATTGCATATTTATTGGAGATTGAAGCTGCTCTCATGGCACTACTATTCAAAGAAGTAGCAGCTGCCACATGCTTTGTATAGGAGGTATATCCTCACACCGTTTTTGGATAGAATCAATGTTAAAATATAAAAATGGTCCTCTGTATATGTTTTAATCTTTGGATTTTATGCATCAGATGCATCAGTTGGACAAGGCACAATTCTTGAAGCTAAAGGGGGGACTGACATGATGTACAATGTCTTTATTTATTTTTCATCTTTTTTTACTGGCAATCTAGCGTTGTCTATTCTTTTCATTATTCTTCACTTTCCCTTCCCAAGTCGTCAATTATTGAGTAGTATTGAAAAGTTTTACAGGATTGTTAACATTTTTTTTCCTATTTAATATTATCCGACTATGTGTCTTATATACTATTTAGATGGTTTATTAGTGCGCTATCCATTATTTATTCAGCAGAATTAATGCTTATGTACAGATTAAATATTGCTTCTTAAAATGACAAAGAACTATATTTCAAAGTATTGAGTGCAAGAAGGTAACTTTGCGGTAGTTACTAAGATCTCCATGTCTGCTTTATTAGTGATGATTTAATTTTATAAATTTAGTTGAAAAAAATCATTACAAAATCCGTTCCAAAGGGTTGGTTATGTCTAGCATGGACTTGTTAAATCTTGGTCCATGATGATATCTTTACATATCAACCGTTGGATATAATAAAAAAAATTAATAAACGGTTATATAGCTGTCATTTAGTTTTGATCGAATGCACTGGTTATGTAAGAAGTATAAAAGGTTGGTCTAGTTGATAAAGATTGAACTTATATCCCCTAAGGATATAAGTTTAAAGCTAGTTATCGATGTAAGAACTTTATTGGTGGGTGATTTATAAGTATCTCTATAGGTGTTTAATGAACTTTAAGACATGTCTTAATATTGGCATGTTCTTACATTAGTATTAACAAAAAAGGTGTGAAAAAATTGTCACTCAGTCCCCGTATTGATGCCAGTTTGAGTGGATATTGTAAGTAGTAAATTTAAACAGTGCCTAAGTCAATCTACCACCTGTCTCATTTGAAGGTGTATCTTAATGCCTGTGTCATTTGAAGGTGCATCTTAATGGTTAATAATTCTATTGTTCAGACTTCAGTGCCAATAGCCACACAATTTATATCATATCACACTCCCAAAATTCCTGCCTCAATGTTTCATGAGTTGCAAACAAATGAACATAGTCATTTATAAAGTTATTAACTTGAGCGTATTCACGTTCGGAATTCCTTAAATTGGTAAAACACTTAATAGGAAGCAATGGTAAGTTTCTTTCAGAGGGGAGAAATCATGTTTCAAAATTAAAATCATAATAGTTGTTCCTAGCTTTTTTTTTATTTTTTATTGATCAATGTTAGTTGTTAGTTATTTTTGTTAGAATGTTAGTTGTTTTTAGCATAGTAGGACTAATAACTAAGGTTATGATTTGGATTTTTTGATTTGCAGAAAATAGAGCAACCCGTGTGTTCTTTAGGATGCAAAGTCGTGAATTATAACATTTTTGCTAAATGAACTTGTGCGAAATTGCAAGCTATTTTCTTTTCATTTTTAATGTCTTTTTTACTCTATTCCTTTTCTTGCATTGAATTGTCAGTTGATGTTTGCTCTATTTGGGTTAGGGAGGAATTAGAGTAAGCACGAGTTCCCATGCTCAACCTTGTTGCTCTCACCATCAATATACTAGCAACTTTAAAATATAAAAACTCTTAGAATAATCATCTATCAGCCCCATGTGATTGATGTTTATGTTTAGTGATGCTTAATCTTGTCCTACATGTTTATACATATACTTTTTTTATGAAAGTGATAGAAAAGTAGGACAATTACACTTCTTAATTGCATTAGAAAAATATCTCTGTATTGAGGGACATTATACATGATCCATTCTAAGTTCTTTTTTTTTATGGTTTTATCACATGAACTGCTATTTTATTTGAAAGCAATTTATAAATCCGTTTTATTTTATATTTTATCTTTTTACTTTGAATTGGTTTTGAAATCACCTAAGCATAGACTAACCGAACACCACACAGACACAGACTTGTATTATTGAATTGCTTGTGGGCATTTGTTACTTGTAAGATCTCTTCTACTGATAATGTAATGAGAGACTACTCAGTCCCATCATATTCATAGTGCAAGTTGCTATTTGTTACTTGTATTGATATTGTATGTGCTTTCTCTGCTATTTATGATTTTACGTAATTTCTTATCAGGTAAATGAAGAAGGCAAGGTATAGTTTTAAGGTGTACTCAAGAAACATATATAGGGAGATAATTGAAAGTTTTTTTTTTTTTTTATCATATTAATTATTAATTTTAGTTTTTGTTAGTAGGGGGGGTCAAACTGTAACCTTTTCTCCCTTTCATTCTTTCTTAATCACTCAATCAAACTTATATCTCCAGGAGATAATTGAAAGTTAATTACCTTGACAAATTTAATGAAAATGGTTACCTTAGTAGTAGCTGCTATTTGACATTTGGGTTTTCTATGAAATATGAATCTTCCCCTTTTGCCGCTTATTAGACAGTCATTGATTTTTTTGGCAATTCAATTTATCATATGTTGTTTGCATTTCAATCAAATCTTAATGTACATTGGTAAAGTCCGTATCATTTTGGTGAAAATTTATTACATCCAACACTTCAAAATAGTCACTCGGTTGTACCGAGCGTTTTCTGAAGTTAATAAGAACAATTACTCGATCAAAATGAACTTTATGTTAATATCTATTAATAATTTGAGATATTATTAGTTATATTCATTTAAATTACTAAGAGAAAGTAGTCATGGTAAATAATTATGAATCACAATATTATTGGTATGGATCCAAGTGTGCAGGAGGAACCAGTGTATTTTACGGCAAATAGATGTAAGTTTTGTCTTTGAGGGACTATATAGCAGTTTGACCATTTTTCAGGTATCCTGCTGAAAAGGATTACGATGCAATTTAAAATAATATGGCTCACCTGTAACAAGCAATCAAATGCATATTTAATTTACAGTTGTGACATATGTTTCAATATAAATTTAACAGATAAAAATAAAATAATAATAATAGTAATAATAATAATAATAATAATAATAATAATAATAATAATAATCTTAATCCTATTGCATAATTTTTTTTTTTTGCTTCAAGTATTTTTTTCAGCTGACTTCTAAGCATGCTCCAAATTGGTGGAGAACATGATGGTGCTGGTTTCATCAAGTCCATGCCAGCATTCAACGTTTTCATGGTGAATTTGTCTTTTCTAAATTGAGTACATGTAAAGTAATTACTTTTAGTTATCAATGATAAAATTAACTGTTAAAATTTTAACGCATGTATTATCGTTATATATGTGTATAATGTAATATTAATTATTGTTGTTCTCGTCAGCTATTAATTAAGATTACTTAGATATTAATTACTTTATTTTCTAAGTTGCCCACACATATATAATTGACCTAATACGTACCCATTGTTGATTCTTCAACTCTTGGATACAAACAGTACAACATATATGCGTTTGAATTGCAATTCAAACATGGTCATATACAGACATGGTCATATACAGCTTCCTAATTGTCGATTCTATCGAATTAGAGTTGTATTTGTAACTCAAGTTTTGAATTCAACATGGTCATATACAGACGATATAGCTATATATGCAAAACAGCAACGAATAGTTTCCTCCTAACCAGACCATGCCTCAGCATTTTTTCCTCAAACTTCAGATATGATTACATTTTAGCACTTTATTATTCCTCAAGTCAAGCATATATATATATATATATATATATTATTACACATTTTTTTTATTGTTCTAATATATAGATATATACTAAGCTTGAACCCAGTCCCTAATGATCATTGTCATAGAATAATTACCATAGAGACCAAGTATCCGGACTCCGGTATTACACATACATATATTCTTTGTTTCAAATGAATAAAAATTTAATTTCCATTTAAATAGAGTGACTTTTTTTTCCCTCTTTCTTTTTGGTCATACGGCAAGACTGCTACAATTTTGGACTGTACAATGTTAATATATAACACTAACAGAATCATTATTATTGTTGAAACTTACGTTTGTGTTCTATTAGGCTTGCTCCATAATGACCCCTATTATAATTTTAAGAAACTGCCACTCCTTTTCTGCCGTCATTGGTCCATATGCTTAGCCTAATTTGAAGGCCAATTAAATGCTACTATGGACTTGACATGTAGTAAGCAAACCCACTTCATTTTCCACATTATAGCATAGATGGTGATTTACAATAAGAAAGAGAGAGAGAGAAACCTAATGGCTTAATATTAGGAACAGGACAAAACTTAAATTGCATTGAAGGCAGTGGGATCACATTTGTAATTGGGCAATAACAATGATTTAGTAGGTTGTCCCCGATTAGTCTTTCATGTGTAACTCGTTTCAATATAGATTCAACTAAAGAGAAAAAAATAAAAATATCATTGCTATGTTTTCTCATATGGCATTAATTATTGAAAAAAATTAAAGTGCCACGCATGCATCTTAATAACATGTGCAGTATGGGGCTGTGAAGCTTCACTTAATTAGCATCATGTTGTGGTCCCATGTGTGGACTTGTCTTATGTTTTGCACAAAAAGGAAGGGCCTATTCATGAGGATCATAACAAATGCAAACTCTTAATACTATCTCACATGACAGCCATGCAATGTTAGGTAAAATTGTAATTGCAATGTTGGGGCAAACGGAGTTAATATAGTAGTGGTGCGAAAGTTTACACGATTAGCATTAATCTTCACTTAATTATTGGGATAATTCAAAGATTCGTTTTTGAATTGTGTTTCTTCCTGGATTTTGCTGTTAATTATGTGTGCAAATGTCTATGAATTGGAAAAGAGTAACCTAACTTATTGAATTGCCATCAAAACATAGTATCTATCATAAATCTATTCTCTCCTACTACGAATTAAAAAAAATTAAAATATTAATTAAAATGAATAACATTATATATCTTTCTACAAGTCTTCCTTTTTATCTTGTTACTATTACTACTTTATAAAAATATTAAAAAATACATTTAATAACTTGAAAATATAAAAACATTCAATACTTATACCATATAAAGAAAATAGGATGATTAGTAAGATGATGTAATAAGAGAATTATATATCCTCCTATAACATTAGCGTTAGGATTTATTTGAACAAAACAATTACTTACAATTGTGTACAAATACTTACTTTTTTTAATAAAAAAACACACATTTAATTAATTAAAATTAGTTGACAAAATATTACAGTTTTCAAGATATCTAAAGGGTAAGTCTGTGGGGATTTTGTATGGAAAATGGGACTTATACGAGTACCATCTTTATTTGTGGCTTCATCCTTTTCAAAACTAAGTAGGATCACGTTTCAACATGACTCTTGCAGAAGCAATTACCCGTACCTAGCTATGCCCGATTCAGTGTCAAAAGAGGAACATAGTTTTCAAATTTGTATTTAATTAAACCCCTTCTTTCTTTTTCTTTTCTTTTTGGCTTCTGCCCACCAAACAAAATAGCGAGAGAAGGAAAAAAAATGACTTGGTAGAAGGGAAATCATGTGTGCATGCATTAATAAGCAAAAACTTAGGATGTTTTTATATTAAAAAGAAGAAATTCTTATACCTTTTGAATATAAGTCATTAAGACTTCATAATCGTATATGATAATTGTTTCTTTCTAGAAATGCTTTCGTGTAGAGTTGAACCTTGAACATTGAGGGAACTCAGGGATGTCTATATATTTTGCTAAGTTAAACTTATTTTTCACTTGTATAAGGTGACGTTTAGCTTACTAATTAAAGAAAAAAAATGAAATATATATAAATTGGTAATATTCAAATAATTTCAATATTTTGTTATGTAATTAATATTTTTAATTGAATTATCAGAGTCAAAAGAGTAAAATTGGATATAAAAAAATCTCACACACATCTATCTTTCACATTGTCACCCACTCACCCTCTCCGCTTCAGTTAACATTAGTACATTACCTTCATGGATTGGTTATTGAAATAAATATCAACATAAATATCACATAAATATATTATAAGTGATTATTATAAAAATAACTTTGAGTCTCTATTCTTGATTTAAAGAATTTTCGGAAAATGGAATAAAGATTAAGTGAAACTCTAAATCTAACAGGAAACATAATTTCGTTTTCTAAATTCCCAAAGTCAATAAATACATGGCTCAAAATTAACTACTAAAAACCTTAAAAGTTCATAGATGTTTGGAAATTGACATAAGTAAAATATATGTACATATTAACTTCTTAAAAAAAGGTACCTAATAAAATATGATAAGAGAAATGTAATTTAAATATATTTTATGATAGAGAATTATAATTTTTACTCTTTCAATTTTTACAGTTTTGTCTCAAAAGTTAAAATGGTTTAAAATGTCAATATATCAAAATAAACTTTTAAACAACTAAACTTGTTATTTATTTATTTATTTTAAATTTTAATTATCAATAACAATTACATATTTATCTGATTTATATAATTTACGGTATCCATTTTAATCCTACCCTAACCCATTTTAACCTCGTATCATGATTATTGATAATTATATTAATTTTATTTATTTATTTATTTTTAATTGTTAATGAATATCAATGT
>PYAF01004598.1:1353698-1368139 GCA_007407185.1 Glycine tomentella
AACTAATATTATTTAACTATTATATATTAGTATTTAGTATAACCAGAGTTGAATCATTTAGGAGTAAATATCTTATTCACTGGTTGTTGAATGTTAAAAACCTTCTTCTATATTATTTTAAGGTCGACCCTACATAATAAAGAATATGAATTTTGTTTTATTCATATAATTATTTTAATTAAAAATTCATTTTAACTTGAGGTTGGAAATTCCTTAAGGGTAGGGTTATACGACCATATATTAAAAGCTCACAACTATTATTGATATTTACATATAAATTGGTGGAAGAAGGTGCATATATTTGTAAGGACACTTCACACACACATTCATTCTACAAATCTTCTGTTTTTTATTTCTTATTTTAATTATTGACATGTGGAACTAAGTGCTGCCTTTATCTTCATTAATTATAATGGATGTCTTTCCTTGTATGCCCAAGGAGTTTCCACAAGTTCAGAAAGAAAAAAGTTAAAGATAAAAGAGTAATTGTATACAATTTAATCTATGTCTTTAAGAGTTTCCAATTTCCATCTAAGAAAATATAATTTAATTTTAGGGTAATCTTACAAATAAGTTATTGTCACAGTGGATATGGTACAAAGAGGCAGATCCGGATCAGTGGATCTCCTCCTGAAATGATAGTAGACAGGTTTAAAACCGTACAGTGTTGCTCTTTGTTTCTCGGATGATAGAGACTGACATTCATCCTATGATAGACTATATACAATATATATAATATAAAATAAGATTAGTTGACATATATTATTATTCGAAGGTTTTCTTAATAATTATTTTTACAAGAGTTTAAATTTTGGTCAACTAGCTTACTGAAAACACAACTGGGTTCTCAAGACTCTTTTAATCTTTATTAATATTGACACAGTACAATACTTTTTTTTCTGAGTAATGGTAGTATTATTTTTGAGGTGAAGTTAAAAATACATTAGTAATTGATAATTAATTGTTTACAGATTGTACAATGTAACTAAAGTCTAAAATAAAAAGCGTAGTAACTCTAATATTGTACACACAATTATAGTATATACGGTAAAGAACCAAAGTGAGAGAGTGATGTCTTCAATGTCACCACCAGTTTGTGAATTGGCTATGTTATAATATTTAATGGTTGCAGCGGAATGAGTCAAAATGAATAAATATACTACCATATTGGAGATAGAGGAAACTTAGGTATCAATAAAATGAAAAACAACATTTTATTAGGGCAGCAAAATAGGGAACCCCACTTTTTGATTACCCAGAAAAGTAGGCAATGAAAGAAAAGGTGTGGCCTACGGGGCATATTCATCACAATAACATAAATGATCCAACACTCCTCCACCACAGCCCTACATATTCATTTATTTGCCGTTACTTGCTTGAGTTTTCACTTTTTTACTTTTGAGCTAGCTCACATAAGTCACATGCTTTCTCTGTCCTTCATAGTTTCACAATATACTACAATTTTCTTTCCTCTGATACAAGTTTTGCTATAAGAAGAGTCTAATAATGTAACCACCCCTAACCCTATAAACAAGTAAGATAGTATGTTTGGGAAGAGATTAAATAGTGTGTATATATATATATATATATATATATATATATAAAAGGATACGAATTCTGTCAATAATGTAATTTTAGTTTGTCATGGAGTGTTTGTCTTGTTTAGGAGAAATAATGAGATAATTTGGAATGATTATATTATATATTCAGGGTCTCTATCAATCTTTATATGACATATACTTAATTTTATCAATTTATGAAGAAAAATTAGTAAATTTTGATTATGTATCATATAAAAAGTATTGAAGACGTCATAATTAATAATCTTGAACTATTTAATAATTTTTTTTCTTGTTTAGGAATGAATAGAACTTGTCCTATCTCTCTAATTCAACTTGACCTATAAGATTTATTTTGATGCGTTTGAGTTTTAAAATTAGACCAATATGTTTGAGTACAATTCAAATTATACTGTGTTGTTCCAATCCAATTTAACTATACATAAGTATTAAGATTAATATATTAAATTAGTTTTCTTATTGTTTTGAAAAGCTTGATATATTACATCAGTACATTATATTAATTCGATCTTGTATTATATATTATCAAGTCTTAATTGAATCAAATTTAAATTTGAATAAATTATTATCAAAATTTTGGGTCAGATAAAACAAAAGTTAAACTCCTTATACGCACTCACCCTTAGTCTTGTTAATTTTATTGCCAATTCAAAGTGTGATTTTACTTGAAAATAAAGATAGGTCACACTGATCATAAAAAAAGAAAAAAAATAGGTCACATTACTTACAAGTTACAAGTACTACGGTACAGGAAATAATTGTTTTCACGTTTATAATTCACTGCGCATACTTACAATAAATTTCCCTTATTATTATTATTTTGTTTACAAAATAAATTATGAGAATTATTAAATGTTGCACCTCATCTCTAGTTGTACACTGCCAATCACAACATGCCGCATTTAGTCTTAAAGCTGCTGCATTAAATATAGTCCTAAAGTCAAGGTGGGCTATCCACAAATTTAACATCAAATTATTGCCGTTATTATTACCCAATAAAAAAAATTATTGCCGTTAGAGGCTGTTATTATTGTTTCTTAATCACTGTTCATTCATTGTTTATCAGCATTATTACGAGATATTCAGTTTTAAAACGGCAAATTTACTTTATAGAAAAAAAATGAGAAACTATAGTGATTGATTAAAATCAACCATTAAGAACTTGCCGTAGTACGATATAAATAACTATATAATTTAACCAAAATTTCATTTATTTTTTAATTAATGATAACAATTTTTTTCTAATCTGAAATTTTAATTTCAGTACTTCCATTTTAAAATACAAACCATAACAATTTTTACCAATTAAAATAATACTAGTACATATATTTTAGAAGACTATATTTTTTTTATTGAAATCAAAAAAGAAAAAATATTTTGTATTTCACTAATTACATGTTGATTCTATTGATGTTTAATTATTCCACTTAATAGAAATACTAAGAAAACAATATAGAGTCTATTATAACTGTATTTGTACATACTTTCTATAACTGAAATCATTTAATATTTTTTAATTTTTTTGTATCATATACTAAAATGACAGTATATTATAATATAAATAGAGGAAGGTATTTAGAAATAAGAGTAGATTTGCATCATGGTGCAATATAATTGGTCCAACTTGGCATGAAAGTTGATGGTTATTACATGCACCCCACATCAGAAGAGTGCAACCCCATTTGTTGCATCTTGTGAAAGTTATAAGCATATACGGCAACCATGACATTGGCAATGGTAGACAGCTTCTCACACCGAAAGGTAAGAAGAAGATCACATGCTTCCCATACGATTTTTTTTCCCAAAAGGAATGGAGTTTCAGGGCACCCCCATTTGCCTTATTTGCTAGCAAGACTTTCGTGACAGCATCATGTTTCACTCAGATATGGCTATTATCCCCTTTTTTTGTAGAGCTCATTCTATGCTTAATTAATTAGTAAAATACAATTCATGGTCCCATCACACTTAACAAAAATTAAATATAATTAATGGTGCTTCTCAGCATCGATCTTACACATGGTTAATTAGGCAGCCATGAAAACAAGAATAGAGTGAAAACTAGAGTATGGTTAAAATTACCTATATTTGAAATGAAAAGGAAATGAGAATGAGATCTAACTAAGGTTTACGTAAAACAAAACTTAGTATATAATTTTGGGTGTTTTTAATACATTCTATCTTCAATTAGAATTCGTTATTTTGATTATGTGTGTAATAAAACTTTAAGTTAATTTTATTAAATAATAAGTACCAAATACACAGAAGATAGTATATTTAAATATTGTCTTTTATTATTTTTCTTTTGCAAATTAGAGAGAAAATGAAATAAAGCCCATTCACATTTATTTTTCTTTCTCTCTCTCTCTTTTTATTTATTTATCTAAACAAGTGAAGATAGAATTAAGTTTTTTTTTTCTCTCTCATTTCAAAAATCCATTAATGAAAATAGCTTGAATCCTAAGGTTCAAATGACACCTATCCCATCTTTCATTTTATGCCGGATTTACCAAAATATCCCCTTGTAGGTCTAGAAAATTTTAGATGCCATTTCTCTAACTCATTACTAAAAAAAATAACAATGATAATAACAAGGTCCCATGGTTTGTTTCCATGCATTTGATTGATTTAGTAATAATTAATAATTCAACTATGGTTTAGCATAGCATTACATAGAGTAGGCCGATAAAGCTTACTGGCCACAACATCAAAGATTTTTATGTGTCCATTAACTTGTACACTTGGACACTCTGGTCACATCAAAATTTCCTCTCTACATCAATTATTGACAATTGAGCATTTGAGATGATATATACTAATTATGACTAAGATGGCGTAATCGCTCTCCACAGTAAATTGTCCTTACATTTTTCATCTTCTTCCCTTTTCCTCTTTTAGAGGATATCAATGTATATTTCACCACACAAACATAAATCATAAATGGAAAAAGAAACTACATAAAATAAGCTTAAAAGTTTCAAACTGTACCTTCGCATGCAAACATTTTATCACCAAAAAAATTAATAAAATTTTGTCAAATCTTGAAAATATAACTGTTATTGTAGTATTTTATTATTTGAGCTGATGAAGTTAACATTAATTTGTAGTTTTTCTACAAGACAAAGAGAGCAACATACACTAAGCATATAGTATTACTTGAAATAATTAAACCATTCTTCATAAACTTCCAAGTTACAAGTTGAAAGAGATCCCATATAGCTTCTGAGAATCTCTCCACCATTGTAATGGATTAAACCCTAGTCAGATGTCAAAAGAATTTCATTCCTTTGATCTCTTCTTTCATCTGACTAATATCATATGAATGTTACATCCCAAACTTAAAGGGATTAAATTGGTGACCCAATTCCATGTTAATTTAGAACATAGGAGACAACTCCATCATCTCCTCCACTTGATGACCAACGTTTTCATCCAAGAGCCACTTCTCAAGAAATGACAATGGAGGAGCACCACTACTATTCTCAGATTTTTGGTTAACATTGTTCCTCTCATGAGCAGCATCTATATCATGATGATGATGATGATCAGCAGAATATTCAGCAGCAGCAGCAGCTTCAGAACTCTTTTCTGGCATGGAATCACAAGTGGACTTGTCCCAAGCAGCATTGTTTAGGTTCTCAAAGGACAAAATAGAATCAAACTCTTCATGATGAGAAACCATGTTATTATCTACACCACCACCACCCCCCTCTTGCTCATGATCTTTGTTTCTAATTTTTTGCTGATGAAGATGATGAAGGTTCACTAGCTTAGTAGTGCTTACAAAGTTGTTGTTGTTGTTGTTGTTGTTATCATCATCATCATCATCATCATCATTGATGCCTAGGAGCTGATGATCTTCATCATCTTGGGATATTATTGATCCCTTGTTGAGTTGCTTTGGGGAAGATCTCATCCAACCTTCCAAGAGTCTTGAGATGTTCTCAGTGCTTGAGGCATATGTTGTTGTGGAAGAGGACTGAGATTGATGATGACTAAGCCTAATGGATGAACCATGATTATTGTTGTTGTTGCTGCTGATGTCTAAAGTACTTCTTCTGTCACTAAAGCTCTTTGGTAGAAATTGACCACTGGCTGTTGAGTCTGATGCGGAGTGAGGATCCAAAGCTGCTTGAAATTTCTTCAGCTTCTTCTTTAGATGTGTGTTCCAATAATTCTTTATGTCATTGTCTGTTCTTTGTGGAAGATAGGAAGCTATGGCTGCCCATCTGCTCCAAAATTCAAACAACTTCACAAATTCAGACATATCATGTAGATAGGCATATGCTTTTTTATCAAAATTAATCAATGAAAAGTATGTGAATTTTAATTATATGTCTATGGTATTGAATATTGATTCTCTTTTTGTTGAGAAAATTGACGGAAAAAAGTATGATATATTTGAGAGAATTACTTGTTACCCAGCAGAGCTTGCAAATGAATTATCATCCCTTCCTCATGGGGGGTGAAGTTCCCTCTCTTGATTCCTGGCCTGAGGTAATTTGTCCATCTAAGCCTGCAACTTTTGCTGCACCTTGATAACCCTTTTCAAGAAAGATTTGATTCAAATTGTCATGATTATTGATTCCAAACCAAAAAATATATAATATACATGTACATAGATATATAGATCAAGAACAAGTCACTATCATAATATATATATATATATATATATATACACCTCAACTTAGTTAAGAAACAAAACAAGAAAATTAAGAATTTGAATATACTAATACACAATTGAATTTAGGTATACCAGTATTAGTAGGCACTGATCTCCAATTTCCTGGACCATGTTCTTGGATGTAAGAAACAAGAATAATATCCTCCTCAGGTGTCCATGGACCTTTCTTGATGCCAACTTTGTCACAGCAAGGAGGCCTCCCCATGGTGGGTTTTTTTCCTTCTTTCAATTCACTCACTCACTCCACCTTTCTTCTTCTTTTCTTCTGCCTCTCAAAACTCACTAACTCACTCTCCTTTTTCTAGCTAAGGCTTAAACTAATTTCTTCCCAGGAGATGAGCTTGTATTGCAAATAGTACCAATGCATGTGAGTGCTTTATATACTCCATGACTTTGATGGAAGGAAACTTATGAGTTTTACCATCCTTCATCTACCTAGCTAAGTCACCTAACTCTTTTACTGCCTTTATATTATGCAGTCAATGTGGAAACCAAAGTCAGCGAGTGAGTGAGAGAGAGGAGTTTCAGCGTTTTTCTCTCTTTTCCCCTATGATGGGTCACGTGGCACCCTCTCAGCAAGAAGTTGATAAAATTTAATTAAATTTTATTAAATAATATCTTTAGGACATTGATTTAAATTTTTTTTAAATATTAATTATAAAATTTATAAAAAAAGTCATAAACTATATAATTTTACTTATTTCAATAAAAAAAAATCCTTTTAATTTCTTAACAAAATAATGATCAAATTATACTGAATATCATTTGCCAATTTAATATTTTGCTTGCTACCCTTTTCTTTAATTTCCTTTCATATCGTTAGCACACTAATCCATCATCCATGTTACATTTCTTACATGTAAAATTGGTCGACATCTAATAAATTGAGGTTCTAGAGAAGTGTATATTTTTTTTCTTCTAATCTATTCTTCTGATTTATTAAAATTGAAGTCAGTCACTAACCAAACATAAAATTCAAAGCAAACTTAATTATGACATTAATGTTTTTCCAACGAATAGATTTTGATTTATTTATTTTAATTTTCAATTACCCTCTGCGAAATTGAATGTGATGGTACTGCCAAAATTTAGCGGACAGCTAACAATAAATGAAATTTTCACAGAGAGGAACAGAAAATGCTGTAAGGATAGCCAGAGGGGTTAGAGATTTTGGTAAGGTTGTTGCTGGCTTTTGGGGAATGTTGAGAGATTCTGAAACAAACGAATAATGATTTGTGGTTACTTGTCTGTTATATTGTGCAGGATTATAAATATTTAATTTGTACTTGTTAGATTGCAAAGATGATGATGAATTCAACTCCTGAATCGATTATTATATATGCATATGAAAATGAAATTGTTATATATCATTATATCAAAGTCATGTGACATGGAACTATGTTCTATATGTTTCCATATGGAGCAATGCTTTTACTTTTGAGTGGTGTCAAATTTCAGCCTCTTGTGTTATCTTTTTGGCTTTTTTGGGCTGATGGGACTACTTTAGAGCAATGGAACGCAAAATAATAATCAAAGGGTAGCTTGAAAAGTGGTTATTAGTAATGAAAAAAGGTTCTATTTTCTTTGAAGAAAAATAGCTGGTTCATGATTTCATGAGAATTAACTTTCTTTTTCATGGTCTAATTATATTTTTTTTTTCTTGGTGAATTGTGATCTAATTATATTATTTGCAGAGAGAGAGAGAGTGTGTTTGCTTCTTTATGAGGAGCAGCGAGCAGTTCCTCATAACCATGTGTCCAAGCTGTGCTATGTACTGAAATAGTGTGTTAGTACTTAGGTTCTGTCACTTTCCATTGATATTAATTACTCCCTCTTCTGCGAAAGGATAACGATCTCCTATATGCAACTACTCGAAGGTTTCGTGAACATGCTTCTAAAAGAACATTTTGCAAAGAGAAAATTGTGTTTGTACAACAAAGGGAGAGATTGAAAGTAGAAAAAGAAAAAGAAAAAACATAAGATAAGATCAATAATGTGATAGGAAAAAAAAAGATTTTAAATAATTATATAAATAATGTGTTAGAAATAGTTTACTTATGTGCAAGTCAATGTTAAGTACAAGAAAAATCTTATAGATAATGTGGGTTGATAAAAGGAGTTAAAAATTTCATACCAATTTTTCACATTTTTATGACTGAGTTTGAATTATATATATGTAGAACTTTTTGTAATCTAAGGATGTGTAATAATTTTTCAGATAGGCTTCTACCAGTAATTAAGTCTAATATGTCATTAGCACCATGCTCGATATTATCCAGAGTGTTTTTTCATTTTATCACTTTATTTAATAAAAAGTAGTAAAGTTTGTGGTGAAAATCACAAATAATGAGAAAAAACAACGAAGGAAGTTGGAGAAAAAGAGTATGCAGAAGAATGCTTCCAAAGAGAAGAATAAGATACGATTAGATAATTTTGAAATTTAGATGGTGTTGAGAATCACATAAAAGTGTACTACATACTAATTTATTGGATAAGAAAAAGTTATATGTTACATCAATTCTTAAATCAAACATTAGCCAAGTATTTTCATATCGTTGAAATTAATCCTTTAATTAATCTTTAAACAAATCATACGCATTCTTAAAATTAATACAAGCTGGTCGGTCCTTTGAGTAATAAGCATTAAAGAGAAGGGTTTGAAGCCTTCCATCCTCTTCCATAGATGAGTTTCAATGTGTTGATCAAAGTCATCAAATACGTACCCCACAAAGAATTGACCTTCTTCGTGTAAATATCTACTACCAAGACTTGTACGTAACCCATGTTCCCATCCTCTAACACGTATTTCACTTTGTATCCAATTGCCACTATAGTTTCATGTACTTTCAAATGTTCTAATTTTTAGCCATGATTTTTTTTTTCGTGATTAAAAAAATAAAATTGGTCTAGCAAGTGGCAAGCGGTGCAATGAATGCTGCTATGCAAAGAATAAATGGTGTTTTTCTCCTCTTGTCCTTATGGTTTGTTTTGTGAGTAAATGGCTAAATTAGTTCTTTAAATTATGTTTTTTTTAATAAATTGTGATTCATTGATACTTTAGCTTTTAAATATAACGATTTTTTATAAAAAAAAATCTAAATTTAACTTAATTGTTATTTTGGTTTATATATGTATATGTTAATATTATCATTTAAGCTAAACATTGCATGTAACTTTGGACATTTTAAAATAAGTGACATTATAATTTTGAGAACTTTTTTGAACCTTTCATTAAATCTAAGGGGTAAAGAGAAAGTAAATCACAATTTCAGAGACTAAATTAACTATTTACCTGTTTGTTTGATTTAGGATAGAAAGTAAAGAGAAGGAAAAATGCTAGTGAGATTTAATTTGTTTTAAAAGAAAGATAAAAAAAAAAAAACATTTTTTCTTGTTTGATTATGTAAAAAAAATAGAAAGAAACACACACACAAGTAAAAATAAAAAAGAAGAAGCGCATAAAAAGAAAGTAATTTAGTATTTTAATTGCACAAAAGCAACTTTCTCTCTTTTCATCCAAAATGGACGGATTAAAAAAATAATGAGCCTCGTTTAATTTTTTTATGGTTTACTAGTTCCTTCCTTCCTCGCACAATACCAAATGGTAAAAGGATTTGTTCTTGAATTTTGGTTCGTTCTGCTAATAAATCTGATATAAAATTAAAGTTAATTCTCATATTACCATCGAGTGGCGAATTAATTGGTGTGGAGTTATTTTAACTAAATTAATTAATATTACTTCCATTAATAAATACTTAGTAATCTAGACAAAAAAAAAGTTAATTATCACATGAGCAAAGGTTTAATTTTGTTTTCAAATAAAAAGAACTAAAAACATGAATTTTAAATTTAGGTACCAAAAATAAACTTATCTCAAATCTAAAAGGGTAAAAAACATATTTTATTATTTTTTACTTAATCAATAAAATTATAAATATACACATTTTTTTATCTCCTTATTCTTTCTCTTTCGCTTTCTTTTTCTATATCTCTGTCTTCCATACATCGTACAGCCTATTGTTTATCATTACAGAATAATGTAAGGAATAATAGTGAATATTGATTGTGAAAGGAAAATTTGCTTGTGATAAGTGATAACGTTTCTCTAAAATGGTCATACACGCAAAGCCTGCTTGTGGACCGATTAGGTAAATACTAGCATATGGTAGCACAGCCTAGTAGTAATCCAATGATGCAACAGTAGAAGAAAAAATAGTAGTTGCAAAATCATAATAATATATGTACTTTATGTTACGACTTTTCTTAAGGTGTACAAGTCAAACAATAAAAATATTATTTGTTGTTTATAGTGATTATGTTTTATTTGATATTTCTTAACCAGATATATTAACAATACTCTTGTTTTTCTCTTCGAAAAGAAAAAAAAGAAGATAATATTCTTGTATTATATAAGAATAGTGAATAGTTTATATCAATGTCTTCTTAATTATGTCTAATCTCAAGAAATTAGTGAATAGATTTAATCCCACTTATCTCCTTGGCATGACATAAATATGTAATATACATGTTTTTGTCTCTTAAGAGACTTTTCCTACTTTGTAAAGGGATGTCATCCCTTCCCTAAATTTTAACTAAAATAAAGTCTTCTCTTGTCTGAAAAACTTACATGAAGACAATCTCTATTTAGATATTTTGCTGACCTCTTTTAATTACATTATCTCACTTGAAGAAAAGTTACAAAGAATGAATATTTGTGTCTGGAAAAAAAAAAACAATATGTATTATAAAATAAAATAAAAAGAGGTAGCTGTAATTTAAAGAGATGTTGCTGAAAGGTTTTCAAACAAGAAGAAAAGGTATATATAATATTTAAAAATAAAAAAATCACAGTACTAATTTCAACTAGACTAGAGTAATACTAATCACATATTCTTCTCACATTTTGAATCAGTCGTTAGATAACATTAATTAGATAGCAACTGGATCTCATTTTCAAGTTTCAACCTAAAATTTTTTTAAAAAAATTAAACGTCCAAATAGGTCGCCCCTCTCACTATTGATGTGAAAGTATCATTTATGTAATTTAAAGTCCAAATCGTCATTAAACATATAATACTATTACATTGTTAGTACGTGGAACGATTATCTTATTTCACCTACACCTTTGTGAAAAATGAGCCTTGTTAGCAATTAACAAATTAAATGAAACACATGAAAAAGACAATTCCATTCCATATATCATAGGATCTTGATTTTATATTGCATGAAATGAAGGTTATTTTATTTGTATTATTATTTATTTATAAAATGACACCTGTTAATTATTAATCGGTAAAGCTAAAATTTTATTTTGTTTTTAGCCTTTCTTATCTAACCATCGCGGGTTACAATTGATTTTAATACTCATTAAACTTATAACTATTTGTTTTAAGACCAAAAGAAAATATTATTAAAACAAAACAATTAGTTTCAGTACAAGGTGTACTCAAACTAGAAAAAAAGATACCAAACGTTCCTCAATAGTACAAATAAAATTCAACTTTAGCTACCAAATCTGCTATAAAATCTTATTAGTTGTAGTTGTATCTGCTAATAAATCTGATATAAAATCTTCAACATAACATACTGTAACCTGCATCACCACGAGTCTTCCAACACCGAGTTGATCTCCATTCTCCAATATGCACATGACCTGTTTGACAAAACTATCATGAGAGTCTCAACTCAACTTCCTGTCAAGATTCCTCATATACACCTTCATAACACATCTGCTGCTTTCAACACTCGTTTTCTTCCCAGCTGCAAGCATGTTATTGGGTCCAACCACCATGATGACAGGTCATAGATAAAGCCTTTTCTCCTTGTTCTTAGCCATTACCATGATGTAAACTTGTCTTTCTCAACCAAATCTTGGATATGAACATCCACCTTTTTGAAAATCATCTTATTTCTCCCATTCCACAGAACCCAAATGATCGCAAACCAAATTGCCTCCCATGCATCTATGTCAAAAGAAACATTCCTTGGTAGTCCTTGAAATTGTTGTACATGACATAACAGAATTCTGCATCACAGTCAAGAAACTCATCCACTTGTAACAAAGATACCAGACCTTTGAAAACACCTCGCATTCAAAAACAAGTGATCCATAGACTCTTCCACTTTGTTGCACCCAACAAACAAAACATCCTCATTGAATAGGATACCCTTCCTCCCCAAATTTACTTTAGAAGGAATCCTATTTTGTATTGCTTTCCATACAAAACATGATACTTTATGAGGAACCACCTTATTCCATACCTTTAGACTTATAAATAATAATTATTCAAATATGAAAAAGAAAATATAACAATACTTTTTGTTGCAAATATCTGTGTTTTATCTATAAACTTGTGTGTTATACAGAGATATTAGTTATCAGTCTAAAGGTATGGAATATCAATCCAGAGAAAAATTTAGTTTTACTCATGAGCCAATAGTGTCATCAATTTTGATTCTACTCATCGATTTTATATATCAAACAATGTAATGACTAAGAAATGTATAATTGCTATGAAAGCTATTCAAAATGTAAACTAAAAGAAGGATAAAGTATTAAATTGGTCTCTATACCTAAACATTACATGTTTTGGTCCCTATCGTTAAATAACTAAAAACATCAGTCGATGGAAATGTGAAGGGGGTAATTCAACTAAAGAACAATGATACAACTCACACCAGACTATCAAGGACTAACAAAACAGAAATTTACAATGACTACATAATGTACTCCCTCCTACGATCTGTTTTCCTCTGGCAAAAAGGTTTCCTCGAAGTCCACTAGTTACAACTGAGTGACCAAGTAGTCATCTTAATGATTCTAAGACCTTTTTGGATTAAGTTTTTCAAGTTTTCAACAGGTATTGGCATATTGCTAATAATTTGTGCAACCAGTCTTCATGGCAGAAACAACTTTCCAGTTTCAATGGAAGAAAGACTAGCAAAATTCATCTCCCTGGAACTTTGGCCATCATCCAATGCAACGTCTTCCTGCCAAACATGTAATTATTTGCAGAAATATAACTGAGACAATACAAGAGTCCCATGTTCCATTGTAGAATGCACAAGATGGAACCAACAATTATTTGTCTATAACTGTCGATCAATACAAGATTAACCAAAGCCTTTTCTTGGTGTGGCCATATGACTACAAACCTTGTCGTATGTATGAATTCAGTTTTAATAAGAGTGCCTATTACTGCCTTAGTCATTGAAACATTTAATAAAATAAATAACTCATTTGTTACTAATGGCATGAAAATCATGACTATGATAAAGGCAGGACCTAGGTACTCTAAAAAGGTATCTATCATGATGCAAGAAAATCAACACATTGCAACCTCGTATTATGTTAAGATGTAAGTTCGAGAAACAAGGGAGTTTGAGGTTCAGGAAATTGCAAATGCGCGAATTGGGCGACGAGCAATGGCATGCACTGTTAAATTGAATGAATGGTCGTGTGATTAAGGACAATTTCAGGTCATTCGAATTCCTTGCTCACATGCAATTGCAACATGTACTTCTTGCAATTTAAATTATGATGAATTTGTTGACACTATATATAAGTTGGAAAATATTTACAAAGTTTATTAACATCACTTTCATTCCCTTGGAAACGAAGATCAATGGCCTCAATATTTAGGTCCATATTTTATGTCTGATCCTTCAAAACAATGAGAAACATTGGGAAGGACAACCACTATTCATATACATAATGAGATGAACAAATCATTTTCAAATAGGCCTAAAAAATGCTTATTGTGTAGAATTGAAGGACATAATCGTCATAATTGTCCATACAAGAAAGCGGACAACTTATATCATTTATAGTTTTTATGTTTTTATTTATTTTGTATTGTTCATTTTATATTAATTACAAATGTTATTTTTAAATTAACAACTAATTTTATTACTAAATTATAATCTTTTGATAATATTAAAATAATTTTTAAATAAAATTAATT
The DNA here is from genome assembly GCA_007407185.1 of Glycine tomentella. NCBI lineage: Eukaryota > Viridiplantae > Streptophyta > Magnoliopsida > Fabales > Fabaceae > Glycine > Glycine tomentella. Next base: position 1,367,924 of record PYAF01004598.1, read on the forward strand.
AATATTATTGTACCAAATTTTTAATTTTCTTACTAATAATTGAAAAAATAATTAACAAAATCTAAAATAATTCAATATTATTTTATATATTATAAGTTAATATTAAAAATAAAATATTTTTATTTTTATTTAAATTTAAATCTTTTCAAATAAAAATCTTAACATTAGTAAAAAAAATATAAAATAATATAGTCAAAATTCAATATACCAAATACA